>VZQC01003848.1:173760-211377 GCA_009823505.1 Rhizomys pruinosus
CTGGAACTCACTCTGTAGACCAGGCTGGCCTTGAACTCACAGAGATCTGCCTGCTTTTGTCTTCCAAGTGCTAGGATTAAAGGAGTGTGCCACCACACCTGGCTTAAAGACAGTTCTTAGCCTCCATGTGGGTACTGGGAATCAAACCCAGGTCCTCTGCAAGAGCAGTCGGTGCTCTTAACCAGAGCCATCTCTCCAGCCCCTAAAATACTTTTATTTATTATTTTATTATTTTAGAGGGAATTTTCTCTTTTTATTTTATTTATTATTATTTTTATTTTTTTGTCTTTTTGAGACAGAGTCTCCCTGTAGCTCTGGCTGTCCTGGAACTCACTCTGTGGACGAGGCTGGCCTTAAATTCACAGAGGTCTGCCTACCTCTGTCTCCCAAGTGCTGGGATTTATAGCTTTAAATTTTCTTACCTAGGGTAATAATTACCTCTGTATTGTTACCTACTTTAGGTCAATTTTCATAATAAGCACCAGAAAACTTGCTAAGGGCTTTATTACCTTTCAATCCTTCCTAACTTTCATTTATTAGCGGCCTTTTCTTTTTCCTCCTTAAATCTCCATTCTCCCACTGGATGTGTAAGGCTACAGGGTGACAAAAAGGTCCATGTGGAGGGAGCCATGAGAAGGGAAGACCCCTTTCCCTTAGGTTAGTTAAAAGAATGGATGACGAAGAAGAGCCATGGATAAAATATGGACTCGGGTCACAGCATGTTAACACTAGAAAGCAAGACACACCTAAGGCTAGACTCACACAAGTGTGACCAACCATTGCTTACTGAGCATCAGCCAAAGGCAGACTGCTGTTTTTGCCAGAGGAAGGGGGAGGCATGAAGGGCCAAGAAATATATCAGTACACCTGCTTCATGAACAAAGAACGGGTGCTGTGGCCAACCCCAGCACGAGTGCTGGCTGAGAAGCTAGGGAAGAAATGAGCTCAGAAACAGCTCTTCAGGCAGCCACCTCGGCCCCTCCCAGCCAGGTGGAGTGTGGTCAGGCCTAAGCCAGGAGCCACGTGGCCTGCTCTGGCTAGTTCTGTAGCTCAGGCTTTTGGGGGCAGAGGCAGCTTCCGATTAGCTTCCACTGCTGACTTGGCACCCTCTGCCTCCTTTAGGGCCTTCTTGAAGCTTCCCATCCATCAGACAGGGAGTTTGGTCTTTGCCTGGTCTTTGAGCAGTTTGTCTTGATGGCCTAAGAACAATGAAGCATATATAGATGAGATGGGGCTGCTGCTGGCCCCAAACCAGAGGGGTTCTCTGGGGCTGCCCAGGCAGTGCCTGATGACCCGACTCTCCCTGGGTACAACGGTGACAAAAATAAGACCACCTGTCATTCATCGCCACTGCCTTCCAAACTGTAGGTGGCTCTGGTCTGTATGAAGCCAAGCAGGTGATTTGTGGGCAGCAGTGCACTGCCAGGACACACAGGGCTGTGAAGAGGGGAGGTGTGGGCCAGGGGAGGTTGTGACTGAGTTGGCCGTGAGGCAGGCAGGACTGGCTCGCCTGGTCTGACTGTCCTGTTCGACACTGAGCCAGTAGTAGGTGCACGTGGAAAGAGATGGAGTGCAGGGGACACCAGGGTGACCAGGCCTGTGGGGGAGACGGGCCCCAGCCTAGAGCTAAGAGGGGGCAGTGGTAGCACTTTATGGGTCCTCTGGATGTGAGGGAGATAGGGCTGGCCGGGTGAAGGGTTCTCAGCAGGAGTTAAGCTCTTGCTGGGTTACTCATTTGACAGGAACCCACGGAGTGGCTGGAATGGAGGGGCTGGCTGTTGGTTTGGGGAATCATGTTGTTGACAGATCAGTCCGAGACACCTGGGGCATTGGCATGGCTTCTGGGATGGCTGGTTTTGATTGTCAACCTAACATAGTCACCCAGGAAAAGTCTCAATGAGGATCTCTGCACTCGCCTGCCCTGTGGGTATGCCGGGGGTGGGGGGTGGGGTACCTGTGGGATGACATAGCCGGAGGGAGCACAGCCCCGTTCCCTTCCCTTGGTTTACTTCCTGGGCAGTATGAAGAAGAGGCGAGCGGAACATGAGCATCCATGTGTGTTTCTTCTCTCTCCGTTCTTTTTTTTTTTTTTTTTGAGGCAGGATTTCACTATGTAGCCCTAGCTAGCCCAGAACTCAACTATGTAGATCAGACTGGCCTGGAACTCAAGGAGATCTGCCTGCCTCTGCTGAGATTAAAGGCGTGTGTCGTCATGGCTGGCTCTCTGCTCTTGACTGTGGGATGTGACCAGCTGTTCCAAGCCCCTGCTGTTGATGGACTGGACCTTGGAAGCCCCTTTCTCCCCAAGTTGCTTTCGTCATGGTGTTTTGTGTCACCGTAGGAGAGTAAAACTAAGCACAGGAAACGGGCAACAGGTGAGCTATTAGTCTTCCAATTAAGGAGTCTCAAGTTTCTGAAGGACCAAATGGACCTCCATTTAGAAGCCCTGGACATACTGCTGGATGTCCTAACAAAAGAGAGACCCTTAAGCCTGTATAGTGCGGGGCACTACGCCATGGACCTCCACCCTGTGGCTCAGGTCAGCTCTAGCACAGAGGACATGGACAAGGATGGGCTCTGGGGATGGCCATCAGAAGCACAGGTGACAGGACGTCAGCAATGCCATCTTCTCCATCTGCCTCCTACACTGGCTCATGCCAGAGGTAGCCAAGCTCTATTGTATCTTTCTACATACCTCACTGGGGAGCCCCTGCACCACCTCGAATCCTGTCCCCATTTCTGTGTGTGGACCAGGTAATACCTTGGAGAAGGTCAAAGCACAGCCATGGGTGTGGCCTTCAAGTTGCCTGCTGCCTATATTAGTGGAGCCCTGCCTGCCTTTGGAGACTTGTGCCCCCTGTCTCTAGGCAGATCCTGTCTCCTGTTCTACTGCTGTGTGCCCCCTGGAAAATCAAATTTGATGAATCTATAAGCATTTGCACTCCAAAGTAAAGCATAGGAAAATGCAAGCTGAAGCCAAACCTGTTCTGTCCAGCTTTTCCATTCTTTCTCTGCCACAGTGCTCCAGGCAGAAGGATTCTGAGAGAAAACCACCTTGGTTCGGGGGTGAAGACTCGGACTCCTGGGAGAAGTATGGGCATCAACCACTGCCCTCTCCATGTCTCAGACAGGTTTCCAGCTGGCCTGATGTTCTAATTGTGCTCATTTGAGGACACATTTCTTTCTTTTCTTTTTTTTTTTTTTTTTTGTCTTTCGAGACAGGGTCTCCCTGTAGCCCCAGCTGTCCTGGAACTCACTCTGTAGACCAGGCTGGCCTTGGACTTATTTCTAACAAGTCCTGGGGGTTGCTGGCCTAGCAGGCCCACACTCAGACTCACTGTCCTCTAATGGATCTTCAGTAGAGTGGGTGTTCAAGGTGGGCATGTGAGAAACAGCCGTGCATGGTGCTCATTGCTTTTCTTGATGTGACAAAAGCAGCCTTAAGAGAGGGTTTATCCTGGCACGTTTGAAGGTGCAGTCCATCCTGGGGGGACTGCATGGTGACAGAGCACGAGGCAACTGCTCACATCATAGTTGGGAAGCAGAGAGAGACGAATGCTGCTGGTCACTGCGTTCAGCGGCCTGGTTCCGTGTCGGATGGGTGCTTGCCCAAGATTCTCCTGTGCAATCCTGATGCAGTCTCTCCCCCAGCACCCTTCAGCCTGCCATTCATGGTCCACTGATGGGGACTCAATGGGCATCTCTGTCATACCTCAGGTGGATATTTTTGTTCGTTTTTTGGGACAGGGTTCTCCCTGTACCCCAGCTGTGCCCTAGAACACTTATCCAGCTTGCTACCAGTGGGCCATCAAAGTCATCTCACGCTGCTCTCACCTCCCAAGTGCTGGGATTAAAGGTGTACGCCACCACACCCAGCTCAGGTAGCTTTTTCTGATCACCTTGGGAGCAGGTTCACAGCCAGGATGTATGCAGTGTTGATCTGCCTGCTCTGATCTGCGTTCCCTTCCACAGTTGGCCATAGTCACAGACAGACAAATCACCCGGTGCTTCTGCCCCATGGCTGTTCTCTACACATCCACACATCCATCTTGAACATCTGACCAACCTACCTGCTGACTTTTTTTTTTTTTTTTTTTAAGCATTTATGCCGGACCTGGTTGTTGCACTCACCTTTAATCCTAGCACTTGGGAGGCGAGGCACGCAGGATCTGTGAGTCAAGGCCAGCCTGGGTCTACAGTTGCAAGTTCCAGGACGCTGGGGCCACAGGAAGACCCTGTCTTGAAAAAGACAAAAAAAAAAAAAAAAGATTTAGAGTGTGTGTGTGGGGGGGTGTGGTGTGGTGTGGTGTGGTGTGGTGTGGTGTGGTGTGTGTGCCTGTAGAAGCTAGAAGTCAGATCACCTGGAGCTGGAGTTACAGAAAGTTTGAGCCACCCACTGTGGGCACTGGGGACCAAAGTCTGGTCCTCTGTAAGAGCAGTAGGTACTCTTCACCACTGAGCGGTCTCTCCAGTCCTCACCTACTGCCTTGAAAGGCCTTCCCTCCAACAGATTCAGCCTCAGTCCCTGTCTTTCTAAAGTTTTCTATCCAGCTCTCCAGTTTCACTACCCATCTCTTAAAACTGGAAACCCTGACTGAAAGGTGGCCCACACTAGCTTTCTGGATTGTGACATGATACATTGTTCCCCTCAGGCAGGTAGACACCACCACCTCTAGGCCCATGGGCCCTGGAGATTCCCCCATGCGGGGTGCCTGAGGTCACAGATGGCTGGCTCCTGTTCAGCGGGCCAATCAGAGGCAGTTGTGGAGGGAGGCCTGTATCTTTCTCAAGGGCAGCTACTGCTTGTTCTGGTTCTGCCAGGATTGAGGTCAGGTCAGAGTGAGGGTTTCAGTCATGACTTGTGACAGGAAGAAGGGCTGACTCAGGAATAGGCACAGGCGTGGGCAGCATCCAGGACCAGGTTTAACAGGGTCTCGTAGGGGTCAGCATTGCCATTATGTCACTGGGGCTGAAAGGTTTCATTGTCACCGTTTGTCTAGCCTGCTTCTTCCATCACTTCCTTCCTTGAGGATGGTGATATTACAAAGGTGTCCCGGGTCTTGACAGCCAAACAGATAGGAGATGTTGTGCAAGACATATGGTCACAGCTGCTCTCCTTAGGGTCTCATCACGGTGGCTTACCAAGGTTGGGAATTTTTTCTTTTATATATATAAGTGTAATGCCTGCAGAGGTCAGAAGAAACTGTTGAATCCCCTGGAACTGGAGTTACTGATGGTTGTTAGCCACCATGTGGGTGCTGGGAATTGAACCTGGGACCCCTGCAAAAGCAACCAGTTCTCTTAACTGCTGAGCCATCTCTCCAGCCCCTGTTGGGCTTTTTTAAAGATACAGGAAGTCCCAAACCATACAGTTGCATTTTCATGATATATCAAGTTCTATTTCTTAGACATATAACTTTTCTCTAAGAGGAAAATACATAAAATTAGAAATAATATGTCATATAATAAAATCAGAACTAACATCTTTAAATTTTATTTTATGTGTATGATTGTTTTGCCCATGTCTATGCAAGTGTATCCATATTGTGCAGTGTCAAAGGCATTGGATCCCCNGCTTGGGCAAATTTTAATATAGGTACATGGCAAATACTTGCCGTGAAATGTGTGTAATAACTTTTATGTCAACATTGTTTTCATGGATTTTTTTTTTTTTTGAGACAGGATGTATTAGTCACTTTTCTGTTGCTGTGATAAAGCACCATGACCAAAGGAACTTATAAAAGGAAGAGTTTATTTGAGCTTACGATTGACGGTTCCAGGGAATTAGAGTCCGTTGTGGCGGGAGGCATGGCGGCTGGATCTGGAGCAGCAAGCCAAGGGTCACATCACATCTTGCAAAGAGCACAGGAAGCAGAGAGAGCGGCTGGAGACCACGAGGCTTGTTAAACTCACTAAGCCTGCCCCCAGTGACATGCCTCCCCCAGCACAGCCACACCTTCTAAGACCTCTAAAAACAGCCCCACCAACTGGAGACAAATGTCTGAATACTTACAGCCTATGGGGGACACTCATTCAAACCACCACACAGAGTCTCCCTTTAGTCCCAGCTGGCCTGGAACTCTCTATGTACACTAGGCTGGCCTTGAACTCACAGAGATACCTCCTGCCTCTGCCTCCCGGGTGCTAGGATTAAAGGCGTGCACCACCACGCCCAGCTCATGGCTATATTTTTTTTAAAGTTTATTTATTTTTTAAAATAGTTTATTGTTATTTTATGTGTATGAGTGTATTGCATGGATAAAAGTGCAGCAGGTTGTGAAATGCCTGTGGAGGTCAGAAAAGGGTATTGGAAAATGTGGTACATCTATACAATGGAGTTCTATGCAGTAAAGAAAGATATCAGCCGGGTGTGGTGGCGCATGCTTTTAATCCTAGCACTCGGGAGGCAGAGGCAGGAAGATCTTTGTGAGGTTAAGGCCAGCCTGGTCTACAGAGTGAATTCCAGGACAACTGGGGCTACAGGGAGACCCTATCTCAAAAAGACAAAATAAATAAATAAATAAATAAATAAATGAAAAACATATTTAAAAAAGATGACATCATGAACTTTGCAGGTAAATGGATGGAACTAGAAGATATTAAGTGAAGTAACACAGTCCCAGAAAAACAAACGACGAATGGTATCCTTCATCTGTGGAAACGATGAATGGTATCCCTCATCTGTGGATGTAATGCCAATTACCTAGTTGTATTTCTTGTGCAGGGCTCCTTGAGCTTTTGTTCCAAGTATTTGGGAATGATGCATATTGGAAAGAACAATAACAACAACAATAGAAAAGACCGTGTCAAAGAACTGACTGAAACGATGAACTTCTGCTCGAAACAGTCAACTTCTGCATCGAGAATTTTGAGAAAGACTGAGAAAAAATGAAAAACATGGTTTGGTAGAATACATGAGCTCTGGGGCTGGAGAGATGGCCTAGCGGGTAAGAGCACCGACGCTCTTGCAGAGGACCTGGGTTCGATCCCCAGCACCCACATGGCGGCTGAGAACCATCTGTAACTCCAATTCCAGGAGAACTCCAGCTCCAGGGGAATCCGAGACCCTCTTCTGACCTCCGCGGCATTGCACGACACGGGTGCACAGACCTGCATGCAGACAGTACATTCATACACATGCAAAGAAAAATAATAAAAAAAAAAATAAAAAAAAATACATGAGCTCTGGTGGGGTGTGGGGCTAGGGAGGGGGACACGTGTCTAGATTTGATTTGTAATGTAATCTTGTATATAAAATATATATTTAAAAATTATTAAATGCCAGGCATGATGGCATACACCTTCAATCCTAGCACTTGGGAGGCAGAGGTAGGCGGATCTTCATGAGTTCAAGGCCAGCCTGGTCTACAGAGTGAGTTCCAGGATAGGACAGCTGGGGCTACAGGGAGACCCTGTCTCAAAAAGACCCCCCCCCCCAAAATATACATATATATATATATATATGAAAAGGGCATTGGATCCCTGGAACTAGAGTTATAGATGCTTGTTGGCTGCCACATACATATTAGGAAGCTATCCCCAGTCCCCTGCAAGAGCAACCAGTGCTCCCAACTGCTGAGCTATCTCCCCAGCCCCTTTATTTTTGAGACATGGTCTCCCTTTAACCCCGATGGCTTGGAATTAGCTATGTAGGTCAGACTGGCCTTGACCTCACAGAGATCTGCCTGCCTCTGCCTCCTGATTGCTGGGACTAAAGGCATGAGTGACAGTGCCCAGCCAGATTTATTTTACTTTTGTTTATGTGTGTCTGAGTGTTAGTAAGTTGCCAGGGACCCAGCTCTTGGTTACTCAAGGTCCTGCACTTGCCAGGCCCCTGGTAAGGTGATATTTGTTGACTGAGTGAACTGGAAAAGCTAGTGGAAGAAGCAAGACTGTGACAGAGATTTAGACCGCTCAGGAAACAGGCAGCCTAACCCATCCCCCTCCGCCAAAGCCACAGCTCAAAAGCCTTCACCTGCTTGGCTCTCCTCTGCCTTCTGCCACCCACCCCGCCCCTTTGTCCTTTTTATTTATGAAAACATTTTGGTGAAGTCAAGCCGGAACCAGAGCATTAATTCCTCTATTTGAAGTGAACACCCCAACATGGCACGTGGCCAGCTGCCTTCTGGGTGGCGCAGGAACAGTTGGTGACAGCTGCGTACAATCAAGTTCCATTACAAACACATTCTAAGTGCCATTCACACACAGAAGAAACTGCAAGCTTTAGCAAAATAAAATCTGGGGGTTTTCAAGGCTAGACAATGCCCCATCTCAGCCTGTGCGGCCTTTTCATGCTTGAGCACCCCTCTTCCTCAGTGCCCCTTCGCTCTCCAAAGCCTGAGCTACAGAACTAACCAGAGCAGGCCACGTGGCTCCTGGCTTAGGCCTGACCACACTCCACCTGGCTGGGAGGGGCCGAGGTGGCTGCCTGAAGAGCTGTTTCTGAGCTCATTTCTTCCCTAGCTTCTCAGCCAGCACTCGTGCTGGGGTTGGCCACAGCACCCGTTCTTTGCTCATGAAGCAGGTGTACTGATATATTTCTTGGCCCTTCATGCCTCCCCCTTCCTCTGGCAAAAACAGCAGTCTGCCTTTGGCTGATGCTCAGTAAGCAATGGTTGGTCACACTTGTGTGAGTCTAGCCTTAGGTGTGTCTTGCTTTCTAGTGTTAACATGCTGTGACCCGAGTCCATATTTTATCCATGGCTCTTCTTCGTCATCCATTCTTTTAACTAACCTAAGGGAAAGGGGTCTTCCCTTCTCATGGCTCCCTCCACATGGACCTTTTTGTCACCCTGTAGCCTTACACATCCAGTGGGAGAATGGAGATTTAAGGAGGAAAAAGAAAAGGCCGCTAATAAATGAAAGTTAGGAAGGATTGAAAGGTAATAAAGCCCTTAGCAAGTTTTCTGGTGCTTATTATGAAAATTGACCTAAAGTAGGTAACAATACAGAGGTAATTATTACCCTAGGTAAGAAAATTTAAAGCTATAAATCCCAGCACTTGGGAGACAGAGGTAGGCAGACCTCTGTGAATTTAAGGCCAGCCTCGTCCACAGAGTGAGTTCCAGGACAGCCAGAGCTACAGGGAGACTCTGTCTCAAAAAGACAAAAAAATAAAAATAATAATAAATAAAATAAAAAGAGAAAATTCCCTCTAAAATAATAAAATAATAAATAAAAGTATTTTAGGGGCTGGAGAGATGGCTCTGGTTAAGAGCACCGACTGCTCTTGCAGAGGACCTGGGTTTGATTCCCAGTACCCACATGGAGGCTAAGAACTGTCTTTAAGCCAGGTGTGGTGGCACACTCCTTTAATCCTAGCACTTGGAAGACAAAAGCAGGCAGATCTCTGTGAGTTCAAGGCCAGCCTGGTCTACAGAGTGAGTTCCAGTCCAGCTGGGGCTATAGGGAGACCCTGTCTCAAAAAAAAAAAAAAAAAGGTATTTTAGAAGGACATAGTTATGTTGGATTAGGGCCCACCCAATGATATTCTCAGGTGATGAGAGTTGGGGTTTCAGTGTATGTTTTGGTGGAACGCTGCAGAATTTTAGCAGGGAAGTCTCATGAGGCCATTTGTTGAATGACTGAATGTACCAGTGGGAACACCATTATGTGAGTCCTGGGGACCAAGTTCAGGGCAGCAGGCTTGGCAGCAGGCACCTTCCTTTCTCTACCCACTGAGCCATTTCACTGGCCCTGCCTCAATCTTTTTGAAGCCTTCCAATACTCCCTTATACAAAAGAAGCATAATATATTTTTGCTTATGGATGGTGACCTGAGTTTTAATACCACAAGGAAAGACATTTTCCTACTCAAAAATTTTCTTCTCAATTTTGAAGTTATTATGCAAGTTAGGTGTAGCTGGAGGGAAAGTACCATATTATTTATTTATTGACATTATTTATTTATATCTGTAGCCCCAACTGGCCTAGAACTGGCTATGTAGACCAGGCTGGCCTTGAACTTCCAGAGACCCACCTACCTCCTCCCTCCTCTCAAGTTCTGGGATTAAGGGCATGCACCACCACTCGTGGCCTATTTATTCACTATTTTTGTCATTTTTAAAAATATTTTTTAAATTTTATTTATTTTTTATGTGTATGAATGTACTGTCTGCATGTAGGTTTGTGCACCCATGTCGTGCAATGCCGTGGATGTCAGAAGAGGGTATTAGATTCCCCTGGAACTGGAGTTAAAGACGGTACTCAGCCACCATGTGGGTGCTGGGGATCGAACCTGGGTCCTCTGCAAGACAGTTGGCGCTCTGAACCACTAGGCCATCTCTCCAGCCCCTTTTTTTGTCTTTTTGAGACAGGGTCTCCCTGTAGCCCCAGCTGTCCTGGAACTCACTCTGTAGACCAGGCTGGCCTTGAACTCACAAAGATCCGCCTGCCTCTGCCTCCCAAGTGCTAGGATTAAAGGCTAAGCCTGTATTCTTAACCACAGAACCATCTCTCCATTCCTATTTTAAGATTCTCCATAGAACCAGAACTGGTAGATACAGGGGTGGCCCGTGTTGCAGTGAACAGATGGGTGCTGTCCTGGGCTCTTTCTTCAGGATCTGCTCTTGCTCACCACAAGACATGCCAAATACAAGGTGCAGAGTAGAGCATACCCAGCTCCTGCTTGGAGGGGCCCTTTGTCTCCAGAAGCTCAGCTTCTAAACCTGTCCTGTGGAGATAACAACCCATCCTTTTCCATCATAAATAGGACCTCCTGGAGCACCTTTGGAATCTTTGACAGTAACTAGCAGAAGAAATACTTCACAGCTCCCTAACAAGGTGACCCTGGTGTGCATCCTTCAGAACCTCAGCAAACATTGTCCTTTTTCCATGTGACAGCCTCTGGCTGTTTTCTGTTTTAGTTTCTATTCTATTTGTCTAATTGTGTTTTACTGCCGTAAAGGGTCTTGACCAGCTATTTGAAAAACCTGCCCTAGCTGAACAATAGCAGTGAATAGTATTCAAGGAAGGTCAAGTGCTTTGCTAACGGAGCCATTAGCAGTAGTAACACAGCCTCCTCCCCAGGCCTGGTTGGCTGTGAGTTCAGCCCACAGGGCGAGTGCACCTGCAGTGCATTTATCGCCCAGTCTGAAGCACTGCTTCTCAGTCGGCTTTCTTCAGTGCTTTGGTCAGGGCCAAAAGAGGCTCAGGAATGCCAAGTACCTTCTGGGGACCCTGGGGTTGGAGGGAAACCAAAGTGGGGAACCCAACAGAGCAGGTAGCTTATATTGGCATAGGGGGTTCATGGTTCTGCTAACCTGTCATAGACAATGGAGATTTGCTGGGACAAAAGAGAGTCAGCCTGATGTCTTTTTTTTTTTTTTTGGTCTTTTCGAGACAGGGTCTCCCTGTAGCCCCAGCTGTCCTGGAATTCGCTCTGTAGACCAGGCTGGCCTTGAACTCACAAAGATCCACCTGCCTCTGCCTCCCAAGTGCTAGGATTAAAGGTGTGCGCCACCACGCCCGGCTAGCCTGATGTCTTGAGTCCAGGCCAGTAAGGTAGCAGAGCCACTGAGCAGAGGTGCATACCCCAAGGACACAGGGGCCCAAATCCAGTTCCTGCTCTAATATCACCTATGAACCTGGACAGTCTGGTACCCATGTAGATTAAGGGCATGACCAACAGCATCAACTTTTTAAGGGGAAGGGTAGCATTATCCATACCAGGAAAGCATCTACTATGCAAAAATAATTTGAATAAAAGCACCTAGGAGATGTGCCTGAGAAAACAGGATTCTCCTAGACTTTTTGTGTTTTTTTTGTCTTTTTGAGACAGGTTCTCCAGGATAGCCTTGAACTCAGAGATCTGCCTGCCTCTGCCTCCTAAGTGCTGGTATTAAAGGCATGCACCATGCCTGGCTAGACTCTCAAAAGATGGGAGGCCACTGGGCATGGTAGGACACACAGTAATCCCAGCTCTCAGGAGGATTCAAAATTCAAGGCCGGGAGCTGGAGAGATGGCCTAGTGGTTAAGAGCACCGACTGCTCTTGCGGAGGACCAGGGTTCGATCCCCAGCACCCACATGGCGGCTGAGAACCGTCTGTAACTCCAATTCCAGAACTCCAGTTCCAGGGGAATCGACACCCTCTTCTGACCTCCATGGTATTGCACAACACAGGTGCACAAACCTACATGCAGACAGTACATTCATACACATAAATAAAATTAAAAAAAAATTCAAGGCCAGATTAAGCTACAGATAGACCCTGCTTCAAAATACAACAAACAGACAAACACAAAAACAAGAACAACTAAGCCTTCCGTTGACTGTGGGGGCAATTGGTGCATGAGACTACAGGATCTGGTTTATGAATGTTCAGCCCAAGAAGAATGGGGAAGTCAAGACCAGGATCCCTTAAGCTGGCACGTTGAAGTCAGTCTCATCTAGCGAAAATACTGGTGTAGATGAATTGGAGCAGGAGAGTGACAGAGATCAGCTCTGGGTGGAGACCTGCACTGTGTAGGTGAGAAACAGGTGGGCTGATTGCCTAGGTCACAAGGCTAATTAAAAGTAGAGGTGGAGGGGCTGGAGAGATGGCCTAGCGGTTAAGAGTGCTGACTGCTCTTGCAGAGGACCCGGGTTCGATCCCCGGCACCCACATGGCGGCTGAGAACCGTCTGTAACTCCAATTCCAGGAGAACTCCAGTTCCAGGAGAATCCAACACCTTCTTCTGACCTCCTTGGCGTAGCATGACAGGGGTGCACAAACCTACATGCAGACAATACATTCAAATAAGTAAATAAATAAATAAATAAAAATAAATTTAAAAAAAGTAGAGGTGGAGTCGGGTGTGGTGTTGGCTCTTAATTCCAATATTTGGGAGGCTGAGGGAGGATTGACATGAGTTCCAGGCAATGTAGATAGTAACACACACACAGACACACATGCACACATTGCATTTTGTATTTATTTTATGTGAGAAGAAATTGCTTCTGTTGTCTAGAACCAAAATGGCAGGGAAGTTCTAGGGTGAGAGAGGCTGCTGGGAGGCATCTTTCACGTGGAGCTCTCTCTGAGAGTGACCTTTGCAGTACACTGCCTGCCAGAGACTTAGGATGAGCTCTGCTGAGCTACCCCTGGGTGGGAAGCACCTTTGTAGGGATGGTAGACACCAGACTACTCGTGGACTTAAAATCTTGCAGGTCCCGCTGGGCGTGGTGGCGCACGCCTTTAATCCTAGCACTTGGGAGGCAGAGGCAGGCGGATCTCTGTTGTTCAAGGCCAGCCTGGTCTACAGAGTGAGTTCCAGGACAGCTGGGACTACAGGGAGACCCTGTCTCGAAAAGACCAAAAAAAAAAAAAATCTTGCAGGTCCCTTCCAGCTGACACTCCTGTTTGTTTGTTTGTTTGTTTGTTTATTTTAGTCTTTTTTTTTTTTTGGTCTTTTCAAGACAGGTTCTCCCTGTAGCCCCAGCTGTCCTGGAACTCATTCTGTAGACCAGGCTGGCCTCGAAGATCTGCCTGCCTCTACCTCCCAAGTGCTAGGATTAAAGGTGTGCGCCACCACGCCTGGCTTATTTAGTCTTTTTGAGACAGGGTCTCCCCTTAGTCCCAGCTGGCCTAGAACTCCCTATATAGATCAGGCTGGCCTTGAACTCACAGAGATCCATCCACCTGCCTCTGCCTCCCGAGTGCTGAGATTAAAGTTGTGTACCACCATGCCCAGCAAATAATATTTTTTAAAAAGAAGAAAAAGGGGCTGAAGAGATGGCTTAGTAGTTAAGAGCACTTCCTGTTCTTGCACCCTTGTCAGGTGGCGCCCAACCACAGGTGACTCCAGCTCCAGAGGGGCTGACACCTTCTGTCTTCTGTGGGCATCCACACCCACCAACACACACAACTGCACATAGACAAACACACATAAACAAAAATCAAATCAATCTTAAAAAGTTTTGGTTTCTCCTTACTATTTTTTTCTGTGATTTTTTTCCCCATCTATCTGAGGAAAGAAGTGTATATGCATATATCAATACAGGCACATCTGCCTCACCTATGAGACTTCTCAATTGGACAAGGTGGTGCACTAGGGGTTAAAATGCATTAAACCTGTATGGAGATTTTGAAAGACAGCAGACCAGGCTGACACTCCCAGGAAGGAAGGGCTTCTGGAGCTAGCCCAGCAAAGAGCATGGACCAGAGAGGAGCACCCATAAGGGAAGTCCTGGAGCTAGCTCCTACTTCCACCTTTGGCTCCTCCAACCCTTCTCTCTGGACATCAGGAACTCCTGTAACTCTCCTGCATGGCTTTGTAGGAGGAGGTCTTGTGAGAAAGCTGGCTCTGGGCCAGCCCCTTTGCAGCACTGAGATTTCAATTCTTGTCTCAAAGAAAAAGCCCCCGAATTTCCCTGTGTTTCCTTTGGTTCCATGTAGCATATGTTGAGGATTTTCAAAATGTATTGTTCTGCATATGAGTGTTATACCTGTATTTATGTAAGCGCACGTATGTTGTGCAATGCCCATGGAGGACATAAGAGAGCATTGGATCCCCTGGAACTGGAGTTATGGACCATTATTAGCCACCATGTGCATGCTGGGGTTGACCCCCCTTTTTTTTTGTCTTTTTGAGACAGGGTCTCACTGTAGCCCCAGCTGTCCTGGAACTCACTCTGTAGACCAGGCTGGTCTTGAACTCACAGAGATCTGCCTGCTTCTGCCTCCCTAGTGCTGGGATTAAAGGAATGCGACACCATGCCCAGCTAACCCTGGTCTTCTGTAAGAACAGCCAGTGCTTTTGACCTCTGAGCCATCTCTCCAGCCCTGAGGATTTTTTTTTTTTTTTTTTTTTTNAGAATCTGCCAACAGACACTATCACAATTGTTAGAAGCAGAAATTGGGCCAGGACAACACTACCTCTCATGACTGTTCTCCATCCCTTTGGTACAACTGGCCTGTATATTGCTACTATTCAGCTATGTCCAAGGACACAGTTTCTTCAAATTCTTCAGTTCAGATAAATGTATACTAATGACCTTGTGTTTCCCTATACAAATGAAATGCTGAATGGACATATGACTTTAATTTATACTTCACGTTAAGCAATTTAAAAATATAATACTGTAGGGGCTGTAGAAATGGACTAGCAGTTAAGAGTGTTGACTGCTCTTTCAGAGGACCCGGGTTCGATCCCCAGCAACCACATGACATGGAGGCTGAGAACCATCTTTAACTCCAGTTCCAGGGGAATCCAACACTGTCTTCTGACCTCCGAGGCATTGCACGACACGGGTGCACAAACCAAAAAACAGACAGTACACTCATACACATAAAAAAAAAAAAAAAAGATAGGACTTCACTGTGCTGCCCAGCCTGGGCTCAAGAAATACTCCTGCCTCAGCGTCCAGGGAAGATGGACTAGGAGACATGCAACAGAAGGTCACCACTGTACCAGGCCTTCCTGGAATTATTAGGATCTTATGGGTTCCTAATAAGAGGGGTTTGCATGGTGTAGTGGGGGAATGTCTTGAACAGGGTGTTTGCCAAGAGAGACCTTCTGGGGAGCAGGTCCGGTAGCCTCCACATGGGGAGTCCCTGTATAAAGGACAGCTCAACTTGTCTGACCAGTACAAGCAAGTAGAAGACAGTAGTAGACACTCCTGAGTGTAAGAGGTGTATGAATCAGGTTTACTAAGGTTCTGAAGATGGCAGTTGAGGTGCTCTCCTAAGCTGGGGCTACAGGGAGACCCTGTCTCAAAAAGACCAAAAAAATAAAAAATAAAAAAAAATAAAACTGGACCTAGGCAGGTTCAGAGGACAGACATAAATCAGTGTAAAGCAGTGACCTCAGACAAATGAATGTAGGTGAACTGCAGTCAGGCCGGACTCTCGAGGTGGACGTCAGCTAGGCCCCTCTGTGGCACACAAGGCCTTGGGCCTTTGTGCGCAGGCTGGCAGTCTGGCTGCAGGCCAGCCCGGAAAGCCAAGTCAGGGTTTACGCAACTCTTCTGAAACCCGAAATCCAAACCTCCGCTCAGCCGGGCAGGGGAGCGAGGGGCGCTGCGCAGAACGGGGGCGGGGCCTGTGGGGGCGGGGCCACAAGCAGGCGTGGTCTAATGTGGCGCGCAGGCGTCTAAGCGGGCCAGGGAGGAGCCCGCAAGCCCGGGGTGGAGGGGGTGCTTCTCACCCGCGCGGCGCGTTGTGGGCGGGCCCTCGTGCCGGGGGCGGGGCCTCCTGTGGCGCGTGCGCAGGCGCGTGCCGGACTGTGCGGGCGCGGCGCGGGGGGCGGGACTCCGGGGCTGGGAGCCGGCCTGAGGCGAGAGGGTGAACGGCTGGACGCGAGCTGCGGGCGACCAGCGGGGGCCGGAGCCCGTTGCCGGCGCCATGGAGGACGACGACAGCTACGGTGAGTGCGGCCGGCCGGGCGACGTCCCTTCACGCGCTTCCGCCCGCGTCCGGGCCCGGCCGTCCTGGGAGTCTCGGTGGCCAGGGTGTCCCCGGGACGGTGCCGCGGGGCACGGAGCCTCGGGGCGGAGGGCAGTGCCGGGCCCGGCGCGGTTCCGGGTTCGCGGGCGCTGAAGGTCCCCGGGACGGCGGGTCACCCGGACTGAGGGTCCCTGGGGATGGGGGTCACTCGGGCCCGAGGGTCCCGGGGCGGAGTCACCTGGGCCTGAGGGTTCCCGGGGCAGGGGCTCACTCGGACTGAGGGTGCCTGGGGGTGGGGGTCACCCACGCCCACCCCACCCCCAGCCCGGGTCTCCAGGGTCATCAGGATGCTGGGGGCGGATGTCTCCCAGAGTGCCGAGGGTGGTTGAGGCTGGGATGGGGTCTCCGGTGAGCAGGCAGCGCGTCACCCCAAACCTGCCTCCTGGCCTGGTTGCCGGGGCTCCTGGTAGTTTCCGTGACACCCCCCACCCCCATTCCCCGTAGGAAGTTATGTGCCCCGTCTCGTTCTTTGTTCTGAAATGACAGGAGCTGACGCCACCGGACCTGGACCTGGACCATGGCCTTAGGCATGGCAGGTCAGGTTCATGCTGGCCACTGTCCCATCTTGAATCAGCTCCGGGTCCCCAAGCTTATCAGCTGGGGTCTGAGGACACGTGCCAGTAAGACCAAGTTTGAGCTGCTCTCTACAGGTGTGTGTGTGTGGGGGGGTCCTGACTGTGACACCCTCCATCAGTACAGAAACTATTCCGATTCTCCTGGGTCTCCTTGCTGAGTGGTGGTCGTCCTGGGCACTGGTCCTCCATGGTCTGAAAGCCCAGGGAGTTGGGGAAGGTTATTTGAAATGCTTTAGGTTATCATTAGCATTGTTCCCAGGAGGAACTGAGAGAGTAAGTAATAGGCAGAGCAAACAGCATACTTTCTGGTTTGGCAGGGAAATGCAAACACAGAACTTAACATGCTTATATGGCTGCGTGGAGCCAAACACTAGCTTACTGACTGACGTACAGACAGCTTTGCTTTCTTACTCATTGTCATAATACTGAAACACAGAAGGGAAGCGTGTTGTTAGGTCTTAGGTTTATTTACAAGCAAGCTCTTGGCAGACACTCTGTACTGTCCAAGAGGGTTTATGAGTAGCAACTTGACTCTGAACTTGAAGTGTGTGAGTACCACAATTCCTTGAATGTTAGGGGTGTGTGCCTGTTCGGTGGAAGGAAGGCCTTTGCTGCCTTCCAAGTAAAAGCAGTGTGTGCCTTCCGTTATAGATTAAAAGCAGTCACCTGCTGGCAAGTCCCAAGAGACTGTTCAGCCTCGGCTGAGAGACCTTCACTGGCTGCGCCCACTGCTGTTTTCCTCTTCCTCTTGTCTTTTATTGCTGCCTGGATCCAGGGTTCTGCCATGCACACTGTGTTCTTTACCCTCTGGGTAAAGCAGGAGGTTGCTGATCTGGCTGCTTTTAATACACACAGTGACTGCTTTGAAACAGGCATGACTTGAACTTCTACTTGGAAAGGGTAAATGGAAGCACCGTGCATTTGTTTCCTGTCACTGCCATGAATGGAAGAGCTCAAAGAAACCGAAATTTACTGTATAGTTCTGGGGGTCAGAGTCCAAATTAGGTCATACTGGGCTGACACCAAGATTTCACCAGAACATTGTTCCTTGGAGACAACTCCCTTGCCCTTCCCGGCACTGGAGATGCTTGCTTCTCTTGGTACATGGCCTCCTTCCACCCTCAAAGCCAGCAAGCAGCATCTCTCAGCTTTGCTGACCAGTCACCCTCTTATGAGGACCCTTGTGAGTGTGTTATACCCACCTGGATCATGGCAGCCACAACCTTAGCCTCCCTTTTGCCATGTGAGGAAACAGAGGTTTGGGGATTAGGGCACACACATCTTTACATTAAAAAATTACCCCATAGAAATTTACTATGGTATGGGGCTGGAGAGATAGCCTAGCGGTTAAGAGCACTGACTGCTCTTGCAGAGGACCCGGGTTCGATCCCCAGCACCCACATGGCAGCTGAGAACTATCTTTAAACCAGGCATGGTGGTGCACGCCTTTAATCCTAGCACTTGGGAGGCAGAGGCAGGCGGATCTTTGTGAGTTCAAGGCCAGCCTGGTCTACAGAGTGAGTTCCAGGACAGCTGGGGTTACAGAGAGACCCTGTCTCGAAAACACAAAAATAAATTAAAAAAAAATTACATTTATCACCAGGCGTGGTGATGCATGCCTTTAATCCCAGCATTCAGGAGGCAGAGGCAGGCAGATATCCGTGAGTTCAAGGCTAGCCTGATCTACATAGTGAGTTCCAGGATAGCTGGGGCTACAGGGACATGCTGTCTCAAAAAGACAAATAAATAAATAACCCTCAGGTATCAAATGGTATCAAACGGTCATGTGAAGATAGACTAGCCTGCCTACCTGCCTGTCTCCCTCCTTCCCTCCTTAGGACTAAGGGTCCCTTTCTATTTTTTCTCTTTTCCTCCCTTTCTTGCTTCCCCATTTCCTTTTGAGTTGTGTGTGTGTGTGGGGGGAATCTCCCTATGATGTCCAAGCTGGCATCAAACTTCTAGGTTCAGGTGATCTCTCCTGCTTCAGCCTACTGTTACTATAGGAGTGTTGCCACCAAGTCCAGCTGAAGCACTGCATCTGGCTGAGTCAGCCAGTTGGGTTTTCTTTAGTCTCAGAACTGTCCATTTCCCTCAGAGGTTTTACAGAGAATTTACCTGGACCAGTTTGCACATGTTAAAAGGAAACTTGTGGTGTGGACTCAGAAAGCGCAGGCGGCCATGCTTAGCCCTCCATTGTTTTCTTCCCGATTAACTTAAGCCATAACACTTGGTTTTTTAAAAATAACAAGAAGCTGCTTCATGTAGCTTTGACATTTTTACGGACTAATCTTTGAACCAGCCTTGCTTGCTTTTTTTCTTTTTGGTCTTTTCGAGACAGGGTCTCCCTGTAGTCCCAGTTGTCCTGAACTCGCTCTGTAGACCAGGCTGGCCTTGAACTCACAGCGATCCACCTGCCTCTGCCTCCCAAGTGCTAGGATTAAAGGCGTGTGCCACCATGCCCGGCTGAACCAGCCTTGCTTTATGCTTATTCCTGTCCTCTGTCTTTGAGTTAGCTCTGGACATTGTACTACTGAACTGTGGGGAAACGGATTTGGATTGCAAAGCTACCATTTTGTTCTTTTTTTTAATTTTATTTATTTATTTTTTATGTGTATGAGTGTACTGTCTGCATGTAGGTTTGTGCACCCGTGTCATGCAATGCCTCGGAGGTCAGAAGAGGGTGTTCCCCTAGAACTGGAGTTAAAGAAGGTTCTCAGCCGCCATGTGGATGCTGGGGATCGAACCTGGGTCCTCTGCAAGAGCAGTCGGTGCTCTTAACCGCTAGGCCATCTCTCCAGTCCCCATTTTGTTCTTAAAAACAAGCAGAAAACCTTTTTGGGAGCCCAAGTCTCTAAGTAGGCTGAAGGAAGAGCACAAGCTTTGCACTGGAGAGGTGGCTCGGTGGTCACCAGTCTGCTATTGCATAGGATCCCAGTTTGATTCCCACCACCCACAACAGGCTGCTCACAGTCGCTTGTATCTCCCGCTCCAGGAGATCCAATGCCTCTGGCCTTAGGTACCTGCACTCATATCACATAAACACACATACACATAATTATAAAAAATACTAAAAAGAGGTTGGATAAATGGCTGAGGAATTAAGAGCACTGATTGCTCTTGCAGAGGACCTACGTTTCCTTCCCAGCACCCACATGGTAGCTGACAACTAACTGTCTGTAACTGCAGTTCCAAGGCTTCTGACACCATCTTCTGGCTTCCGTGGGCATTGTATGACATGGGTGCACTTATATACATGCAGGCAAAACACTGATAAAACTAAATTAAAAAAATTTAAACAGTAAAAATCTTTTTTTTTTTTTTGTGGTCTTTTTGAGACAGGGTCTCCCTATAGTCGCAACTGGCCTGTGTAGACCAGGCTGGCCTTAAACTCACAGAGATCCACCTGCCTCTGTCTCATGAGCTCTGGGATTAAAGGCATGCATCACCAAGCCTGGCAACAGTAAAAATCTTTAAAACATATATATATGTGTTATACACACACACACACACACACACACACATATACACACTTGTTGAGTCAGGGTCTTACTGTAGCTCCAGCTGGCCTGAAACTTGCTACAAAGATCAGGCTGGCTCTAACACACAGAGATCCACCTGCTTCTGCCTCCTCAGTGCTGGGATTAAAGCTACATACCTGTTTTTGCTCCTTTTAGAAAGTTAGCTTTGTTTAGGCGAGTTGTCAGCAGGTCTACCTTTTATGTTTACGTGAGCTTTCAAATGAAGAAGTCTGGGACTGGAGAAATGGCTCGGCAGTTAAGAGCACTGGTTGTTCTTGCAGAAGACCCAGATTCAGATGGCAGTTAACAACCATCCATAACTCCAGTTCCAGGGGATCCCACACCCTCTTCTGACCTCTGCAGGCACCGTATGACACAGGTGCACTTACACATGCAGGCAATACACTCATACACATAAAAAAAATTAAAATTAAGAAGGTTATCTTTTAAAAATAGAAGTCAGGGGGCTGGAGAGATAGCCTAGCGGTTAAGAGCACCGACTGCTCTTGCAGAGGACCTGGGTTCAATCCCCAGCACCCACATGGTGGCTGAGAACCGTCTGTAATTCCAGTTCCAGGAGAACTCCAGTTCCAGGGGAATCCAAGACCCTCTCTGACCTCTGCAGCATTGCATGACACGGGTGCACAAACCTACATGCAGACAGTACATTCATACACATACAAAAATAAATAAAATTTAAAAAAATTTAAAAAATTAAAAAAAAAGAGAAGTCAGGGCTGGAGAGATGGCTCAGTGGTTAAGAGCACCGACTGCTCTTGTAGAGGACCTGGGTTCGATTCCCAACCCCCAACATGGCAGCTAAGAACCGACTTAGACTCTAGTTCCAGGGGAATCTGATGCCCTCTTCTGACTTCTGCAGCATTGCACAACACAGTTGCACAAACCTACTTGCAGACAGTAGATTCTTACACATAAAAAAAAAAATAATCGTGTTCCAGGCCAGGTGGGGCTACAGGAAGACCCTGTCTCAAAAAGACCCAAAAAACAAAACAGAAGATAAAAAAAATAAAAAGAGAAGTCTTCCCAGTGTTCTTTATGCAGCTTCTGAGGAGCCTAGACTTTCACTCACTGTTGATGTAATCTCCTTATTGAGCTCCTGGCTGTAATGTAAGAAAAGTAGAACTAATTTTTTTTTAATTTTATTTATTTTTGTATGTGTATGAGTGTACTGTCTGCATACAGGTTTGTGCACTCGTGTCGTGCAATGCCGAGGAAGTCAGAAGAGGGTCTCAGATTCCCGTGGAACTGGAGGTCTCCTGGAATTGGAGTTACAGACGGTTCTCAGCTGCCATGTGGGTGCTGGGGATCGAACCCGGGTCCTCTGCAAGAGCAGTCGGCGCTCTAAACCACTAGGCTATCTCTCCAGCCCCTGTAGAACTAATTTTTAGTTAGAATATCAGTGTTTCTCAGGAGTTGAGAAAAACTAGGTCCTCCCTCCCTCCCTCCCTCTCCCCCTCCTCCCCTCCCTCCCTCTCCCCCTCCTCCCCTCCCTCCCTCTCCCCCTCCTCCCCTCCCTCCCTCTCCCCNAGAGATAATTGGTAGCATTTTCTTTCTTCTTTCAGCAAAAAGATAGAGGTCAGATATAACGTAGTTCAGGATTTCTCCAAAGCCTCTCTTCTCTCCCTCCCTCCCTCCCTCCCTCCCTCCTTCTTTCCTTTCTTTCTTGGTCTTTTTGAGACAGGGTCTCCCTGTAGTCCCTCCTGGCCTAAAACTCATTATATAGACCAGGCTGGGCTTGAACTCACAGAGATCCTCCTGCCTATGCCTTCCGAGTGCTGGGATTAAAGGCTTGTGCCACCACATTGGGTCGGTTTCAGGTTCTTGCTAGAGGGCAAGCAGCAGGGTAGGGTAGGCAGGAAAATAGGTGATTTGCATATAGCATGTCAGGATCACTGAGGTGCAGCTGCACAGAAATGTGCTTGCTGTCTCTATTTAGCCTGTGTGGAAAGTACACGGGGCATAGTCGGGGCCATGAGGAGGAGGGGTAATATAGACACTGTGCCATCTGTCCCTCCTGTCCGTCCATCTCCTGCTTCAGTGGTCTTGGAGACTTCCAGGGCTTGCAGGTTTCTCTGCACGGTTAGTGTGGTGCCTGCAGCACAAGGTCTGTGGACAGAGAGCCTATCCTAGTTATGATTACTGCAGGAGCTGGGGCCTGGGCCACAGGCGAAGCATGGGCGTGAAGGGCAGGTATGTAGGGTGCAGGTGGCAGCCTCTTGGCACTTGTAACCTAATTTTCTGTGCCCAGGTCTCGTGTAGGTACTTGAGGGAATTAACCAAAAAGAGAGTAGGCTCTGGTTTTGATGGGAAACTATTGTGTAGTAGTAGGCATAATCTCTGCTGCCCACAATGGGAAATTCATGTTGGACTACAGATAGAAGAAAAATTTCTATCCAGATTATAGGAAGAACTGATCATACTGTTCAGCAAGCCATGGCAACCTGTGTACATGGGGCTCCATGCAGAAGAAGAATTTTTTTTTAATTTTATTTATTTCTGTATATGTATGAATGTACTGCTTGCATGCAGGTTTGTGCACCCGTGTTGTGCAATGCCGCGGAGGTCAGAAGTGGGTGTCGGATTTCCCTGGAACTGGAGTTCTCCTGGAATGGAGTCCCAGACGGGTCTCGACCGCCATGTGGGTGCTGGGGATTGAACCCCGGTCCTCTGCAAGAGCGGTCGGCGCTCTTAACCGCTAGGCTATCTCTCCAGCCCCAGAAGAAGAATTTTAAAATTGGTTTTTCAGTGGGTCTGGTGGTGCATGGCATAAATTCCAGCACTTGGGAGGAAGATGCAGGCAGATCTCTGAAATTGAAGCCAGCCTGGTCTACATAGTGAGGAACTTTGGCTACAGAGAGACCCTGTCTTAAAAAAAAAACAACAAAAAGCCGGGCGCCGTGGTTACACGCCTTTAATCCTAGCACTTGGAAGGCAGAGGCAGGCGGATCTCTGTGAGTTCAAAGACAGCTGGCTACCAGGAGACCCTGTCTCAAAAAGACCCCTTCCCCCCAAAAAACAAGAAAATAACATCAATGAAAAAACAAACTGATTTTTTTTGCTTTCAAAAAATTAAGAGAGGGGATTTTCTAATGTTCTGACATTTAAGAATGAGGTCAACCAGGCATGGTGGTGCATGCCTTTAGTCTCAGCACTTGGGAGGCTGAAGTAGGTGGATCTCTGTGAGTTCAAGGCTAGCCTGGTCTACATAGAGAGTTCAAGACAGCTGGGGCTGCAGGGAAACCTGGTCTCAAAAAGACCAAAAAAAAAAGAGGTTTTACTGGTTGCTAGTTGTGTTCCCAGTAAGTGTTTCAGAGGGAGGTGGCTCTTGGCAGGCGTCTGACACAAGTCCAACTGTCTCTGGATGGCTGTTTTGCCAGGCTCTTGGCTTACTCAGCATCTCTGATGCAGAGACTGCTGCTGTATTCCATGCTCTTCATGCACAAGCTGTAAGACACGGTCATCCAGAGTGACACCCCCAGATACTGTCAGTGATGTTTCTGCATCCAAATCCTGGCAGGGTGACCAGCTTCCCACAGCAGGTCCTTAGGAAGAGTGTGGACCCCCCCCCCCGTCTCATCACTTCTCATGAGGAGTGGAGAAGGGGTCTCCCCCTGCTCGCTTTTGCTCTACAGATAGTGAACTGTGAGCAGCAGCATGCAGAGTCCTGGCAGGACAGACAGGGAGCTTTGATGTTTGGAAGAGAGCTGCTTTTTCACACACACACACACACACACACACACACGCACGCACGCACGCACGCACGCACCTATGGTCTTTTTGAGACAGGGCCTCCCTGTAGCCTCAGATGCCCCGGAGCTCAGTACTTAAACCAGGCTGGCCTTAAACTCATAAACTCAGGATCCACCTGCCTCTGCCTCCCCAGCTGGGATTAAAGGAGTGCACCACCAGCCCTGGTGCTTTTAAATCTTTTGTGCATCCAGGACTTGCTAGGAGCCTGGTGTCCTCCTGGTGGAGGCAGCTCAGAAACCACAGGGAAGAATAAGAGATTGAACCAAGTTCCTTCTCGAAATTAATGTGCAGAGAGTTTGAGGCTTTCTTTAATTCTTCTTCCCAAACAGAAACACAGACACTTTCCAGGGCCTGTTTGAACTTGTATAGAACCAATTTTCTTTGTTTCTGTGTGATCTGCTTTACTTCCATTGTTCTCAAATTTAGTTGTACACCTAATGATTTGGTTATAGAAAAAGACAATTATGTGAAGTGATGGCTTTCTTAGAAAGTTGGAACATAAGGTCACCATAATTACACATTTTCAGGGCTTTAAGATAGATTCCTGGGGGTGATGTTAACATGTCAGAGTGTCTTTTTTTTTTTTTTTTTTTTTTTCATCTTTTTTTTTTTTTTTTTTTTTTTCTCTGTAGCCCCAGCTGTCTCGGGAACTCACTCTGTAGACCAGGGCTTGGAACTCACAAAGATCTGCCTGCCTCTCGCCTCCTTTGCTAGGACTAAGGCGTGTGCCACTGAGCACCACATCAGAGTGTATTTTTAGAAACTCCCATGTTATGCCCAATTTTCCTTTTCAAAAAGGACTATATGAGTGTGCCCTGGTTTTAGCCATGTCTGGATAGATGTTTACATCAGTACAAATATTGACACCAGTAAGGTTAGCATCAAAAGCTTTTTATAAAAACTAATGTAAGGCCGGGCGTGGTGGCGCCACGCCTTTAATCTAGCATCTTGGGAGGCAGTAGGCAGTGGTGAATCAATTTGTGAAGAATTTCAAGGTCCTCAAGCCTGAAACTTCTAAATCAAGAAGCAAAGTCCCGGAACAAGATGTGGATCTGAATGTCCAAGGGGGAGACCCTGTCCTCAAAACACGAGACATAAAAAAAAAAAAAAAAGTGAAAAAAAGCAAAGAAACTAATGTAATGGTAACTAAAATGGCATCCAACTTCATTCAGTCTATTGGATCTACTATTCTTTGTAATTTCTTAAGTTGGACAGCTTGCATAATAAATTATTCTTTCTGCATACGGGTCTACAGTGATACTGATCTACGTTTAGTGTAGGACACGGTTCTTCATGTTAGGGTCTCTTTTTTTTTTTTTTTTTTTTTTTTTTTTTTTTTTTTTTTTTTTTTTTTTTTTTTTTCTTGTTATTTTTGGGAATACATTTAGCATGTAGAGCTCACCCAGGGGACAAACTGATGTTCTCTCCCTCTTTATCCCAACCACGTGGCTAAACATTGTGTGTTCCTGATTGAGGGATGCTTATCCTTCTACTGTGTTAACTCCTTTAATTAATGTGAAAATTGGTATTTGATGTTTCTCTTTATAGTGACTAGACGGCTGACCTGTAGTATAATAAGTGCAACTCACCAACAAGAAGTCTTGCCTTTAGGCCCTAGATATTCATTTCGTTCAGGGCCCAAGACAATGGTTGCTTCCATCCAGGGCTCTGATTGCTCCTCGTGGATGATGATATGTTGGACAACATCAGCTTAAGTTGCAATAAACTATCCAACAGCATCCAGGTTAGGAAATGTAGAAAGATCTTCAATGAAGACCAAACGTATGTGTTTCACAGTATTATACCGAGTTTATAATATATAACCTAAGCCTTATTTGCCTATCGTTATGTTTTGAGTGCAAACATAATAAATATCAATACAAAGCTCTTTATTTGGCTTCTAGGTTGTTCTAACAATCCTGAACCAGGTAGCTCTAACATTGGTGGTGGGACCTTTGGCTCTTGGCAGGGAGGAGTTCGTTCGATTTCCTTTCATGTCGACCCAACACATTGGTGTGGACTGAAGGGAACCTATCCGTTACTGTGTGGGTTGAAGTTACGTCCCAGTTTCCATGGAGGGTGAACCGGGACAAGACAACACACCACTTCTTTTTCTTGACCTTCCGCAGCATTTGTTGTTGCGGAGCAAACTCAGGGTTTGCAGAACCTTACATGCTATGATAGTACATCTCTCATGACACGATAAAAATAAATTAACAAAAATTAAAAAAAATTTTTAAAAAAAGGACCTAACAAATAAAAAAAATAAAAATATAAAATAATAATTATGTCTTTATGCTGTTTCAGTAGTCAGTGCAATTACTTTCTCCCACTAGCTAAGGACGTGGAAATAGACTTACAATTGGTTTTGTCTTCATATTTATTCCTATTCTTGGGTGAGTTTCAAAGCCAGGCGCTAATCTCTTCCGGTTCATTTCTCCACTAGGACATGAGAGGAATTCCTTATCTGGTTAGTTAAGGAATAATCATCTAAGGCAGACGAGATCACAAAGTTATATCCAGGGCGAAATATCAGATCTCGATGCAGCCATTATGAATTTAATATACCGGCAACATGGATAGTGCGAGTGCAGGCTTTTCAGTGAATGACCTGATGAGTATCCTGGAGTGTTTGTTCATTTATTTATTTTACAGAAACGTTGAATACGAGATCTGCATGCGATGGATGACCGATTGATATATCAGCAACTGGTAAAGAGATAGATTCAAGCGCTTTGAAATACAAGTTATCGGTTAATATGAAGGTGAATAGTTTTACTGATTCAGCTGTTTAGCATGTGAACTCTATCGAAGTATGGTGCCAATAAATTCCATTTGACGAACACAATGTTTCATTGAATCAGGAGTATAAGCAAAATCAGATGAGTGTATTTCCCTACACGATCTTTAGTAGGTGACACAAAATTCTAGAAAGCAAGTTTTATCGCGCTCTGGTGCCCTTGCGAGGGCAGTTTACGACATTTCAGAGATTTTGTTAGTAATGACTTTGAAATATAGAAGGTGGCAAATTACTCATGGATCAGCAAAACATACTAGGCCTGAATAGTCCATTTCGTATTTTCGTCTGCCTTTCCTCTGCATCACGTAGACTAGGGCCAGGGCAAGTTAGAAAGCACCAGTGGGGGACAATGTCTCAGTCACGTGTTTTAGGAGGTGCTTTTTATAAAAACGGAGACACCATCATGCTTTTGGCTGTCACACAAGCATGGAAAGAGATCCAAGTCTCAAGGAAGGGGAGTTTGCCGTAATTATTCTCATCATCTAATCAAGAAATATAGATGAAACCGAAATTTGTGTTTTAAAAGTGAATTTGTTGTAAAAATAGAAGTTCTAATTTTTACATTGTTAGTAAAGAAGATATTAAGAAGTCTTATCAATGAAGTTTGGTATGGCAAAAAATAAAAATAAATGAACAAAGCAGAGAATTTGTGGTTTCTCGCCTAATTAAAAATTAAGAATTCAATGTGTATACTAAGAATGTGTATATTAAGAATTCAATCATATACTCGCAAACTGCCTTGTCAATTTGGTAATAGTCACGTTGTGCTATGCTAATCATTTAGACAAAATTTAACATGCTTATTTTTAGAGGTTCATGAGAACAGGCAATGCATTCACAATTCACGGCACACTAGAGACACATGACAGATACAAAATAGTGTGAAATAGAAATAAAATTAAAGTGATCTTCACATAAATATGTTATTTGTGTAGCTATTATATCCAAAACTGTGGGAAGAATTGCTGAAGTGAGCAAAATCTGTAATATCACATGTTCAAGCAGTGTCTTTCAAAGGGTAATTTGGTTAAGAATTATGTTTCTTGAGAATATTTGTTTAAAGTTTGTTATGCACTATGTGGTGCACATCAATTGAGCTGCCCTTTAAATAAATGGAATTAATAGGCATCCTAGGCAATATTGTTTTTTTTTTCTCAACATTTTTTTTTTTTTTTTTTTTTTTTTTTTTTTTTTTTTTTTTTTTTTTTTTTTTTTTTTTTTTTTTTTTAAATTTTTAAGTAAAAATTAAAAGAATCAGAATGGAAGAATTGAAGAAAGTAAGGGGGAAAGGGGCAAAAAGATACAAGGGGGGAGGGAGGGAAAGACAGACACATACACAGCATGACAGAGAGGCGTGTGTGTGTATGTGTGTGGTCTCCATACCTTTCCATTGGGTTAACATGAGTTTTACATTCCTACCAGCAGTGATTGAGTGTTCTCCTTGCCCTGCAATCTCTCAGCATTTGGTATCACGTTTTGTGTGTGTGTGTGTGTGTGTGTGTGTGTGTGTGTGTGTGTGTGTGTATGTGTGTGTGTGTTTTATTTCATCTCGTAACATAAGTTTTGAGGAAGAGTTACATTCACTAACAATCTATGTTGTAATGAATTATTTAACAATGGTTTATGTTGTCATCACAATACAGTAAAAAGTCTTTGATAGTGTAAACACTGGTGTTATAGCTATTCCACCTTAAGTGAAGAAGGTAATGATCCCTCATTAAACATTGCAAAGTATTAAGTCATAGAAGAGAAGATGACAACCTTCAGGAAGACTGCCTAGATTTACATCCATTTAAACCACTTAATGACTATGAGCTTTTGCAAGACTCAGTGTCTTCATGTGTCTTCTCTCTTCTGCATAAGATGTGGGATCACATGCCGGGGGCTGGTAGAGATGGTTCCTCTTACAGAGGACCCCGGGTTCGATCGCGCCAGCACCCACATTTAGTGGCGGAGAGCCACCTGAAACTCCCAATTCCAGAGTAACTCCAGTTCCAGGGGACCGAGACCCTCTTCATGACTTCCTGGCGGCATTTGCAGCGACACGGTGTGCGCACATACTTGCGGAGACAGGCAGTTAATTTGATAAATATACGGAAATAAATAAATTAATTAAAAAATTTTAAAGAAAAGGAGTGGAGATACCAGCCATCTGGTTTTCTATAAGATTGGTGTTGTTATGTAGCACCAAAGACTAATTTAAATGTTACCAATTATTTTTTTATTCATCCCATTTAAATAACAGTAACATATAAACTAGGTAGAAAAAATGGAGGATAGATTAAAAATAAGAGGTATTTTAATGCTTACCTTCTTACTACTGAAAGAGGTTTTTTATTTAAACAGTGGTGATAACGTCTGTAACCTCTCTTGGTAGTCTTAAAGGACTTAATAGAGCTGACTCGCAGGGCATGAGACCCTTGTTGCTGTTGGCCAGGAGTAAAGACGCGCCATTAATGGGAATCTCTAAAAGCAACTATTACTGGAAGAAGTTCAAGAGGCAGGGTGGATCTTTATAGTAGAGAATGTATGTGTCCTATGCCTGCGTCATACCAGAATGCGAGGTGTGTATACCATGGCTTAACAGCTGGGGTACGAAGCGGAAAGAACACCCCTGTCTATATCAGAAAAGCCACAAAAAAAAAAAACAAAAAATAAAAAGATGGTCTAAAGAGTATTAATTAATTAATAAGTGCTACTCAAGTTTCTGTTTCTAAAACTGCATCTGTGGACTCCCATTTTCTTCCCATTGTCTTGTGCACAAAACAGTTCTGTTATATCTTGCGATTAAGGCTTAGTTCAGGTTTACTACCCATAGAGCCATTGTTGCGGTATGTGACAACAGAGTTTTTTTTTTTTTTTCTTTTTGGGTAGGAAAGGGTTTATTCACCTCGTATCTCATGGGTCACAGTTCATAACTCAGGGAGTCCACACGTTTGCATGTCGCCAGTCTTTCCATTTTGTTCCTTCGGCACAGACGAGTTCTTACAGGAACCCTGGAGGGTTCTCTTGGCAGCTCATGAAGCCCAACACAGGACGTGGGACACTGCTAACGTAAACTGAGCTGTCGTGTCATATTGGACTCCTTTCTGCGCATGCTAATGGTCCAGACCCTGCCTTCTTATGGTGCGGGTGAACACCCAAACTCCTTTCTTGAATGTTCCCTATACTTGATACTTCACTAATGGAAACTGCTCCATGGGCTGTGGTTCCTTACTCATTTTGTGGTACTGGCGGTTTATTCTCCGATCCTTTCAGGACGCCCCTTCTATCAGGGACAGGAGGAGCCCTGGGCAATTTTCCTTTTTTGTTTAATTTCTCCAATTGAGCAAGTATGACGAGTCCACGATATTGATGTGGCCACAGAAGGCCATATTTCATAGCGTTTAGGTCGCAGTGGTCACGGCACAGTCGTGAGGCTCCCCCTCAGCCGAACCAAATCAGGGGGTGGATGATCGAGTTTGACACAAAAGCCTCGCTAGGCTCCGACGTAGCATTGCTCCACTTAGTGATTCCTCCTTTTCTGATGGCTCTCGCCGCACAAAAGGTATAACCTCCTATTTGACACCAGGCTCTAGCTACCCCCTAATTTTTCTCATCCGACGTCCACATAGAAGCATAGAATTTTGGACTAGAAAAAAGACAGTTAAGTTTTATCGGACTGAGGACTTGAATTTTCACAAATAAGTGCAAAAAGAAACATACTTCTTTTATATGTCGCGTGAATCTGATGGGACTGCATAAGGTCCATTATTCTACCGATTAAACTGGTGGTATTTTGGCATTTTTTCATTGGTGGAGGTTTCTATTCCTATAGAGCAATTTAAGTCTTTCCAGAACCTCTAACAGAAAAAATTCAAGTTAACTGTTCAATCTGTTGTCAGTTGTAGGCAACAGTATAAAAAATGGGTGACTGGTGTTTCCTAGATATAGGAAAAGTGGAAAATTAAATGCTCTTTTGGTCTCTTTACGGTATCTTATAACTTGGTTCTATGTAACACAGTATTTGCCGTGAAGCATTCCTTCTTTGTTTAATATTAGGCTCGGGTCTTTGGACAGGTATGTGATATAGTTGCTTGCTTCTATACTTCTCTTATACGTTGGTCTTCACCCAAAAATAATTTTAGAAATATATCTCACGTAATACAGGTTCACTTAAGAGAAACTAGGACACACTCTAGTCAGTGGTATAGCCAATAACGACGAAGCTCTCATTTTACTTAAGGGTTGATATGTTATCATAGTGCATCTTATGTTGGGCTTATTGAGACAGGCTGGAATTAGAGGCAGTCAGGTAGCTTATTGCTCTTAGCGCTATTGGTCTTTCTTGGACTTTCTTTAATTGAGATAGTTGTAAGGTTTCAGGGCTCAAGAGGTCAGGGTATGGGTATTTTGCTTTAGAACACGGGAACATGAAAATTATTGCTCTATATAAGTTGTAACGCCTTCTATTCTCTTCTTTAGTACAGAGTTCAAGGAGGTTCTTTTACTCGATGGAAAGGTTCTCCTTCCGTGGTTCTAAGGACAAGGGCGTGGTTGGAGTGTTGCTGCGCAATAATGGAAGGATGGAGAGAAAAGTTGGTCATTTATATGTAGTGATTCTCAAGATTAATTTGTCTACAGGGATCATTTAGGTTGGATTTGTTTCATACAGGGTGTATATTATGTTATACTCATTTAGCCTGAGAAACTATAAACAATCTAGCTTTTCCTCACTCTTAATTTACTATTACAATAGGTGGTGATTATGAGCATTAGCATTCTAAATTTCCATTTTTATATACGCTCTTGTAAGTGGACAATATGTATCATATAAGGTGTATTACATGTCAGGTAAAAGTAGGGGAATTGATGAGGAGGTACATTGGAGGTGCGAACACGTTTGGGTGCGTTCAGAGGATCATGTGGTGGTTTTTGTAAATTGCAACAAGTGTTAGGAGACTTGCAATAAAAACATTAGGGATTGGGGCATCAAGACAATTTATGGAGTAAGGGGGTGGTGTTTCACGTAACGTTGGAGCTCTAGGGATCTTTGGAGCATTTGAATTTTTGGTAAAAGATCGTTTATTTGATATAAGTGGGGGTTCAGACCATTGGGTTGACCACTTAAAGTTCGGTAGGGATTACAGAGATTCTTCTCTTTTATTAACATCTTGGTCAAGATCGAGGTGAAGGAAGGTAGAAGAGCTACAGGGATAGGCGAGGATTGGTTATCATGCACGGAGAAATTTTGGTGAATGGAAGGTAAATTCGGGCTGTTAAGAGGCGTGCTTGCTCAGTAGTGGGTCAGGGAGGGGGACGCTGGACTGGGCGGTGATCGTGGAATTAGATCTTACTGCTATTACGGGGATTAGGATCACGGCCTTAAGAGTGCGGTAACCTTGCGGGGAGACTTGGGAGGCTTAATTGAGATACATGAGGGTTAATTGTGTTACTATTATGATGGGAAGGTACTGAGGAGACATTGGTGTAAACACAGAGAGATAAGAAGGTTACTAGTCCAAGAGTAAACTTCTCTTAGGTACTGGTCTTCCCAGTCATCATTTATGGTTTTGAACTTTGAGGGCATTTTCAGGTTTGGTGCATTTAGAAGAAAAGTGGTTTAGTGGTTTAAGCAGAGGTCCACCTGTGGACTTTAGGTCATGTCTGAAATAATTGGTATTTTCTCTGAGAGCTTACGCGCCAACTTAGAGATGGATGTCTTTGTGGGTAAAGGACATAAGCCTTTATCCCCCATGTGGATCATTGCAGCACGCACATTTGGGAGTAGTGGGATGGATTAGGGGTATCAGGAGTAGGGGATAGGATATATTAAAGTATCGTTCACTGTTTAGCAAGTAAATTTGTTCTCTTAGCACTTGAAATTGTTTTTTGGCACCCCTCAGTTTCGTCTATAGTAGGGAGGTTGCAGCAGCAAAGTGTGTGCATCCCTACGCGGAAAGAGTTGAGGATGAGGAATATGTGGTCTTCTTACAGGTTCTCGCCAGCAACTCTTCTTTCCACTTGCACAATTTTTGTGTGATCATTTGTGTTGAATCACACCCTAGACTTTCATCTTAGCCGGAAGTTCCATCAAGGGGGCAAACAAGTTGAAATCTTAATGTTCGGGCTCTTTAATTATGCATCGGTCTCTAAATTATTTAAAACAAACTTTAAAGCATCCACTGAAGGAAGTGACTTTGGAACATTTTTCGGTAAATTGGGATGTTTCTCAGCCATATTCACTTCTTCATTTGTGAATTCTCTGTTTTCACCTCTTTATTCCATCTTTTGATCGAATGTTCATTATGGGTTTCCTTAGTCTTGGTAATTTGATTTGTTAAGGTTTTTTCAAGTAATTTATATATTCTAGGACCTGTTAAGCCTCTGATCGGATTCTATTCACTGGTGATGAGGTTGTCCTCGCCACTATGCCTGTGTTTGGTGTTTCTCTTGTTTTGTGCCAGTGCTCACCTAGGCGTTGGAAATGAGGGCTTTGTTTAGTGGTGTCAAATGAGTGTCCCCACAAAAGAATCCTGAAGTGTAATACTTGACGACCTTGTTATTTCATACAGCCTTGCTGTCTTGATTTGAAGTCCAGCACTCAGGAGGCAGGATCAGGAGGATCTCTCTTGAGATAGAAGTCACCTAACTCACACAGTGAGTTCCAGGACACCTGGTATGAAAAGGGAGACCCTGCCTCAAAAAAAAAAAAAAGGTGTTAGGACATTGTACCACCTCAAAAAAGATAGCATGTTTGTCGGTATCTAGATTACTAATGGCGGTGCATCAGAACGAATAAGAGAAGAGTTCACTGGAAAAGCAACTCTTCACAAGCTATGTCCTTCCAGCATAGCAATAATGGATATAAAGAGAATTTGTTGCGCATTACATCCATACTCACAGATTGAGTTTCTTAATGCTTAGTGGTAACGAATGAAATAGTGACCACTTTATACAAGTAATGGATGGAAGTCTAGAAGTCAATTATGCTAGTGACGTAACAGGCCCAGAAAACGCGGCCGACAATAACAAAAGAAAACAAAAAAAAACTACTTGCAATGGGTATCGCTCATAGTATTGTGGCAAATGTTAGCACTAAATCCATAGTTCATTAAGGGAGTAAACTGAGCAAACACTTTTCATGATATGAGTTATACTTTTTTCTTTTTATTTTCCTCGAAAGCAACTGGAACTACAGCTTAAACACTGTCATTGGTCAGTCCCTTAAAGGGGTATCATTTTATGATGGAAAGTGGAAATGATCCTATGTTAAAAGGTCTTTTTAAAATATATATGATACTTTCTCTCCGTATGCTTCGGTGAAAATAGATGTAATGTCCTTTAATTTGGGTGGGCTCTCGAATAACTCCTATATTCACTTATTTTCAGACTTATGTGATTTTGGGATATGGGTGGAGGAGGCTATGTATCAATATCTACAGTTATATAAAAATTAAAGGGAAATGTGAATTCTCCCTACTCATTGTTTTCTAGAAATAACTTTTATTTTGGTTTTTTCCAGATGTCATGAATTTTGGGTATATTGATATAGTAGGTGAGCAGGATAAATTTTAGAGGCAATATAAATACTGGGCAGAGGGAACATGGCTAACACAAAGGCTGGAGTCAATTAGAATTGAACTGAAAAGTCAAATTTTTGTTAACACAGTAACTTTGCTAAAGAAAATNTTTTTTCTTTCTTTTTTGGTATTTTTGAGACAGGGTCTCCCTTTAGTCCCAGCTGGCCTGGAGCTCACTGTGTAGACCAAGCTGGCTTTGAACTCACAGAGATCTGCCTGCCTCTGCCTCCCAAGTGCTGGGATCAAAGGTGTGCACCACTATGCCCAGCATTAAAGAAGGATCTTGGAAGCTGGGCATGGTGGTGCATGCCTTTAATACTAGCACTTGGGGGGGGCTGGAGAGATGGCCTAGGGGTTAAGAGCACTGACTGCTCTTGCAGAGGAGTCGGGTTCGATCCCCAGCACCCACATGGTGGCTGAGAACCATCCGTCCGTAACTCCAGTTCCAGGGGAATCCGACACCCTCTTCTGACCTCCGCAGCATTGTGCGACTCAGGTGCAAAAACCTACATGCAGATAGTACATTCATACACATAAAATAAATAAACAAAAATTAAAAAATTTTTAAAAAGACCAAAAAAAATATCCTAGCATTTGGGAGGCAGAGGCAGGTGGATCTTTGTGAGTTCAAGGCCAGCCTGGTCTACAGAGCGAGTTCCAGGACAGCTGGGGCTACAGGGAGACCCTGTCTCAGAAAGACCAAAAGTAAAAAAATAAAAATAAAAAGAAGGTTCTTGGCCACCATGTGGATGCTAGGAATCGAAACCAGATCCTCTGCAAGAGTAGTCAGTGCTCTTAACCACTGACCCATCTCTCCAGCTCCTAGTTCTGATGGAGCTTGAGTCAGCTTTTGATCAGTTGCAGTTACTTTGTACCTTTCCTTGATTTTTCTCCTGAGATTAACACACTTTCCACTTCTCATTGTCCTGACAAAGTTCAGAATCTTTTCTCCAGAGGAAAAGCTACAAGCTAAATAGCTAGCTAATGTGACAGTCACGGGTGGGCTGCATACTCCTTCTGATGTTCCCTGTGTTAAAGGAAACCATCTTGCTTTTTTTGGGGGGGCGGGGGGGGGTCTTATCTGACCTTTCAGACCTCTGTGACCAGGAGCCAGGGTTGCCTTTTTGTTTCTAGGGTAGGGAGTCCAGATTAGCAGTCACTTGGGGTGGGGCAGCAGTGGTTGGCCAGCCGCAAAGGTTGAAGAACCAGAGCTTGAGAGCATTGCTGGTGGGGTCTCCTTTGTGCCCCGACCAGTCTCCCAGTAGCACCTACGCCCCAAGATGAAAGTCCTGCTGAGTGGGCTTCCAAAGGCAAGCTCTTGCCTGTCGGGATCTGCATCCCCATGTGCTTCTGGGTTGTCGCTAATTATTGTTGCTTGGTTTCAGTTGCAATAATAGAGGCCTGGTGGAGGTGGAAAAGTGTTTAGAAACGCTGAAGAGAATCCCACATCCTCTTAAACTGCTGGCAGTGGTGTTCTGCTTCTCTCTTTGCCTTGACTACAAAAACCACAGTCTAGGAGACTGGGGCGCCGCAGGGGTGCTTAGCACTTTGTTGTTCACAAGGTGATGTCATGTCTTTCTGGGTTGGGGCAGGCAGGTAGTTTCTGGCTGCTTTCTGCTCTGACTGAAAGTTGTAGCAAAGGTCAGGATGGATCCTTGCCGCCTGGATGGTGCTCATGTGTATTCTGCTCTCTCTTAGGGCTGGAGGGTCTTCAGAAGCTCTCTGTGGTCAGCAGTGTTGGGTGTGAATGATGAGTTGTATGGCTAGTAATGTCACAGGCTTGGTTTCTGTGAACAGTTAGCATTAGCCAGCAAGCATCGGTCCCACTTTTCATGGGTGTTTGTGTCTGAGATTAAGCCATCAGGGAACATGTCAGCGTGGATGTGGGAGGCAGAGGAGAGTGGTGTCAGCGGTGTGTGGTATCCAGATGAACTAGATTGGGCCATCAAGCCTTCATGGGGGGTCTGGCCTTGAGCTGGTTTTGAAAGCTCAGGTGTGCTGAGTGAATGTGGAGAGTAAACACTGTAGACAGGAGAGAGCAAGGCCAGGAGGGTGAGCTGCAGTGGAATGTGTGTGTTCCTGGAGAGGGTGGAGGGAGGAGGCCTGAGTGGCTTAGAAGACGGCTAAGCCCTGGAGAGGGCTTCTGGCTATGTTGTGAAGGTACTCTGGGCCACAGGAGAGGTCTTCACTCCTCAGAGAGGGTCTTCCATCATTTCATTATGGCTGTTTTGTATTTTAGCAAGATCTGTGACTTAGCATGGTTCAGACTGGCACTGTAGACAAAGCCTTCCATGTGGATCATGGCAGGGGCCAGGATTGGCAGTGGGAGTAGGAGAAAATAAAGACAGCAGTGGGCAAGAAGTTAGCTGATAAGTTTGGTTGCCCATGCTTGGGAAGGCAGAGCGTGGAAAAGTTTGAAGGAAATAGCTCCAGTTTTCTGACTTAGTGACTGCATTGGGAACAACTAGATTCGAACAAAATCCAATGGTGGATGTACCACAAGAGCTCTTTGAACTTTAGAGCATCCACTGAAGGAGTGGGTGATGCCAGGAGTGAATTGAGAAGAAGACCAATGATGGCATGTGGGCACAGCCCTGCTGAAGGGCTGGTTAGAGGCAAAGGTCTGAAAAGGAGACTGAAGGCATGTTACCTTCAAGAGACTAGATTGTGACTAGATGGAGGCGGGGAGAAGGCACATCAGGAGTGTGTTCAGTAGCTAGGTGCAGAATGCAGAGCTTTTAGTTTTCCATTTGTAGCCTAGGTGGCCTTGAACTCCCAGTCTAGCCAGAAATGACCTTGAACCCCAGCCTGTACCTCCTGAGTGCCAGGCTTGGAGGCTTTTATGACTACACCTGGTTTCTGTGGTGCTGGGGTGGAACCCAGGACTGTGTGCATCCCAGGCAGGCATTCCACGAGCCAAGCTGCACCTCCAGCCCACAATAGACTTTTTTTTTTTTTTTTTTTTTT
>VZQC01003848.1:221173-231954 GCA_009823505.1 Rhizomys pruinosus
TGCCGCGGAGGTCAGAAGAGGGTGTCGGATTCCCCTGGAACTGGAGTTCTCCTGGAATTGGAATTTCAGACGGCTCTCGGCCGCCATGTGGTTGCTGGGGATCGAACCCGGGTCCTCTGCAAGAGCGTCGGCGCTCCTAACCGCTAGGCCATCTCTCCAGCCCCGTGTTTTTCAGGGATCATTTCTATAGTTTGTTTTTGGTCTTTTTGAGACAAGGTCTCCCTGTAGCCCCAGATGACCTGGAACTCACTATGTAGACCAGGCTGGCGTTGAACTCACAGAGATCTGCCTGCCTCTGCCTCCTGAGTGCTAGGATTAAAGGTATGTGCCACCGCACCCAGCCTATTATTTATTTATTTATTTTAAAGGTTTTTTTTTTGCCGGGTGTGGTGTCGCACACCTTTAATCCTAGCACTTGGGAGGCAGAGGCAGGCGGATCTTTGTGAGTTCAAGGCCAGCCTGGTCTACTGAACGAATTCCAGGACAGCTGGGGCTACAGGGAGACCCTGTCTCAGAAAGACCAAAAATAAAAAAAATAAAGTTTTTTTATTATGCATATGAATGTACTGTCTGCATGTAGGTTGGTACACCCGTGTTGTGCAGTGCCACGGAGGTCAGAAGAGGGTGTCAGATTCCCCTGGAACTGGAGTTAAAGACGGTTCTCAGCCGCCATGTGGGTGCTGGGAATCAAACCCAGGTCCTCTGCAAGAGCAGTCAGTGCTCTTAACCGCTAGGCCATCTCTCCAGCCCCAAAATAAAATATTTTTTAAAAAAATTTAAAAAATAGGGGCTGTAGAGATGGCTCAGGGGTTAAGAGCACCGATAGCTCTAGCAGAGGACCCGGGTTCGATTCCCAGCACCCACATGGCAGCTGAGAACCATCTTTAACTCCAGTTCCAGGAGAATCCGACACCCTCTTCTGACCTCTGCAGCACTGCACAACACGAGTGCACAAACCTACATGCAGACAGTACATTCATACACATAAAAAATAAATAAAATTTAAAAAATATTTTATTTGCTGGGCATGGTGGCACTTTAATCCCAGCACTCTGGAGGCAGAGGCAGGCAGATCTCTATGAGTTCAAGGCCAGTCTGGTCTACATAGAGAGCTCTAGGGCATCTGGGACTAAAGGGAGAGAGCTCTAGGGCATCTGGGACTAAAGGGAGACCCTGTCTCAAACACACACACACACACACACACACAATTTTTAATTTATGTTTTATACATGTGAGCATTTTGCCTGCATGTGACTCATGTCATGCAGTGCCTACAGAGGCCAGAAAGGGGGTGTCAGAGCCTCTGGAACTGGAGTTAAAGACAGTCACCATGTGGGTGTTGATAACTGAACCCAGGTCCTCTGGAAGAGCAGCTCGGGGTTTTACTCACTGAGCTGTCTCTCCAGCCCCTCCACCATATTTTTTGAGACCTGGTCTCTTTTTAACCTGGAGCTTATCAGTTGAGCTGGCTATTCAGTGAGCTCCAGGAATCCTCCTGTCTGTTTCTCCAGTGCTGAGATCACAGACGCATGCTGCTGTGCCTGGCTGTTTACATGGGAGTTGAGGATCCAAACTCATGTTGTCATCCCTGAGGACCAGGCACTTCAGGCCATTTTTCAGTTCACTTACTCTACAAATATCTGTTGAACACCTTGTTCCTGGAACTCTTTCCCTGAGGAGATTAAAAGGTGTCTACCCTCTCCTTATAGAGCATCAGTGACAAACCACAGCCTACTTTGAGGAACCAGTGAGTTTATTGGGGCTTAATTACAGATGCATGTGTGATCCCAAAGTGACCACACCATGGAGTCTCTCCCCAGCATGGACTTGCCCACAGCAACACAGTTGGAGCCCTCCCTTCAGTGAACCTTCCAGACTTAGTGCCTCCCCTTATGGGTCCGCCTGTAATTAGAGCAGACTTATATCCAGGATGTGTGGAGGGAGTGGCAGGAATATCAGGAGAGTTCATAAGAGGTTCCTGTGACCTTCCCAGCCCCTCCTATGAGGGAACATCACCTATCAGCAGGCCTGACCTTAGTGGTCTCTTGCAAGTTGTTACAGCTATCCTGAGAAAGATGACACACTCTGTGGCACACCCATTCTGGGGCATCCTCCACAGCCCTTGAGATCTGGGGCTGGACATAGTCCTTGGGTGGAACATTTTAGTTAGAACCTTAGCCAGGAAGGTTGCTGATTTCTCTAGAAGTGCACATCTCCTCAGTTATGTATCCATTCTGTTTAGTTTAGTTTAGTTTAGTTATTTTGTTTGTTGAGACATCTCTCTATATCACCAGCAGACCTGGAACTCACTATGTAGATCAACCTAACAGTTGAAATTAGGCTGATGATGGGTCTGTTTTATTGCCCCTGTGAATAATCTTCATCCGATTTTTGCTGTGTTTGTTGAACATAGGCCTGTTGGTTGAACTTTTCCTAACACCTCAGCATTCCTATGTGCCTGTGTAATTGACAAGGCATCTTTTGTAGAGACCTTTGTCCCATAACGTGTTAAAAGTTGCTAGGTATGGGGGCTGGAGAGATGGCCTAGTGGTTAAGAGCGCCGACCGCTCTTACAGAGGACCCGGGTTTGATCCCCAGCACCCACATGGCGGCCAAGAACCGTCTGAAACTCCAATTCCAGGAGAACTCCAGTTCCAGGGGAATCCAACACCCTCTTCTGACCTCCGCGGCATTGCACGACACGGGTGCACAAACCTACATGCAGACAGTACATTCATACACATACAAAAATAAATAAAATAAAATTAAAAAATATTATTAAAAAAACAAACAAACAAATAAGGTATTAAATTTAAGTATGTTGAAAGTAAATACACTCAAATCATTATTTTGTGTCTATAAAGGGAAACTGTTACAAGTTCAGGGACAGCGGGTTGAGAGAACCTCAGATTGCAGGGAGTGCAGCCCAGAGGCAGAGAACCTCAAATCGCAGGGAGTGCAGCCCAGGGCAGCCCAGGGCAGCCCAGGGCAGCCCAGCAGCAGAGAACTTGGCTAATGTGCATTGAGACCCTGGGTTCTGTCTCCATTACCAATAAACAGACAACAGACAACACCTGTGTGGTGGTTGGCTCCTGTGTGGTGCCTGGTCCTTGGTGGTGGTTGCTGTTTATGTTGTGGCTGGCTCTTGTGTGACCATGCTGTTTATGACAGCACAGCATGTCCTCTGATAATCACTTGACCCTTCCATTGAACCTGAGGAAGATAGGATCCTCTCCTGTCATCAGCTGGTTTGATAAACTCCAGATCGTGTACACCGTCAAAAGTAGTGTGTGTGTGTGTGTGTGTGTGTTGGCAATTCTCTCCCCAGACCACAAACTCATGGTCTCGCTCATGCGAGGCAGTGGTCTAACACAGGCTATAGCCTAGCCCTTTAAGAGATTATTTCTAAAAATCATTTGAGAATAACTCTGTTGTTTAAGGCAATTTACTGTTTCAACTACCAGGTAGATAGTTGATCTGCTTTGCAACTAAGTTTTTAATTACAGGTTATTTTGAACAATTACTGATTTGTGTCCCCAGATGAATTGGATGGTAATAATTATATATAAGTAATTATACTAATTTAAATTTTGGACAAATTGGTCCTTTCATGATTTCTATATGGTTAATGATCGCTATGTACCATTTTCTATCCTAATTGTTATTACTGCTTAATTAAAGTTGTAATCTCATAGGTTCCCCAAGGTCAGTGCCTAAGCCCTGTGTGATGAACCACCTGACTTTTTCTTCTGCAGACTCATGTTTTTCATCCTCATGTTTTTGGTGGTTCCAGTGTTCCCCATCCCAAACACTCACATATATACTTAAGACTGGGAAGCGGAATGTGGTGGCACAGGCCTCTAATCCTGGTACTGGAGGCCAGGGAAGGAGGTTCTTTTTTTTCTTTTTCTTTTTTTTTTTTTTTTTTTTTTTTTTTTTTTTTTTTTTTTTTTTTGTCTTTTTCTAGACAGGGTCTCTCTGTAGCCCCAGCTGTCCTGGAACTCACTCTGTAGACCAGGCTGGCCTTGAACTCACAAAGATCCACCTGCCTCCTGAGTGCCGAGATTAAAGGCATGTGCCACCATGCCCGGCTAGGGCAGGAGGTTCTTGACTTTGAGGTTAGCTCGGTCTGTACAGTGAGACCAGCCTCAAACAGACAAACAGACAAACAAAGCTGTTGTGGCTCAGCGTGCAGTACTTGTTGAGCATGCGCAAGGCCTTGGGTTCTCTCCTCAGACCACAAAATCAAAATACTTTCCTTGGTAGCAAAAGAAAACAATAATTTCTTTCCTTCCCTTTCAAGTTCTGAACCTAATAGAATCTTAGACAAAGGAAAGACAGTAGCAGTCACATCAGCCCTGTGACTAGTGAAGAAGGGAGAGATGTCTTCTTACTACTAGCAACTAGGAAATGTGCTACAGATTCACAAATGGTTAACTCTCTCCCTGCTTCTTTTTTTTTTTTTTTTTTTTTGCTTTTCGAGACAGGGTCTCCCTATAGCCCAACTCCTGGAACCCACTATAGACAGGCTGGCTTGAACCACAAACCACCTGCCTCGCCCTCACCATTAGATTATTAAAGTGTGCGCCACCATGCCCGGCTCTCCCTGCTCTTTTTCAGTAATGAAATTGTTTAAATTTAAACAGAATTGTTTAGAATTAAATAGCTGATGGGTTGGTAGGATGGCTCAGTGAGCAAAGGTGCTTGCTGTCAAGGCTGACAACCTGAGTTCCAATCTCCAGGATCCTCATGGTGGAAGGAGAAAACCAGCTCCCACAAGTTATTATGCAAAAAGCCAATACCAACAGGTGTGGTGGCGCCTTTAATCCCAACACTTGGAAGGCAGAGGCAGTGGATCTTGTGGGTTCAGGCCAGCCTGGTCTCGAGTGAGTTCCGGACAGCTGGGACTACAGGAGACCTGTCTCAAAAAAGCCCCAAAAAAAAAAAAGACAAAAAAAAAAAAAGCAAAAAGCCAATACCTACGAATATGCCTCCTAGACAGTCATGTCTTGGTCATTTCTGGACATCACAGAACAGTGAGAATGCAAGTTGCCCAGTGAGCCATTTCTGGTGCTGTGATTCAAGGTGATACTTTTGTTTCAGTTGTCATACCCTACTCAGTTATCCTTTATGTGGCCTATTAAAACACATCTTTCACATTTTTGTGCTTTTTATTGATTTTGGTGTTTAAAATGGCTGGTTTACATAATGCTTCTAAGTAAAGGGGCTGTAATCTGCCTCAGGAAAAACCCCAGTGATAGAGATGCTTTGCTCAGGATCATGACAGTGCTGCAGGCCCTGAAGTTCATTGCTTGTCAGTCAAAGGCATGTATTAAATAAGGCGTCTTAGCCAGGTGTGGTGGTGTGTGCCTTTAATCCCAGCACTCGGGAGGTAGATGTAGGCAGATCTCTGTGAATTCAAGGCCAGCCTGGTCTACAGAGCGAGCTCCAGGACAGCTGGTACTAAAAGGGAGACCCTGCCTCAAAAATACCAAAAAAAGGAAAAAAAAAACAAAAAAACTAAGGCATCTTTAAACAGGGGCATATAAAAAACCAGGCCGTGTATCCATCAGCTGCTGGCCAAGTTGTGAAAAGGGGCTCTTGGGCACCTAACCCCTGTTTCCTCTAGTGGCAGTGCTCCATGCTAGCAATGGGAGTAAATAGCTGGCATGGACAGAGGCCTTGCGCCTCCCAGTGTACAGGAGCTTTCTAGGCGGGCAGGAGCTCAAAGGCTGCTTCTCACACCATATTTCATCCATGTAGTGGTTTGACTTATATGTTTTAAATTTATGTTGGTGCAGAAGTGTACCTGTGGACCAGCCATGGTAGTATACTCCTTTAATCCCAGCTCTCAGGCAGGTGGATCTCTGTAAATTCAAGGCCAGCCTGGTCTATGTAACAGTTTCAGCCCAGGCAGGGCTGCACGATGAGAAAAAAGAAAGTACCCGTACAGTCCTTTGATTTCTCACTCTGCTGCAGTACTCGGTGACATAAATGAGGTAGACAGTACTTTACTACAAAGTCGGCTTTGGGTTAGCCACATCTGGACACACATGTAAAGGTTTGAGAGTGACTACTAAGGCAGGCTGGGCTTTCTCTAAGCCAGGTTGTTTGGGAGGTCAAGTATATTCATGCATTTTTGATGTGTTTGTACAGACAGAGCCCATCAGAAGCCAAGGAACTAGTACGTCTCAGCCCTGTCCTCCCTAGAGTGTCTAGGGGTGGAACTGTGTCTCCATTTCTCCCATCTAGGAGATAGTGTGTCAGTCCTCCTTTTTGCTCATCCTCCATATCTAGTCCATCGTCAGTGCTGCCTCTTCTGCTTTCCTGTTTCCGCTGCTCTTGTGTTGGTGGAGGCCATTCCACCGCTCACCTGAGCTGTCCTTGCTTGCTGTGGACATTGGCACTGAACATCATTCTCATGCACTCCCTGCTGGGCCCAAGGAAGACTGTGCTTCCCTTTTCCTCCTCCAGCTGTTGCTTAGCTGCCCTTTTCAGGCAGACATGGGGGACCATCCAAGAACTATTTTATGGAATAAATATGCTGTGATTGTGGCAGTTCTTGTTTGTTTGCCTAATGTTAGCAGCTTTTGTGATTTGCTTCTAAACCTGGTGGGGATATTTTTGGAACTGGAAGGGTGTTTTTTAGATGATGATGATGATGATGATGATGATGATGATTATTATTATTATTGTCTTTTTGAGAAGAGGTCTCCCTGTAGCCTCAGCTGGCCTGAGGCTTGCTATATAGACCAGATTGGTCTATATAGCCTGCCTCTGCCTCCCAAGTGCTGGGATTAAAGGCATGCTCTACCACACCTGGCAGGGAGTGGTTTTTTTTTTTTTTGTCTTTTTGAGACAGGGTCTCCTGTAGCCCCAGCTGTCCTGGAACTCGCTCTGTAGACCAGGCTGGCCTTGAACTCAGAGATCTGCCTGCCTCTGCCTCCCAAGTGCTAGGATTAAAGGCATGTGTCACCACACCTGGCTAGGAGTTATTTTTTTTTTTTTATCAGACATTTAAACAGTGGCCTAAATAAAAGTTGGAGAAATTTGTTAGTAGCCTTTTAAATGATTTAGAATTTTTTTACTATTTAATTAATTAATTTGTTTGTTTGTTTGTTTGTTTGTTGTATTTTTGAGACAGGGCCTCCCTTTAGTCCCAGCTGGCCTGGAGCTCGGTATGTATGTAGACCATGCTGACCTTGAACTCACAGAGATCTGCCTGCTTCTGTCTCCCAAGTGCTGGGATTAAAGGCGTGTGCCACCATGCCCGGTACTATTTTTTTTAATTTTTTATTCTTAAACTGCCTCCCTCAAATGTTAAAGGAAACCAGGGTATTTGCTCAGTTTAACATCAGTGGCCAATGCTAGGGAGTTGTTGGCTGAGTTGAGCATAGTGGTTCTGACTTTAGCTTTTCTCCATGTGTTCCCTTGCAGGGTGTTCTGTCACAGAATGGTGTGGTAGGGGCAGGCTCCACTGGCTGGGGCTGCTTGTCAGCTGAGTAAGAGGATGGGTGGAGTATACCCATTTTGTAACACTGGTCTTGTGGTTTTATGAAGAAGAGGACTGTATAAATCAGTGACACAAGCAGGAAGGGAACAAGCACTGTTTGCGTACATCAGGAGGGAAGGCAGCAGAGGCCCCACCTCTCATTTTTACTATTTTGAGCCGTCAGCAAGCTTTGTTTTCATAAGGGTGCTTAAAACTCACACCATGATGATCAGCTTTTTGGGGGATGGCTGGAAATATTTTCGTAAGACTCCCTAATTGAATGGTTTCGAAGTGGAGAGAAACACATGGAGTCATTTAGTCCCTTTCCTTAATACATCTTGTGTTCTCCAGCTTATAAAAGTACTGACAGAGTCATTTGGGGAAATGTAAACTGTATTTCTAGGGGTTTTTAAAATTATTTTTTGTTATATTCGATTTATTTTTATTTTATGTATATGAGTGTTTGCTTGCATGTATGTAAGTGCACCCACATCATACAGTGCTGGAAGAGGTCGGAAGAGGGCATTGGATCCCCTGGAACTGGAGTGACAGATGGTTGTTAGCCACCATGTGGGTGCTAGGAACTGAACCAAGGCTCTCTGCAAGAGAGGTAGGTGGTTACTAGGCCCAGAGCAACAGGAATGGTCATGGGGTTTTCCTTGGGGGAGGTGAAAATGCTCTAGAATAGATAGTGGTTCTGGTTACATAATTCTGTGAATACCCTGAAAACTACCACGTATTTATGTTGAAAGAATGGCTTATACAAGTTGTGAATTGTATTTCAATTTTTAAAATCTTACCCAAAGGAGATTCATCTTGTTGATACCATTTTCAGGTTAAAGTCATTTTTATAATATTGCTCAATCTTTCCTTATTGGGACCCACATATTCATTTTACTCCCACCCCCACCCCCAATGGAAGGCGATCAGAACCGGGCCACCTGCTGTCTTCTATACCCTTTTCTGAAGCTGTGGATTGTGTTATTTGGTCTTTGACTTGGTTTTCTTTGACACTCTCAGTTGTTTTTTTTGTTTTTGGTATTTTTGAGACAGGGTCTCCGTAGCCCCTGCTGGCCTGGAGCTCACTCTGTCACCCCCGCTGGCCTGGAGCTCACTCTGTCGCCCCCGCTGGCCTGGAGCTCACTCTGTCGCCCCCGCTGGCCTGGAGCTCACTCTGTCGCCCCCGCTGGCCTGGAGCTCACTCTGTTGCCTCCCTGGCCTGGAGCTCACTCTGTCGCCCCCGCTGGCCTGGAGCTCACTCTGTCGCCCCCGCTGGCCTGGAGCTCACCCTGTAGCCCCTGCTGGCCTGGAGCTCACTTCACAGACCACTTCTGTTCCTCCAGTGTCCTGCCTGCTCTCTGTCACACTGCTCTTTCTGCTCACACTGGCTCTGCTGAGGAGGTCTGTGTTCTGATTCCCTTCTGTTGTTCTGGAACCACTGCACCACACTTCTGTGGGATCAGCATTATCAACTCAAGATCCTTGTCTTTCTTGGTTTTGGTGTAACTGAAGTTCTCAGAACTCTAGAAATTTCCTAAGAAAGGACATGTAGGAGGTTTGTGTGCCAGTTTCCATATTAGAAAAAAGCCTTTGAGGGGCTGGAGAGATAGCCCTAGCGGTTTAGAAGCCCGCGCTCTCGCAGAGGACCCGGGTTCGATCCCCAGCACCCACATGGCGGCTAACCGTCTGTAACTCCAATTCCAGGAGAGAACTCCAGTTCCAGGGATCCTCGAGACCCTTTTTCTACCTCCGCGGGCATTGCACGACACGGGTGCACCGACTGCATGCAGACAGTAAATTCATACAATACAAAAATAAATAAATAAAATACATAAAATAAATAAAAAAAAGAAAAAGCCTTTGTGCAGCTTGACAGTTTGGATTTGGTATATAATTTTCTGGTTTGGAAGGTTTTTTGAGGGAGTATAATGTTCAGGAGGCTTGCCATGACACACGTGTATAACGTTCAGGAGGCTTATCATGATGCACGCGTATATGCCATCATGCATTGTCCTCCACAGAACATACCACAAGATAGAAATGTGGCACTTTTTTTTTTGTTTTGTTTTGTTTTTTTTTTTTTTTTTTTTTTGGTCTTTTTGAGACAGGGTCTCCCTGTAGCCCTAGCTGTCCTGGAGCTCATTAGTAGACCAGGCTGGCCTTGAACTTAGAGAATCTGCCTGCCTCTGCCTCCTGAGTGGTGGGATTAAAGGTGTGCACCATGCTATGACAATTGCCCCATTTTTGGTGGACATTGTGGGTATTCAGTTTTCAGTGTCTTTGTAAATAGTGTGAGCATTCACACCCTGTGAAGGTCCCAGCAGCACTTGTAGAAAAGGTGTCCTAGCCACTGGTCTGTGTTACCAGCCTGGTCATGCGTCATGAGTTTCTCTCTAGAGGGTTTCTGAGCTCGGTGTCTTATGCTGCTGGTCTAATGACAGCACCCAGGCAGCTCACAGTCCCTGAAACAACTGAAGAACCCATGCTGGGGTTGTGGTTCCTCTGAAGGGTGCGAACCTAGAGGTCACAAGAGAAGCTGACCTTGGCGGTGTGCCAAGTCTTGAGTATGCACAGTTTGTCTCTGTCTAAAAAATACTTTAATTTTATGTGTATGAGTGTTATGCTTGCGTGTGTGTAAGTCCAATGCCTAAGCAAGTCAGAAGAGTGTTGGATCCCCTGGAACCAGAGTTGAGGATGGTTGTTACCCACCATGTAGGTGCTGGGAACTGAGCCCCATCCTGTCCAAGAGCAGCCAGTGCTCTTAACTTTTGAGCCATCTCTCTGACCCCTATCTCTCCATTTCTTTAGAAAGTTTTTTCAATTCAGTTTTAGAATTTTTACTCATGAAAGCCTACACACTGTTGATCAATTCTTTTTTTTCCTTTTCTTTTTTTTTAATTTTTATTTTCATATGTGTATGAATGTATTGTCTGCAAGCAGGTTGATGCACCTGTGTCATGCAATGCCTCGGAGGTTAGAAGAGGGCGTCGGATTCCCCTGGAACTGGAGTTAAAGACGGTTTTCAGCCGCCATGTGGGTGCTGGGGATCGAACCCAGGTCCTCTGCAAGAGCAATCAGTGCTCTTAACCACTAGGCTAGCTCTCCAGCCCCTTCTTTTCTTTTCTTTTTGAGACAGGGTCTCCCTTTAGCTCCAGCTATCCTGGAACTCATTATGGAACCAGGCTGGCCTTGAACTCACAGAGATCCACCTGCCTCTACCTCCCAAGTGCTCGGATTAAAGGCATGCACCACCACACCTGGAAATCAATTTTTTTTTTTTTTTTTTTTT
>VZQC01003848.1:235638-292897 GCA_009823505.1 Rhizomys pruinosus
TTTTTATGTGTATGAATGTATTGTCTGCATGCAGGTCTGCGCACCCGTGTCGTGCGATGCCGCGGAGGTCAGAAGACGGTCTCGGATTCCCCTGGAACTGGAGTTCTCCTGGAACCGGAGTCACAGACGGTTCTCAGCCGCCATGTGGGTGCTGGGGATCGAACCCAGGTCCTCTGCAAGAGCGGTCGTCGCTCTTAACCGCTAGGCCATCCCTCCAGCCCCTTAAATATATATTTTTATATTTTAAATTATATATGTGCTTATGTGGGTGTGTGCATATGAGTTTAGTTGCCCCTGGAGGTCAGAAGTGGCTGTTGGAGTCCCTGTAGCTGGAGTTAAAGCAGATGTGAGCTGCCCAATGGGGGTGCTGGGAATAAAATCCTGGTCCTCTGGAAGAGCAGTTAGCACTCTTAGCCAATGAGTCATTTCTCTAGCCCCAAAATTTATATTTTAAAAATGAAATGATATTACATTGGGTTACTGAGTGAGGTAACCCAGACTCTGAAAAACAAATTTGATCACATGTTCTAAGTTGTGGATCCCAGCTCCAAATCTTTAGATTAAGTATAGTTTTCACCACTCATCAAAGAAGCTTCTTTTTGCAACAGGAGACTATTAACAGAGTTTTAAAACTGATCAAAATGCAGAGAATAAGTGACCCTGTGGAGCAGTAGCCCAAGTTGATACATCTACAGTGCAACCCCGCATGAGTGACCCTGTGGAGTAGTAGCCCAAGTTTATACATCTACAGTGCAACCCCACATGAGTGACCCTGTGGAGTAGTAGCCCAAGTTGATACATCTACAGTGCAACCCCACGCATGAGTGACCCTGTGAAGCTTAGCCCCAGTTGATACATTACGGTGCAACCCCACACATAAGACTCAGGAAACTTTGCTGAAGAGGGTCAGAAAGATTGCAAGAGCCAGAGGACCTGGGTTCATGCGGCTAGATAGTATCTTCTAGACATGACAGGAAAGCTGAGTAGTAATTTCCACAGTGGGGTTGCCTAAATAAGGCCTGCAGAATGGCAGCACCAATGGACATACCAGGGCAGATAGGGGAAATTTCACAAGGTCCCACCGTGACATGAAGAGTTACAGGCAGTCATGCTGAGGGAGGGTGCAGTTTCCTGAGAGATTATAGTCCCAAGTGGGCAGCCCTAAACACATGTACACGTGAGTACCACTAAATGCACCCAGTGCATTATGTGTGTTTGTATATAAATGTATGTATGTATAAGAAGAAATTGAGGAAGGGGTGTGGGAAGAGTTGGAGGGAGAAGAGGGTAAAATGATGTAAATAGGGTACTCATGTATGAAATTCTCAAAAGTAAAAAAAATACAGGGCTAGAGAGATGGCTCAGCAGTTAAGAGCTCAGACTGCTCTTGCAGAGGACCCGGGTCCAATTCCCAGCACCCACATGGCGATTAAGAACCGTCTTTAACTTCAATTCCAGGGGAATCCGACGCCCTCTTCTGACCTCTGTGGCATTGCATGACACGGGTACACCAACCTACATGCAGACAGTACATTCATACTCATAAAAAAATAATAAATACAAAAGGAAATTAATACAGCCAGCTGTGATGGCACATGCCTTTAATCCCAGCACTTGGGAGGCAGAGGCAGGCAGATCTCTGTGAGTTCAAGGCCAGCTTGGTCTACATAGCGAGTCCCAAGCCAGCTGGGGCCACAGGGAAGACGCTGGCTCAAAAAGACCAATAAATAAATAAATAAATAAATAAATAAATAAATAAATAAATAAATAAAAAGTAAGTACAAAATAAATGAAATAATAGTGAGATATCCTGGGCTTGAACAAAAGCACATTCATGTCCAAAGCTGTGAAGTTTGAGTAAGATCACTAGATTCAGTTGGTGTCATATACATTGTATATAACAGTGTTAAGTACAGTGTTGCATACATTGTTGACTTTCTGGTTTCAGTAATTGTGCTGGTTGTATAAAGTGTTATCATCGGGCAGGGTGGGTGGTAGGCACATGGAAATGTCATATTCTCTTCTGCCACTCCAAAAATCATTCAGCATAAAAAGCTACATGCCTAGTCCAATTGACTGAAATTCCGGATTCGGAATCTCCACCTCAGGTAATTTCCACAGGTACAGGTAGGAAAGTGGGGGTAGGGGCTTTGCAGTGTGGCTCGGGGAGAAAAATTAAGGCTCACTAGTAGGAAAGCTAAACAAGACACAAACTTTTCTGTAGGATGTACCCATGGTGAGGGGGAACCCCGCGGTGGAACTATATGCTCTGACACAGGAAAACCTGACACATGAATTGAAAAAAAAACTCATAGAAATTTGTATTATTTAGTCTTTCTGTGTAGATCCCCTCTCCCTCACCCAGTGCAGTGTGTGGGTATGTGAGAAGTTCTGAGAACATGGTCTGGAAGAAGAAGAGTCTCAAAGGGCTGAACAGGGCATCCCTCTAGACATGAGTGGACTCTGGGACTTTTATTTCTGTGTTTTTATGTCTCTGCATACTGTTGACCTGCCTCTTGTGTGATTTAACACAAGGGGAAAGGGTAAATGCAGAAAGACCTCTGCCTTCAGTGAAATAATTTTTTTAAAAATCTAATTGTGTTTTATAAAATAACTCAGGCTGGTTATTTAAGTCTGCTTTGTTTAATAAGCAACTTACAACCGGGTGTGGTGGCGCACGCCTTTAATCCTAGCACTTGGGAGGCAGAGGCAGGCAGATCTTTGTGAGTTCAAGGCCAGCCTGGTCTACAGAGTGAGTTCCAGGACAGCTGGGTCAAAAAGACCAAATAATAATAATAATAAGCAACTTTACTCCTTTGATAAACCAAACCAACAAAACAGACTTAGTTTAGCTCCCAGAAATTTTCTCGAGCCTGCGTTCCATGAATTTCCTTATAAACCATTGCAGCTGTCTTTGGGCCATTTCAGAGTTAAGGTCAGCCACACTAGAAGCCTTTCTGTGGTGTCTGTGGCATCAGGAGTCCCATGGGTGAGGCTGCAAAAGAGTTCAAAGATTAGGCCTCATGTTGGCAGCTCAGGAGTGGTGGGGCATGCCATTCTCACTCCTGAACTTGCTTCATCTTGAGACAGAGGGTAGTGATGGTGGTGATGGCGGTGGTGGTGGTAGTGGTAGGTGAGAGTGCATGTCTGTTCATAGTTACAAGTGTTAGAAGACATCTTGCAGTTCTCCAAGTGTTTCTGTGTTTCTTTGCCAAATGATAAGTGTGTTTGAAACTTCCTTGATGGATTCTGACTGCAGCCCTCGAGTCCGAATGGCCCGCGGAAGGAGGCTCCGGACAGAGTGATCACCCGCTGTTTCCTCCGTCCTCCTACCTCCTTTCTCCTCCTTCCTCTCCTTCCTCCGATTCCTTCCTTCCTGTCCTTCCTTCCTTCCTTCCTTCTTCTCTTCTCTCTTCTCTTCTCTTCTTCTCGTTCTGCCTGCTTTCTTTTCGTCTTCGTATATCCTCTTCTCTTTTCTTTCGTCTTCTTTTTTTCCTTCTTCTTTCTTCTTTCTTCTTTTTCTTCTTCTTCTTCCTCTTGGCCTGGAACTGCCTTTGTAGACCAGGCTTGCCTTGATGTCACAGAGATCTACCTGCCTCTGCCTCCTAAGTGCTGGGATTAAAGGTGTGTGCCACCACACCTGACTTTCCATCCTGTCTTTGGCTCTGCTTTTCCCCCATCTTTGTTGTTTTTTTTTTTGTATGTGTATGAATGTACTGTCTGCATGTAGGTTTGTGCACCCGTGTCGTGCAATGCTGCAGAGGTCAGAAGAGGGTGTCGGATTCCCCTTGAACTGGAGTTAAAGACAGTTCGCAGCCACCATGTGGGTGTTGAGGATCGAACCCAGGTCCTTTTCAAGAGCAGTTGGAGCTCTTAACCACTAGGCCATCTCTCCAGCCCCTGCCCCCATCTCTGTTTTATGCAGCCCTCTTTCTGGGATTGCCTGAGAAGAGAGTCTGAGGTTTTTCCCGTCAGCCATTTTCGAAGAGTGGAATAACATGACGGAGGTCTCTACAGAGGAAAGGTGGGCTGGAGGCTGGGAAGCCAGGCAGTGCAGGTCCTGAGGGCATCTTGTGTGGTGCACCTCTATCTGAAACTACCCCTGCTGGCATAGACAGGGCCTCCTCACTCCAGAGTTTGGCCTCTAGACCTGCTGAGACAGTAGCCATCATGCAGCATCTGATCGCCTCCAGATCACCTCTGAAAAAGATGCCACACACTGCCGCCAACACCGTGGTTTGCTCCTTGGTTACCTTTTCCAAAGTGCTTCACGTTTTCCATGGATTTCTATTTTGTTATTTCATACTCTCCCTCTTTGAGCATGCAGCTCCCTGGGCCTTCAGAACCTACCTTGGCCACCTTGTGTCATCTGTTTTAGTGCTGCTACTTGTGTCCTTCAGTAAACCATGCTGATACACTTGAGGACAAGGTGCCACATTCTAGTCCTTTCTGTAACCCTGGTACCTGGTGTGTCCTGTAACTCTGCAGACACCATGTAGAACAAACTGTGAAGACTCACTAGTGTATGTTGAACCACTGCAGAGCACTCAGCACACATTTAACTCTCATCACACTGGGTCAAAGTGGTCACCTGCTGGAAGATAGAATAGCATGGACCCTGAGTTTACCAGGCTCTTTCAAGTGGGTGGAAGAGGACCTCAGGCTAGTGAAGGCAAGACTTTCCCCAGAGACCCTGGGAAAGCTGGGTATGGTAGCACAATCCTGCGATTCTGCACTGGGAGGTGGAGGCAGCAGTGTTTAAGGCCAACCTAGTCTACATTGTGATTGAGGCCTGCCAGGGATATATATATACGAATACTATAAGATACTAAGATATATACTTTATATCATTACTATAATATAATATATTTATAATAATGAGACTATCTATATATATATATAAGACTAAGATATATATTACTAGACTTATCTGCTATTATCTCTATATATTATTATTACTTAGACCTGCTGCTCTCCACCACAAGCCAACGGCAAGCACCAAGGGAGAAGGGAGCTTCAAATTACTACCCAGTCACAGTGAAGTCAGAGCTCAAGCCTCCATTGTGACTGGTCTTTGTGGTCAGATCTTACAGATGCTGTCTTCCATTAGGCCACATGGTCAGGTCAGAGAAGACCAAGTGCATTTTGTACACTACAGATTTGTAGAGAAGGAAAACCTAGCTGTGGTCATTGGGTGGGGGAGCGGAGGCTGTCCCACCCAGTGTCTGCTGTATCTGCTGTCCCACCATGTCTCTTGCATATGCCTCCTGTCTGTGGGGCTCCTTGTTCTCCAGTGCAAGGTTTAATCATCATTTAATGTATAGACTGCATTGTCAGCTACTTAATTTTTCTAAGTTCCTATTGGCTTTTGCTCATTTCCCCAAACCAGATTTGGGGATCAGATGGGAACCCTGCCAATGTTGACCGTCAACAAAGTCCTTTCAGAAAATAAGCAGCAGCGAAGTGAACCCAGCAGGCCCTCTCCTTTCCTCCCTGGATGCCTTCTGGTTATTTTCCTGCAGGACGGCCGGCAATAGCCTTTTCAATTTAGCCGGCAGAGGGCAGCATAGATCGGTTCTCCAGATACAGTACTTTTGTTATTGTTACTTTATTTTTTACTTAAAATGTATTGAGAAGTACCATAGCAACCATTTTGAAGTATAGCTGGGAGATTATTTCAAAGTGAGGATTATTTTCTGCTGTGTCTCATAGTGCAGGCTCTGTGAGGAACAAGTCAACTCACTTTCTTTAAAGGACTCAGATGCATTGCCTACTCTCTGGACTGTGTTCATTTGGCAGAGTGTCTGCCATGTAAGGCTTGATTCTATCGATTCTAGAAAGCTGTGGCCACTTGAGCTGTGGTTCTTCCTGATGCCCTGGCAGGATGGTGGGCCATGTGAGCACCTGGGCAGGACCAGCACTTATTTCAAAGAAACTGAACCATATAATAGTGGTTTTGTAGCACTTTCTGGCACTGATAATGATTTTTATTCACATAGGAAATATGTTCAGTTTTAGTGAACCATCACACTGTTCTTTGTTTTATTTTTTCTTGTGAATGTTAATGGTCCTTTTCAGAAAAAAAAGAATGAAACACTGTTCCTTGTGGCACACATTTGTAATCCTAGTATTTAGGAAGTGGAGCTTCCTGGATTGCAAGTTCAGGACCAGCCTAGACTAGTGAAAACCTTGAGGGGGGCACTGTGTAACACAAGACAAAGGACGTGAGTTAAGTTTATGTTTGTTCTGATGGCTCATTGACTCTGACTTTTGATGATAAAATGATAAAATTCTTCCTCACAGAGGCTGGCATGAGAACCCACATGGATTGCTGGGCCAGGTGCAGGAGGCCTGACAGTAGCAGCCTTCTTTGAATTCCCTGCAATACAGTCTCCTTTATGCTGGGGTCTTTTCTTTTCTAGAAGATACCTCAGAATGTAGGCTTGGTGTGTTTAACCCTATTGATAATGTTTTGTGCTAAGGAAGAGTTTGGTAGTTAATGACAGACATAGCACAGGAGAATGTGGCCCTGTCTGCCTCTGTGGTCATTCCCCCCACCACACATTGTGTAGGCAGTGTTTATGGTTAAATGCTAAATATTGGTTATGTATCTGTAACTATAATCAGTAGATGGTAGAAGCGAAGCTGGGACCCTGGAGGCAGACAGGCAGTGTTAGGAATTGCTCTAAGCATGTTGGTGTCTAGAAACAAGGTAAATAGACAGTGGCACTCCAACCCTAGAGTAGGACTTGAGTTGGGTAGGAAACTGGGTTTGTTTGTTTTAGGCTTTGGAAAGATTATTTGCTTTTTATTTATTCTATGTGTATGAGTGTATTGCCTGCATGTAAGTGCACCTGTGTTGTGTGATGCCTGCAGAGATCAGAAGAGGGCATCAGAGCCCCCAGAACTGGAGTTAGAGTTGGTTGTTAACCACCATGTGGGTGTTGGGAACTGAACCCAGGTCCTCTGCCAGAACAGCCAGGGCACTTAGCTGCTGAGCCATCTCTAGCCCCCATTTGCTTTAAAAAATTTGTATGGTAGCTGGGCATGGTGGCACATGCCTTTAATCCTAGCACTTGGGAGGAAGAAGCAGGCGGATCTTTGTGAGTTCAAGGCTAGCCTGGTCTACCGAGCGAGTTCCAGGCCAGCTGGGGCTACAGGGAGACCCTGTCTTGAAAAAAACCCCCCCAAAAAAAAAGGAAGAAAGGAAAAAGCAGCAAGTTGAGTGTGTGTGGAGCAGAAGCTAGAGAAGCAGCAGCGGTCAGCCAGACCTGAGGGACGCTGACCCCATGGCAGTCCAGAGCTGGGGACAGCAGAGTAGTGAGGTGTGAAGGCTGCCAAGGTTGGGTTTGGGAGACTGCAAAGCTTGGGACTCAAGGAAGGAGCCAGGAGAAGGTATCCTAGAACATCTCAGGGAGATGGGGAAGTACCATAACCCAACCACCATGTGACCTTCTGGGAGGTATTTGTGGTGGTTTCTTCATTGTGAAAGCAAAAATTCAAAATCATTTTTTAAAATGATATGTGTTGCCGGGCGTGGTGGCACAAGCCTTTAATCCCAGCACTCAGGAGGCAGAGGTAGGCAGATATCTGTGAGTTCAAGGCCAGACTGGTCTATAGAGCGAGCTCCAGGACAGCTGGTACTAAAAGGGAGACCCTGTCTCAAAAATACCAAAAAAAGGATAAAACTAAAAAAAAAAAAAAAATGATGTGTTGTGGGACAGGCAGCAAGATAGATGGCTCAGCAGGTAAAGGTACTTACTATCAAGCCTGAGGACTTCAGTTCAATACCCGGGTTCCACATGGAAGAAGGAGATAATGGACTCCTGTAAGTTGTCTGTGACCACCACATGCACACAGTGCCACACGTGACACACACACTCCACAACAATAAAATAAATAAATGTAAAAACTATAATCTGTTGTCACATGATTTTCATTTAGACACAGACATCTATTTCTACAAAAACAGATCATGCATTTTCCATGTACTACTTTTAAGCACCGAAGAATACTAAGTAATGAACCCACAGCACACCTGTGGGTACTGAACTGCCCCACAGGAGTCTGGAAGGACAGTAATTGGCACAGGCTGAAATACTGCTTTTTGTTTGTCATGGTGGCAGAATGTTAATAATAAGCCTTGCTGGGCACAAGCTTCCCGACAGCAAGAGCACTTTGGAACACAGTTGGTTGATGCAAACAGTTATTTTGAAAATTGATTTCATAGCAGGTGAAGGGAACCTTAATATAGTTTATACCTCTTAACTGTCCTTTAAGTCCAAATCTGTCTCCAGGACTTTTAGTCCAGAAAATAGTCAGATCCTCAGAGACCAAGGTGCCGGAGAATGCAGGCTGTATGAGGATGAATAGAGGTGAGCACCCAGTGAGATAGCTGCCCAGGGGATTTCCCTCTCCCTTTTCCCCTTTCTCCCCTTCCTCTCCCTCTTCATCTCCTTCTCCCCCTCCTTCACTCCTTCATTTTAGGAAATGCTATTAGAAACACTGGTCTCTCCAACTCCACACTGCCTTACAGTCCTTTCTAGCCAGACTCTCCATGTGTCCAGGTCTTCGTGCCCCTGGCTGGCTCTGGGGCTGTGCCAGGCCATCCTTTGTGCCCCTCCAGCTCCCTTCCCACTGGTGCCTCTGGCCTGAGCCAAGGCTGCCCTGCATGGATTACAGCTGCAGACCCTGTACTCTCTGGTTCCCAGGGGGATTTAATTTATCCAGGATGTTGTGGGTTGGGAGTGGCAGAGAGAGGTCAAGATGATTCTCCCTGACAGGTGGCAAGGGCTCACCAAGTCCTCTTCCACTGCTCTCTTGGGGACTCTCTTTTCATCCCTTACCTGCCACCAGCAGTGGTGTAGTGTCTTGCCCTCTGGCCTAGGCCCCCCTGTTGCTAGATCAGGGCTTTGTATCCATTCTTACTTTTTTTTTTTTTTTTTGGTCTTTCAAAGACAGGGTCCTCCCTGTAGCTCATCAGTCTGTTAGAATTCCGGCTAACCTAGACTGCCTGTGTAACCTGCTGCCTGAATTCAAAAGATCTGACCTGCCTCTGCCTCCAGAGTGCTAGGATTAAAGGTGTGGGCGTACATGCCTGGTACCGTATTTTTTTGTTTGTTTGTGTTGTGTGTTGGATGTTTTTGAAAGCAGTCTTGCTGTGTAAGCTGTTGACTAGATTACTGAATCTTGTCGCATAGCCCAAGTCGGGGGGGGGGTTGGGGCCTCCAGCTCACGTTGATCTACTTGCCTCTGCCGCCCAGTGCGGGATGTTGGTATGCATCGTCACATCAGCTTCTAGCCTCACCGCAGTAAACAGTGCTGCTTTTTGCTCCCCCCAGGCTCCTGCTGTGAGTATGTGCACCAGTTACTCCTGTCGTGGTGACAAATACCTGACAGTAGCAGCTTATGGGAGGGAAGGGAGGTTTTTTTTTTTTTGGCTTATTGGATGGTGTACTTACATTCAAGGTAGATCTCTCTCGAGTTAAACCTCTCTGGGAATGCTCTTTTAGATATGCCCAGAGGTATGTCTCATAAATGATTCTAAGTCCAGTCAAGTTGATGTGAAAATTAACCATTATGGAATGTTTCTGTTGCTTTGAGATTACAAATGGTAATGGGCATTATTAAAAAAAAAAAAAAAAAAAGACAAGACACCTCCCATATAAATATGACACTTTGGGGTGGAGAGATGGCCTAGCAGTTAAGATCACCAACTGCTCTTGCAGAGGACCTGGTTCGATCCCTAGCACTCACATGGTGGCTGAGAACCATCTTTAACTCCAGTTCCAGGGGAATCCGACACCCTCTTCTGACCTCTGAGGCATTTGCACAACGTGGGTGCACCAACCTACATGCAGACAGTACACTCATACACACAAATAAATGAATAAATAAAAATAAATAACTACGACACTCCGTTAGTAGTGTCATTTTAAATCTGTCCACTTTTGTTTATCTTCACCTTATCCAGTGGAGTGAGGGTAAAGGATTGAATCTGTTCAAGGGACATGACTAATTGAAAATATGAACCACTCGTGTCCAGGCACCCATGTCGGTGTGTAGAATGGGCAGGGCTTGGGAGCTGCTCCTTACCACAAGGACCCTGGCTAAGCGCAGCATGCTGGGTTTAGAACTCGTACAGAATGAGTAGGTTTTAGTTGCTTTTGCCACAGAGCAGAAGGGTAAATGACTGAGACAGTGGTTGTGCCATCGACTTCACCATGACAGCCTTTTTGTTGTTTGTGTGTCTTCCAGAGCATCAAATTGTATACCTTCAATATGCACAATAAGAATTATTTTAAATGCTGGACATGGTGGTACATGCTTGGTAGGCAGAGGTAGATCTCTGAGTTCAATGCCACTATTGTCTACATAGTGAGTTCTAGGCCAGCTGGGACTACAGGGAGACCCTGTCGCAAAAAGACCAAAAAAAAAAGAATTTTTAAAAACAAACATGTGTCGGAGCACCCTGCTGCATGACTTTGGTATGAGCAGCTGCCAAGGCTGTCTTCTATATTGCTAGTCCCCTAGGCCTTCGTCAGGTCCCAAGCATCTCCCATGCATTTGTTGAGACACTGTTCTGAGGCCTTGACAATTAGTCTGCATTTATTTTAATTACTTTTTTATTTTATGTGTATGAGTGTATTGCCTGCATGTATTTAAATGTGTGCAAAGGTCAGAAGAGGGCATTGGAGTTCCCTGAAACTTGGGTTACAGGCAGCTGCTAGCTACCATGTAGGTCTAGGACAGCCAGTATTCTTAACTGCTGAGCCATCTCTCCAGCCTCTTCTTGGACATTTTCTAACAGTTCCTGTTCAAATAAGTGTGAGGTGACCTCTCTTTAAGGCTCATTTGTTTGGCATTAGGGCTTTGGATATGCCTTGTAAGGTGATTATTCCAATTGTATGCATAGCCCAGCTTGTGTCAACTGGGTGCTGTAATTATTATTAATAGTGCCCACTTTTAAAACATTTTATTTTTATTTTATGTGTATGAGTATATTGCTTGCACCTGTGTCATGTAATGCCTGCGAAGGTCAGAAGAAAGTATCGAATCCCCTGGAACTGGAGTTACGGTTGGCTTTTAGCCTCTATGTGGGTACTGGGAGTCAAACCCGGGTCCTCTGCAAGAGCAGTCATTGCTTTTAAAGCTAAGCCAGCACTCTAGCCCCAAATAGTACTCACTTTTAAGTTAAAAATCGCAAGCCAGGCATGGTGGCCCACACCTTTAATCCCAGCACTCAGGAGGCAAAGGCAGGAGGATCTCTGTGAGTTCAGGGGCAGCTTGGTCTACATAGTTCCAAGCCAGCTGGGGCTACAGGGAGATTGAGACCCTGTCTCAAAAAAGCAAAACAAAAACAAAACCAATATGGATGATGAATTATTGTTTCATTATTTGTTTGTTTTGGGCAGTGCTGGGCATAAACCTCAGAGCCTCACTTAAGCTAGACAAGTACTTTATTACTGAGCCACATCCCTGTTTGTTTGTTTATTTAGAGTCAAGAGTCTAAGTTACTTAGGGTAGCCTTGAATGTACTTTGTAACCCAGGCATTAGAGCTTGTACTTGTGATCCTCCTGCCTCAACTTACCAAGTGGCTATGATTACAGGCCTGTGGCTCTTGTTGTTTATTTATACTTCGAGACATCTGGTCTTGCTGTGTAGCCCAGGCCGGCTTCCAGCTCAGTATCCTCCTCCCTCACCCTTCTGTATGCTGGGATTACAGGTGTGCACCAAATGCCTGATCCAGTATGCATGTGACCCAATATTTCCTTCTAAGTCAGATATAGTGCTTTGGTAGTTAAATGTCTGTTTTAAGGAATTCAAGACATGCTTCTTGACTGATTAAAAAAAAAAAAACAGAATTAAATGCTGCATTAGCTTTAGCCAAAGAGAAATCAAGTAAAGGACGTGTGGCATGGGCAGGCATGCCCTGATGAACTCCCACTTTACAGGGCAGCTTTTCTGCCAGGGTTCACAGAAGCTAGGACTCAAGCCTGTTCTGTGGCTGCCAGAAAGTGCCATGCTGAGCCCAAATAGGGATAATAGCTGCTATGTAGGCTACTTTGATGTACTTTCTGAGAATTATACCAAGACTGCCCAAACCAGGGCCTGGGAGGGCTCATTCGAGGGGGCCTGAGGGACAGGGCTGTAAAGTCCTGAGTTGCAGAGGATATGAAGGGTTGTGGGCCTGAGGGACAGGGCTGTGAGACAGAAGCTGTGGGACTCCATTGATGATCTCCTACTCAGAAGATGGAGCTCTTGGCCAGAATGCTGAGAGTCATCCTTGACTCTCATGACTCATGTGGACTCCAGCAGACCCTGGCTCTACCTGAAACATAAGTAGAACAAGAATTTGACCCTTTTTATTACTTAGCTGGCTGTCTCATAGCAGCCTCTCAAAGCCACCCTGACTCTGCCTGGCTGCACTTACCAGCACCCAGGGTGGTCTTGTCACAAAGGAAGTCTATACTCTGCCAGAACCTGGAAGTGGCCATTCATTCATGGCCTGAGTAGAAACTGTCGTCCTTAAGCTGATACAAAGCCCTCCACCTGGCCTCACTCCTGGGCCCCGCCCTCACCTTCTGCCCCTTCCAGTTCTTTCTGCTCTCCAGTGGCCTTGCCACTCTGAGCCCCTGAGCACATGTCCGGGGCTGGTGCATACTTCACCTTTTGGGTTGTTTCCCTGTCTTCCTCATTCTGTGTAGTGGACACACTTGTCTACTTAGTTCTCTGCTACTTCTCTACAGCCCAATGTGCTCAGTGAACCCTTGTTGAGTGAGATAATTGAAAGGTAAAATTACAGATTTGATATTACAAAACAAATACAGAAGAGGGAAGATGTAACTAAGGTAGAAAAAATGGGCATACTGGATTCTATGTTGCAAATATTCTTTCACATTTAGTGACTTAGCAACCAGTAAGAAAGGGCTGGAGCGATGGCCTAGCGGTTAAGAGCGCCGACCGCTCTTGCAGAGGACCCGGGTTCGATCCCCAGCACCCACATGGCGGCCGAGAGCCGTCTGAAACTCCAATTCCAGGAGAACTCCGGTTCCAGGGGAATCCGACGCCCTCTTCTGACCTCCGCGGCATTGCACGTCACGGGTGCACAGACTTGCATGCAGACAATACATTCATACACATATGGAAATAAATAAAATTAAAAAAAAAAAGAAATCAGTAAGAAGAATGACAATAGAAAATTGAGTAGAACATATGGACAGCAGCTTACAAACAGAAATGCTCCCTACTTAGGAAAGGCTGTGGACATTGCCCATGGCGAGGCCAAACTCTGGGAGCCACTTCCCACCTGTCCTCGAAGTTCCATGTGGTTCTGTCTGAAGGGGTCAGCCTCTGGGCAGACAGATACAAGCTATCCCACTATCTGGTGATTGGAAGCAGTAGTGACCCATCCCTCCTGTCAGAATCCTCACCTGGGAATCAGACCTATGGCAGAAGGTAGACATGTGGATTTGGGAATTACTAAACAGGTGTTAAGTGGAGCAGGAAGGGGTAACACTGAGTTAATACGGTAGACTGAAGATAACCAGACCAACTGGTTCTGACATACTAAAGAGTGTGCATGTGGGTTTCTTTAACTCTGTGTGTGTGTGTGTCTATGTATGCATATTTTTTGTGTGTATATGTATGTGTGTATGTATGTGTATGGTGTTTTGTGTGTGTGTGTGTGTGTGTGCACATGTGCATCTATTACTGGGTAGGAAGGAACAGGGTATGGCAAAGCCTCTGTGTGGGAGGCATGTTAGCACCTGTGGTCAGCTTCAGAACATGCCTGCAGACAGTGATGTATTGTCTCATGGAAGTAAACTCATGTGTTTCATGCTCTGCAGTGAGGGAGGACCTAGCCAGAGCTGGGTAGTTCAGGCTTCCTGCCAACCTGCTATAGGACTTTCCTCTCAGAGAGAGGAAAGGACAGGAAGTTGGAGTGCAGCCTCGAGGTGGGATTTGTAAACAGCTCTAGACTTTGGGCCCTGAAGCCCTCCAGGTGCCAATCCACACCTGCGAACCAGGGCGAGCAAAATCATTCATCCCGCAGGAAATTTCAGTATTAGATCAGGCAGGCCTATCATCCAGGCACAAAGGAACACTTGGTAAAAGCCTCCTTCCTAAATGTATGAAATGGGGGCTGGAGAGATAGCCTAGCGGTTAAGAGTACTGACTGCTCTTGCAGAGGACCCAGGTTCAATCCCCAGCATCCACATGGCAGCTGAAAACCGTCTTTAACTCCAGTTCCAGGAGAATCTGACGCCCTCTTCTGACCTCCGCAGCATTGCACGACACGGGTGCACCAACCTGCATGCAGACAATACATTCATACACATATGAAAATAAATAAAAAAATGAAAATAAATATGAAATGCACAAAGCTTCAATGAAAAAAAAAAAAAAAAAAAAAAAAAAAAAAAAGAAAAAAAAAATAAAATGCACAAAGCTTCAATGAAAAAAAAAAAAAACAGAAACAAAAAAAACCTTTCCTGCAGGTTAGTTTAACTATCAGTTTGACACATCCTGTGGAAGGAGGCTCAGTTGGGGGATTGCCTAGATCTGGTTAGCCTATGGGCGTGTCTATGGTGGGTTGTCTTTCTTGTTAATTGATGTAGGGGGACTTGGCCCATGGTTCCCTGGGCTGGGCCCTGAACTGTATAAGAGTGAGTAAAACTAGCTGAGAAAAACAAGCAAGCAAGCAAGCAGCTCCTGACTCTGAATGTGTTATGACTAGTTGCTTGAGTTTGTACTTTGACTTCCCTGAAATAATGGGCTGTAGCCTGGAACTGTGAGACAGGCCCTTGCTCCCTAGAGTTGCTTCTGGTCAGGATATTTGTCACAGCAATAGACTTGGAACTAGGACACCTAAGGATGGGGTTGTGATACCGTGTGGTGGTTTCCTTTTAACTGGCTAGTATAAATAACTATTTCACAAGCACACAGCCTCCATCCCAGGAACACGTGGGAAGCTTTTCTGGATCAAGCAGCTCTGCTTCTAAGAAAATTTTATGGAGATAATTAAAGAGATGCGCCCAAAACATGTGCTCAGGCATGCCGAGATGAGCAGACAAACTGGAAACCTCTTAAAATCTTATACTAGTGGATTTGTTAGATGTTACAGCCAGACTGTGAATAATAAAAACCGTGATGTCCATTTATAATTGTGGAAAAAAAACAGGGCTAGGGAGATAGCTCAGTGGGTAAAGTGCCTGCCATATATAGCATGGGAACCTGAGTTCAGTCCCTAGCATCTAGGCACAAGTTGGGTGTGGCAGTGCATACATGTGATCTCACTGACAGGGAGGCGGAGACCAGAGGATCTCTAGACTTGCTGGACAGCCAGCCTAGCTGAATCAGTGAGCTCCAGGTTCATTGAGAGACCCTGTTTCAAAACTAAGGTGAAGAGCCAAGTGTGGGGGCACATGACTTTAATCCCAGCACTCAGGAGGCAGAGGCAGGTATATCTCCAGAGCTAAGTACATCTCTGTGAGTTCAAGGCTAGCCTGATGTACATATAAATTTCCAGGCTGGCCAAAGCTACATGAGACCCTGTCTCAAAAACAAAAAACCTGATGCCTGGCCTTCACATGCCTGTGCACGCACGTGCATGCACCCATGTGCACTCACACCATATACACATGTGCACACAGTGTAAAAATGAGGTGATTATAAATAGCACAAGAAAGCCAGGCATGGTGGTGCAGGCCTTTAATTCTAGCACTTGGGAGGTAGGGGCAGGTGGATCTCTGTAAGTTCAAGGCCAGCCTGGTCTACAGAGTGAGTTCCAGGCCAGCTGGGATTACAGGGAGACCCTGTCTCAAAAAGGCAAAAACTAACTAACTAAATAAATAAATAACACAAAAATACTAGCTTTTTGATGTGTGTATACATAATATATGTATGTTACATATAGATGAAGTTTGGAATGACATACAAAATGTCCTCAGTGGTTCTCACTGGAAGAGGCTTAAAATACTTGTGTGCCTCTGCTGCTTTCTAAATCCCAGCCAGGAATGTATGTCATGAACATAAAGCCATGCAGAAGAGAACATTTTGAAGCAATACACTAGAAATTAGACAAGGGTGCTGCCCAGTGCAGTGTACAGCTTTCACTGTGGCCACCATCAGAACACCAGGGCTGCTGTTGACACAGGACTGTCTTAGTGAGGTGGGGTGCCCTGGATCAGTCCATAAACGAAGGTCTATACTTTTGATCCTATCTTCCATCATTATGTTTTTTCTTTCTTTTTTTGGGGTGAGGGTCTTTTTGAGACAGGGTCTCCCTGTAGCCCCAGCTGTCCTGAAACTCACTCTGTAGATCAGGCTGGCCTTGAACTCACAAAGATCCACCTGCCTCTGCCTCCCAAGTGTGGGGCTCAGTATGCTTTTTAAATAAACATGCACTAAACAAAGGGGATTCTTTGCAGACAGGAAAAAACACTAAAATTCACAAAAGGCCTCTAATGGCCAGTGTAATCCTGAGCAAAGACAGCTAGAGGTACCATGATACCTGACTTTAAAACACAGTACCAAACAACAATAACACAAACAGCATGGCACTGTCAAACAGACCAGTGAGACAGAATTGGAAACCCAGAAGTCATACATCTACAGACAGCTGATTTTCAACAAAGGCAACACAACATGGTGCCAACAAAACTGGCTATCCCCATGCAGAAGAGTGAGATGACCCCTATATCAGTATAGTAAAAAATCAAGTCCAAATGGATCAGAGGCTTAAATGGTAAGATTTTCAACAATGAAACTAGAAGAAAAAGCATAGAGTGGAATGAGCCCTTTTTTATATATAATGATATTTAGATAAGACCCCCCCCAAACTCAGGCAGCAAAGCCATAAATAGATTGGCAGGATGTTACCAAACTAAAAAGTTTTCCATAGCAAAAGAAATATTCAATAAAATGAAGAAATGTATTTGTGTATAAAGATGTGGAATATTATTCAGCCCGTAAAAAGAACAACTGGGGGCTGGAGAGATGGCTCAGAGGTTAAGAGCGCTCTTCATGGTGCCTGAGAACCATCTTTAACTCCAGTTCCAGGGGAATCAGATGCCCTCTTCTGACCTCTGTGGCATTGCATGACACTGTGCACCAACCTACATGCAGACAGTACACTCATAATAAATAAATAAATTAATTAATTAATTAATTAAATACAACTGAAGGACTCAACAGTTAAGAGCTGCTCTTCCAGAGGATCCAAGTTCAGTTCTAAGCACCTACATGGTGACTAACAATCATCTATAACTCCAGCTCCAGGCATCTGATGCCCTCTTCTGAATGCTGTAGGCATTGCACACATGTGTTGTCCTTACTTTATATATGCAGGCAAAGCACTCATGCATGTAAAATAAAAATAAAGGTTTTTAGAAAAGCTGTCATTTGGACCGGGTTTGGTGGCGCATGCTTTTAATCCTAGCACTCGGGAGGCAGAGGCAGGCGGATCTTTGTGAGTTCAAGGCCAGCCTGGTCTACAGAGAGAGTTCCAGGACAGCTGGGGCTACAGGGAAACCCTGTCTCAAAAAGACAAAAAAAAAAAAAAGAAAAGAAAAGAAAAGCTGTCGTTTGTGGGAACATATTTGAAATTTGAGAGTATTATACTCCTGAAATAAGCCAGCTGGATACTATATGCATTCACTCATGTGAAAGCTTAAAAACATTGGCTTTGTAGAAGCTGAATGGACTCAAGAGGCAAAGAAGGGGGGGTAGGAAAGGGGAGGGCACCACATATGGTAGCCAGGGGACAGGAGTGTCACACCACACAGCAGGGCCAGGGTAGGAATGGGGAGGGCACCACGTATGGTAGCCAGGGGACAGGAGTGTCACATCACACAGCAGGGCCAGGGCATTTTATTGTTGTGTGTGTGTGTGTGTGTGTGTGTGTGTGTGTGTGTGTGTGTGTGGAGAGAGAGAGAGAGACACACACAGAGAGAGTATGCCACAGGGTACATATGGAGGTCAGAGGACAACTTTATGGAGTTCTTTCCTTCTACCTTTGTGTGATTCCGAGGATCAAACTCGGGTCATTAGGCTCATGTGGCAAGGCCTTTGCTCACTGAGCTATCTCTCAGGCCAGGCATTTTATGAGAGGGATTAAAGGGCCCCAACACTAAGAAATGAGGCATACTTAAGGAAAGGGAAATGCATTTATCACCCTGATTTAGTATTTAATCATTGTATGGTATGTGTGGAATTACCACCTGGTACCCCTTAAACACCTGTGATGCTTATGTGCCAGTTAAAACTGAAGAAATCAGTCTAGGGTTGAAGTTAGCCTTGTATTGATTGGGAGTTTGGCCGTTGAATTTTTTCATTCTCTACCCTGCCCTCTGCTTTTGGCTTGTGACCTCGTAACGTGCTCTGATTGCAATCTGAGTCACTCTTTTGGGAAACATACTGTCTTCTCATTGTGAGAAGACCAAGGGTTTCAGTGACTCGGTTCTAAGACACAATGGTGAGGGGAAGTAGCAGCTTGCACTGGAGAGTGTGGGGAGAGGGAGGCTGCTGCTGACTCAGTGCCAGCGAGGAGCTGGTTAACATGCTGGAAGGTGCTTGAGCTTGACTCGAGGAACTGGGTGGTGGCAGTGACTGCCGTGACGCCCATGGAGGCTGGAGACTGATTGGTCAGGCCAGCTGTTCCTCTGGCAGTCCAGGAAGCCAAGCTGAGCTATCCCAGTGGCTGGACAGCTCCCCCGCAGGTGTTTCCCCACCCCACCCAGAGAAGCTGGAAACTTTGGAGTTAGTTAGCCTCAGCTCTCTTTGGAGGCAGAGCTCATCTAGCCAGCCTGTCCTTTCCTGAGCAGCCACACCATGGTCCTTAAAGAAGGAGAAGGGGAGGATGGTAAGTCCCAGCCCCTGGCTGGACCTTGGGGTGGCTTCCTGAGGGCCCCTTTGGACTCAGCTGTGAGCCCCTTGAAGACAGCTTTACTGACAGGGATTAGACTCTGGCTTTTTTACCTTGTTCTTTTTCAGGTAAAGAACTGTGTGTGTGTGTGTGTGTGAGAGAGAGAGAGAGAAAGAGAAAGAGAGAGAGAGAGAGAAAGACAGACAGAGATGGAGATGGAGATCTGAGCTGAGGTGGCACAATCCCCTCCAGCTTTTGCTTTACCTGAAGCTTTGCTCAGGCTGGCAGTGGCCCTCAGCCTCCGATGTCAACCATTCCCTGTGTCCGAGGAGAATACCGCAGTGAACTGACCTGAAAGGTGAAGATGAGACTGGGTTCCTGGCCCTGTTGCCTGCTGAATCCAGATGAATAGTACTTGCATTTCTTAGATAAGCATAGCTGATTAATTTGGTTAATTTGGCTTTCTTCTTTTGGTGCTGGGTGAAGACTGAAGGCTCATGGTGTCTGTCGTGCTTCCCTCTTCTTCCCCCAACCCACGATGTAAACAGTGGAGCTGTAAGGAGGCGAGACTCGGGCTGGGCTTGTCCAGACTAGAGCACTTTAGCCATGCCTGTTGCCAGAGAGGATAGGCTACAGCCATGTAGATGCTGAGTGAGGTGGATGTGGAGGTGAGGCTGCTTTGCAAGAGAGCATAAAAATTTAGAAATGGGGTTTTCTCTTTGATTTTCCTCCTCTGGTTTACTGAGTTTAAAGCCTCACCTCTAAGTGGAGATTACCCTTGACAATTTCAATTTGGAAAATGGTTCTATGAATAAAAGGATATAGTCTTTGTAAAACTACTTTTGCTTTTGAAGAAGAGGACAGCATGCTAGATCACATAAGTCCAGGCTAGCCCAGGTGTTGTGCTTCAGAGGGGACAGTTTGTTGTTTGTGTTTTCAGACAGGGCTTCCCTATGCAGCCCTGGCTAGCCTGGGACTTACCATATAGACCAGGCTGGCCTTGAATTCACAGTTCCTACATCTGCCTTCTGGATGCTGAAATTAAAGGTGTGTGCCACCATGCCTGGTTCCAAAGAGGATACTGAGTGAAATGCTGGGATAGTCAGCATGAGCCTGCTTGGCCGGGCCAACAGTGACCACTGACTGTTACGCCACCCAGCTTCACACCCAGCCAGAAGGTATGGTGTAAAGTCTCCGAAGCTTTAAGCCAGTGGGTCACATGTGCTCTGTGTAGACTCTAAAGTCCAACAGCACCTGCCCTGTGTGTGTGGTGATCCTTGGCTGAAGTGGTGGGTGGAGGGGTGTTGGGGAGAGCGTTAGAGGCAGGACTGCAGAGATCAGATCAGCTTGCTCTGACAAGTAGCCCTGAAGAGCCAGTGCCTCCATCTCCCAAATCCCTCTTGGGGTTTTCCTCCTGTTATTTGGAGCAAAAGGGAAGGAGCATCGCCCTTTTAACTACTACTTAGATGTCCTGAGTTGTGACCACAGGAGGCAGGATGGCATTCGTCCTTCTGACCGGACAAGTAAAGTTTCCTGTGGCAAGTCCCTAAGATCCCTGGGGAAGGGGACAGCGTGCTTTTCACGGCCCTGCTTCCTCCACATCTGCCCTGAGTGCAGCCTGGTCAGGGTTGAGGGCTTCGGACGCAGTCTCCTTCTCATCTGTACTTAAGTCATCAGTCCTCCTTCCAGCATCGCAGGTTCACCTGAGACTTCCCAACACAATTAATCAGGAGCTGTTTTCTTAACTGCTGAAGATTAGTTTCCTGTAGATTAGCTATTCGAGCTTTTTTTTTTTTTTTTTTTGTCTTTTTAAGACAGGGTTCTCCTGTAGCCCCAGCTGTTCCGGAACTCCACTCTGGTAGACCAGGCTGGCTTGAACTCACAAAGATCTGCTGCTCTGCCTCCAATCTTTTTTTTTAATGTGTAGTCCCCCTTGATTTGCCATTGAATGTCTCTTTGGGATGGAATCCAAACTCGCTATGAGCTCCCCAGCCGCTCAGAGAAGTCTCTCACGTTTCTTCGTGTCTGCTTATCCAGTTCCAGTTCTTCCTGGGGCCCCAGGCTATGGTGCGCACCGCCTGTCTGGCCCTCCTTTACCTTTGCTGGAGACAATCCAACAGATTTCCAACTTTGGGAGCTCGGGTGGTAGTCGGCAGAGGCCCAGCTCCTACCTCGCATCTAGCATATGTACTTGGCCGCCACAGCATGGTGCCTGTTGCTTAGCTGCGCAAGGCTTACCGCCAGACCCACTGGCAGGGCTGGTACTCAGCCTCTCAAGCCCTAGTACTAGTCCAAAACAGAGACTAGAGCTAGGTGAAGACAATCTAAAGCAAATGCCGGCTAAATGAATCTGTAGATTTCAGTAGAGAATAAATTGCTGAGGACTACAGAGACCAGGAGTGTGACCTGGGCTGTCGGCAGTGGGGCTGCACCTCATCCGTGAGCTGGCAGGAGCAGTTCAGAGTCAGTCAGAGCATGCAGTTCACAGTCAGTCAGAGCATGCAGTTCACAGTCAGGCAGAGCATGCAGTTCATAGTCAGTCAGAGCATGCAGTTCACAGTCAGAGCATGTGGTTCACAGTCAGTCAGAGCATGCAGTTCACAGTCAGAGCATGCGGTTCACAGCCAGAGCATGCAGTTCACAGCCAGAGCATGCAGTTCACAGTCAGCATGCAGTTAGACATCAGTTCACCAGAGCATGTCACAGTAACTCATTCAGTCAGAAATGCATAAAGCATGTGGTTAAATCACAGCAGTCACAGTCAACATGCAGTTCACAGAGCATGTGGTTCACAGTCAGCATGCAGTTCACAGTCAGAGCATGCGGTTCACAGTCAGAGCATGTGGTTCACAGTCAGAGCATGCGGTTCACAGTCAGAGCATGCGGTTCACAGTCAGAGCATGCGGTTCACAGTCAGAGCATGCGGTTCACAGTCAGAGCATGCAGTTCACAGTCAGAGCATGCGGTTCACAGTCAGAGCATGCAATTCACAGTCAGAGCATGCGGTTCACAGTCAGAGCATGCGGTTCACAGTCAGAGCATGTGGTTCACAGTGTCAGAGCGTGCGGTTCACAGTCAGAGCATGCAGTTCACAGTCAGAGCATGCAGTTTACAGTCAGAGCATGCAGTTCACAGAGCATGTGGTTCACAGTCAGAGCATGCGGTTCACAGTCAGAGCATGCAGTTCACAGTCAGAGCATGCAGTTCACAGTCAGAGCGTGCAGTTCACAGTCAGAGCGTGCGGTTCACAGTCAGAGCGTGCGGTTCACAGTCAGAGCATGCAGTTCACAGTCAGAGCATGCAGTTCACAGTCAGAGCATACAGTTCACAGTCAGTCAGAGTATGCAGTTCACAGTCAGAGCATGCAATTCACAGCCAGAACATGCAGTTCACAGTCAGAACATGCAGTTCAGAGCTGACTTTAGTTGTCAGTTGTGTAAAAAACATGGAAAAACATGTGAAGCCCTGAGGTACTACATGGTATAAAATAGTATTACCTGTAGGAAAACGTCACATAGAGTCAGGCGTAGTGCATCTCCACTGGGATGCTGCATTTTCAGATGGCAGTTAAGTCCTGCTCCCTCACTGCATCCCTGGTGACCTATCGCCTGGTTTTGAACAAACTACTATCTTAGCAGGAAGACCTAAGGTACTAAAGCCATAGATCAACACCCACAGATATTTCTCATTCCCTTCCTCTAGAATGAGTGTGTTTTTCCAGGAGACACATGGTTCTGTCTTTATTTTTAAGCAGGAACATGTTTGGCATTGTACAATACACATCAAAGCAAGAAGCCTGTGTCACCATCTGCAGTGCTCTGGCTTGAGCTTTACTGGCTTCCTTGTTGAGTACACCAGCCATGGGTGCACACGCATGGTGTTGTGCCTTTTCTTCTCAGTGAAGAAGGAGGACAGAAACACCTCTGAAAACAGTGGACCTTGATCCACTATCTGAGGTCTGTTGCTGCCCAGGTTTTCTCTTCTTGTGGAATATGGGAATGTAGGCTAGCTGCAGATGGTCAGGAGCCATAATCCAGGGAGACAGGAGGTTTAGGGAAGGCAGAAGGTGGAGTTAGACTCCAAGGGTTCCATGCTGGTGGAAAGAAAAGCAGCCTCGGGGCTGGAGAGATGGCCTAGTGGTTAAGAGCGCCGACTGCTCTTGGAGAGGACCCGGGTTTGATCCCCAGCACCCACATGGCAGCTGAGAACCGTCTTTAACACCACACCTCTGCGGCATTGCACGACATGGGTGCACAAACCTATATGCAGACAGTACATTCATACACATACAAGAATAAATTTTAAAAAAGAAAGAAAAGCAGCCTCGAGTCTGGGCTTCCAGCAGCCCTTGTTGGCTTGCAGAGCAGTCATTGAGCTGAGGACAGAGCTGGGACCTGCAGGCAAAGCAGAGTGTGTATGAGCTGCAGGCTAAGTCTCAGCAGGTCCTCCCTGTGGCTCTGAAAGGCTTCCTGATTGGGAGGGGCAGACTGCATGTAGCTTCATCTTTTTTTTCTTTTCTTTTTTTTTTTTTCTTTTTTTTTTTTTTTTTTTTTGTCTTTTTGAGTTGGGGTCTTCCTGTAGCCCCAGCTGGCCTGGAACTCACTCTGTAGACCAGGCTGGCTTTGAACTCACAGAGATCTGCTTGCCTCTGCCTCCCCTGAGTGCCAGGATTAAAGGTGTGTGCCACCACTCCCAGCTTGCATCTAGCTTCTTACTGACTACATAAAATATGGAAAGTTAGACCTTCTGGAAATATTTGGGAGCTTCCACCTCTCATTTTCTCTTTGGACCTTGACACCCTCCCAAAAGCGACTTAATTGAACACGGTGCTCTGCTGTCTGTTCTCCTGTCTCCTGCTCTGCTGCGATTTCGTTTTCGAAAAGGGCTCTAGTGAATGCTGCCTCTCCTGCCCACCCTCTCGGAGCATTCAGCCTTGTGGAGTTCATGTGTGGTTCTACACAGAGCTGGGGCAGCACCAACAGTAAAACCGTCAGACCTCCAGAGCCAGGAAGGGCCTTTGCAGTAACGCAGGCCGGGCCTGGTCAATTCTAAAGTGACAGCCATTGCTTTGGCTCCAGGGAGAGTGGGCCTCTGAAACCTGAGCCCAGCCAGCCACAGTGAGTCATCTCCATGTCCGTGAAGGTCGTTAGCTGCCTTTTTGTTTCTCCTGACAAAACATAATCGGCTAGAGGAGCTGCCCAGCAGATCACCTGGCGTGGAAGGCCCACCCAGCATGTCCTTTCCTTTCTTGAGAAAATTAAGAAGTTGTGTTTGCCTTGGCTCTGTGTTCCTCCATATTCTACAGAGGAATCATGGATGCTCAACTTCTGACCTCAAGAAGATCCTTAGTGGCTGTTCTGAATCTTTCTTCTTGATGCTTGAGCTTCTTTCCCTGCGTTGTCTGATAAGAGTCAGGATTCTGAATAGAAAATCCAGATAAAGGTCACCAGTGCCACCACAGCATTGCCGAGTGTGACAGCGGCTCTTTCCAGGCAGTAGGCCAGAGCCCAAGGGTGTTTCTTCACTGAGGAAGAGCTTAGGCATCAGCCTTGGCAGATGGAAGTAACTGGTGGCATTTCTTCATTTTCTTCAAGTAGAAGCCTCACAGCAAAGGCTGCATCCACTATGGACCCAGAGTTACAGAAGAACAGAAAAGGAAGCACCAGCTCCTACGCCCCAACACCCACTTTGGGTGGTGGCGGCTGCTGCGTGCTCCACCGAGCATGTCATATGTGAGGAGGGTGCGGACAGTGCTAGATGCTATAGTGTTTCTTTCACTTTTTGCAGTCACTGCGTATAGTATTAAAGTTTCCAATTTTTACAATTTTAGTGCTTTATGGTGGCGCATACCTTTAATTCCAGCACTCAGGAGGCAGAGGCAGGCGGATCTCTGTGAGTTCAAGGCTAGCCTGGTCTACATAGGCCCCCAGGCCAGCTGGGGCCGCAGGGAGACCCTGTCTCAAAAGACAAAAAAATATATATTGGGCAAATTCTTTTTTTTATTTTATTTTTCATTTATTTTCTATGTGTATGAATGTACTGTGTGCATGCAGGTTTGTGCACCTGTGTCGTGCAGTGCCACTGAGGTCAGAAGAGGGTGTCGGATTCCCCTGGAACTGGAGTTCTCCTGGAATTGGGGTTACAGATGGTTCTCGGCCGCCATGTGGGTGCTGGGAATCGAACCCAGGTCCTCTGCAAGAGCGGTCGGCTCTCTTAACTGCTAGGCCATGTCTCCAGCCCTGGGCAAATTCTTACATATTAAGAATTTTTTTTTTAATTTATTTCTGTATGTGTATCAATGTACTGTCTGCATGCAGGTCTGTGCACCTGTGTCGTGCAATGCCGCGGAGGTCAGAAGAAGGTCTCGGATTCCCCTGGAACTGGAGTTCTCCTGGAACTGGAGTTTCAGATGGTTCTCGGCCGCCATGTGGGTGCTGGGGATCGAACCCAGGTCCTCTGTAAGAGCGGTCGGCGCTCTTAACCGCTAGGCCATCTCTCCAGCCCCGACAGAGTAAAAAATAAAAAAGAAAATGGGGCTGGAGAGATGGCCTAGCGGTTAAGAGCATCGACTGCTCTTACAGAGGACCCGGGTTCGACCCCCAGCACCCACATGACAGCCGAGAACCGTCTGAAACTCCAGTTCCAGGAGAACTCCAGTTCCAGGGGAATCCGACACCCTCTTCTGACCTCCGCGGCATTGCACGACACGGGTGCACAGACTTGCATGCAGACAGTACATTCATACACATACAGAAATAAATAATATTTAAAAAAAAGAAAAAAATTCTTGATTTTTCTTATTTATACTGTCTATCAAATGACAGAAATTCTCTTTGCCCAACCTTCCCAGAAACCGGATAGCCTCTAGCCTCTGATCTTTGGTTGTTACCCTTTCCCATTTTCATGGTTGATACATGCAAGCACCGCCCCCCCCCCATCTTCATNAAAAAAAAAAAAAAAGAAAGAAAAGAAAAGAATTTAAGTTTAGTTTACATTTAAGGGTTTAAGAAGCAATACACAAAAATTCAATAAAATTTTTACAAAAAAATGAAAACTGTCTAGGGCTGCTAAGTGGTACATCTACAGTGCAAATTGCACACTCAGAACATCTCAGAAGGAGGTGGGAAGAATATGAGAGCCAGATGGACAAGACACCGGCTGCTGGTTACAGCATCCTGGAACATGGTTGGAAGTTGCGCCGTGGACTCTCCACTGCATTGAACTGCATAATACAAAATCAGTTGACTTGCCAAGATGGATGGGGACTTCATGGACTAAAAACAAACAAACAAAAAGAATTTAAGAAGCAAACTCAAATATTGTCAAACAAAAAGGCCTGTGTGTCTTAACATGGTGTGGAAGGTCACACCAGTCCTCACTGCCAGTTGTGAGTGAACCTGCCCTTGGCAGTGGTTTGCATCAGGCATTTTGATTTCTGCCAGACCCACAGGAGGAACTAGTAGTTCATGGTAGGTTTTTTTATTGTTGTTGTTGTTTTTTATCTTTTCGAGACAGGGTCTCCCTGTAGCCCCCACTGTCCTAGAATTTGCATTGTAGACCAGGCTGGCCTTGAACTCACAAAGATCTGCCCCCAAGTGCTAGGATTAAAGGCGTGCACCACCATGCCCAGCTGTTCATGGTGTTTTGACTTACACTCTTTAGTTTTGCCCTTTTTTTTTGGTATTTTTGAGATACGGTCTCCCTTTTAGTACCAGGTGTCCTGGAGCTCACTCTGTAGACCAGGCTGGCCTTGAACCCACAGAGATCCATCTACCTCTGCCTCCCGAGTGCTGGGATTAAAGGTGTGCGACACCACGCCCGGCATTGGCTTATGCTTTTTTTTTTTTTTGAGACAGGGTCTCCCTGTAGTCCCAGCTGTCCGGAACTCACTCTGTAGACCAGGCTGGCCTTGAACTTACAAAGATCCGCCTGCCTCGCTTTTAAGATGAGTGAGCTTGGATGTCTTTCTGTGTTGGGTCCTCTGTGCTGCTTCTCAACATTGCCTTTTCCCTTGGATTTCAGGCACAGCCTTGCCTGCTTCTTGCTTCCTCCCCTGGCTGTCTCCAGCCTCTCCTGTTGCAGGTCTACTGCTCAGCTGCCTCCTCTGCTCGTAGGGCTTCCCTAAGAGCAGCGCCTGAGCACATGCTACAGAGGGCAGAGATGAAACCTGCCTGCCCTCAGCACTGCTCCAGCATCTGCAGCAGAGGCAAAAATGCTGGGAGGCTTGGGCCTCTGTGGCTGATGTCCAGCCTTGGCCCACTAGACTGCACTGAGCCAGGGGCTCAGCTCAGTCTTTAGTTGCTCCTCTCAGACTTCAATACTGCCCCTGAGCCAAAGACTGCTTTGAAGAGTCCATGTCTGGCACCCCTTGAACCAAGAGTAGGGACAGTCTCCCTCTCTAAACCTTCAGCCGTTGCTGAAAAAGCATCTTATACTTCTGCTTTTACTGAAGAGTCAGGAAGGATTGAGTATAAGGAACATAGTAGAGTTTCAGACTTCAGGAACAGGAGATTGAGAACCTGAGACTAGCTAGAGGCCTTGTGCTTACTGTGCTCCTAGTCCCCGGGGAACACAGGGCTGGGTTCCTTGTGTGGAGAGAGAGCCTCTGGGCAGCACTGAGCATCCATCAGAGCTGAAGGTGCCATGTCTGTGCCGGAAGTTACCAAAGAAATCAGTGACTGGGGCCAGTTCACTTTGCACTCTTAGCAGAGGTCACCTCTGCCCCAGTCAGCTCTGTACCAGAGACCGAATGAAGGGAGCAGAGCACCAGCAGGCATGTTTGGAGAGTCAGTGTCAGGTAAGGATAGTGGCTGAAGCCCCAGCACCAGCAGGGGGGAGAGCGCTGTCCTGTAACCAGTTCATGCCGAGTTCCTGACTTTCCTCCACGCACTGGAAGGCCCCCAGGCCCTTTCTCCCCAGGCCCCTCCTCACCGCTGTTTGCTCTTCCGGAGTATTTATCCCTTTATCTCAGACTAGCTCAGCAACAGTGGAACCAACTGTCTGTCCGAGTGAAAAGCACCAGCCTGACTCCAGCTTGCCTTCCAGACTTTTCCATTTGGGCTGCCCTTCCGCCTCTGTTCTCCAGTTCTGGCCCGGGTGTACTTTCCTTCCTGGCCAACCCTGAGGCTTAGTCTCAATCTTGGCTCTGATGTGGAAACAATTTAGACTAATGTGTGTCACTGTTTTCTGCTCTCCAACCCATAACTCCTTTGTGGGCACTTAAGTGGTGCCGGATCCTTTTCCCTGTAAGAAATAATGGCACCTGAACTGCTTGAGGGCGGAGCCTCTGGTGGGCACTGAACAGGGTGCCTGATTTGTATGTGGCAAGTTTCTCTGTTTTTAAAGTGTTGAATTATTAGTCTGAGAAAGTAATTTCTTGAAAACTTCACTTCTCTGTTGGTATTCTTATTCTGTGAACAGGTTTTTTTTTTTTCTCTTGAATTGGTTTCTAATCATTCATTTCTTTTGACACCTCTCTCCTTCAGCTATGGGAGGCTTTGTGTGCAGGTTTCCCTTAGACCTTCTGGTCTGTTGGCTTCCTGGATCCTACCATTTGTGCCTAGAATTGAGTTCAGATAGGCTTTTGCTCCTGGCTGCCTCTGGAATGAGTTCTAGCTAAAGCTGCCCAGTTTATCCCAGAAGCGGATCCACCCTGTGTGAGGATTGGAAGGGGCCATGGTAGGCAGAGCCGTGGTGATCCTTGCCCATTATGGCTGAGTGCACGTGGGAAGGAACGGGTTAGGATTCACTGACGGGGGTCTTCTAGTCCCTGGAGTATGTGTGTATTTGTATAAAAATCAATACTGTTGGGGCTGGAGATATGGCCTAGCAGTTAAGAGCTCTTGCAGAGGACCCCAGTTCGATCCCCAGCACCCACATGGTGGCTGAGAACCGTCTTTAACTCCAGTTCCAGGGGAATCTGACACCCTCTTCTGACCTCTGCAGCATTGCACGACACAGGTGCACAGACCTACATGCAGACAGCACATTCATACACATACAAAAAAAAAATCAATACTGTTACCTTAACAATTGGACATAACTCTTGGGATTATGAAATGAGCGATAGAAACATTCACAGTGAGGCATCACTGGGAGGCAAGAGCTTCACACATGAATGCCTAGGAACAGGGTGACACATAACCAGATGGTGACTTGTGTGATAAGACAAACCTGAGAAGACTGAGCTGAGGTGGCCTTCAGGTGAGAGTTAGTGTGAACAGGCTGAGCGGGAGGTAGCCCTGGGTGATCAGGGAGTGCTCCCGCGAGGTGAGCCTCTAAACAAGAAGGAAAGACTGGACTCATCCAGTCTGGTTGAGCTTGGATCTCTAGATATGAGAGGCAGGGAGACAGGAATTCCCCAGATGTGCCCAGGTAAGACTCTCTACCCACATTTTGTTGAAAGCTTGTAGCTTTTTGTAGCTTAAGGCAAAAATTTCTTGATTTTGGGGGGCTGGAGAGATGGCCTAGCGGTTAAGAGCGCCAACCGTTCTTACAGAGGACCAGGGTTCGATCCCCAGCACCCACATGGCGGCCGAGAACCATCTGAAACTCCAATTCCAGGAGAACTCCAGTTCCAGGGGAATCCGAGACCCTCTTCTGACCTCCGTGGCATTGCACGACACGGATGCACAGACTTGCATACAGACAGTACATTCATACACATACAGAAATAAATAAAATTAATAAAAAAATTTTTTTTTAAATTTCTTGATTTTTGAGACAGAGTTTCCCTTTAGTCTCAGCTGACCTAGAACTCACTATGTAGACCAGGCTGGCCTTGAACTGGCAGAGATCCGCCTGCCTCTGGCTCTCTAGTGCTGGGATTAAAGGTGTGTGCCACCACTCCCAGCTAATATGATTCTTTTAAATGAGAATTACCACTTGGACACTAAATTGCTCATATTATTGCTATTTGGGAATAACTGGGTGGAATGCAAGGCAGTGTTCAGGCCAGTCTGGGGACGCTGCCGAGATATAAGGTGGTCTGTCCGCATGTCCCAGCTAGGCTGAACCCTGAGATAGAAGACTCTGGGGGAGAGCTGTGGAGGGAGGCGTGCCTTCTGCCAGTGGTTCCCTAGTGCCAGAGGCCAGAAGGAACAGGGCCTGGGGTGGGGCTCCCCTTTGTTACATACCTGGAGTCATCCTTGGTAGCCAGGACAGTGCTGTCTCAGGGCACTTTTGGCAATTTCTGGAAACATTTTGGTAGTCACACTGATCGGGAGAGGGTGCTGTTGGTCTGGAGTGGAATTGGCCATATAGGTGCTCACTCCTGCCCTCTGTTTGGCTGATCACTTGTCTCCTGGGTACCCTGCACTCCCCAGGATGCCCTACACACCCCAGGACACACAGGGATGCTGTCCCCACTACAGACTGAAGTGTCCCCTAGCAGCCACAGGGCCCACACTGAAGGCCCTGGGCCTGGCACTGGAAGCGTTTTCTGTCTTCCCTGCTCGCCGGATTGGTTCTTGTTTAAGACTTCTTGCCTTTGCCTTTTCCCCTTCGTAGTCTCAGGTAGGGCCGTGTCTGCAGTCTGTCACCTTGTAGCCCCTACAACATTGGGCCTGAACCTGTGGAATTGATGTCTTGGGACCTGGGGTCCCAGTTGGCATGCTTGACAGGTGTCTTTGGTGACTCTCACAGCCCCTGAAGTCTCAGAGCAGCTGTTTGCTTGTGGGCTCTAGCCATGTTTCTTGTTACCCCAGGGTCGACCTGCCCAGCTCTGCTGCCTGGGGTGCTAGCCCACACACCCACGGAGGAGAGTCCTCTCTGATGAAAAGGCTGCAGCATCCCACGTGGAGTCATGGATCAAGCAGGGTGGGTCTTGGAGGGTGCTGCCTCCCCGGATCCTCCCAGGTGGTGTGTAGGGGAGAGCAGGTTGGCCTGATGCAGGGCTGGCATGAGGACTGAGGTTATGCCATGTTGGTGACAGATGTCTGCCCCCAGATCCAATCTCTTGTTTGAGAGGGCATCTCAAGTAAGGGTTAACCTGGTGGGGGTGGGGAGTGGAGAGCAGCCATAGAGCCTTGCTTAAAAGGGAAAGAAGCAAGCAAGCGCAGCCTATGAGCAAATGCTAGCAGTGCCTCCCCTCCCCCTGGAGGCCAGGGAAAGGGTAGTAGGAGGGGCAGCGTGATTGCATTCATGGAAATGAGCCTGCAAAGAGCAGTGTGCACACTGAGTGTCAGCTGCTGCTGCAGCTCCGTACACCCATCCCCATCCCGGAGGCTGCACCAGCCTTCCCCACCAGGCTCCGCTCACTCCCGCCCGCCCGCTGTTTGGCTGCTTAGCTTTGTCTCCTCTGGACACCTCCTCCCTTGCCCTTGTGTGCTGGCACACAAATGCCGTCCTTGCTCCAGCTCTCCCTTCACCCAGAACTGGGAGAGCTCTGGGGAGCCTGGGCCTGTGGGATTGCTGTACCGAGCCACCATGGCCTCTGACATGGAGAACTGGGGACCATCTGAGACTTTGATGTTGCTGCTCAGAGCTTGACAGGACGAGGGGCTGCAGGAGGGAGCACACTGTCGGTAAGAGGCTGGGTGGAGGGCTCTTGGAGTGGCCACAGCTTCCCTGGTTCTGCGCTTCTGCGGCCTCTCCCACCCCTATCCTGCAGCCCACAGCCGGCAGCAGAAGCTGACATGCGCCGCTGACTCTGCATGTCTGTCCTTGGTTTCCCATCCTCTGCTCCTCCTCTCAGGGACTTTCCAAGGTGTGTTTGGATAGGTATCCAGGCATTTGTTGTCATTTCTTCTTGGCCTGGGACTTAGGAATAAGCCAATAACCAATTCCCAGGATCTGGCCTTGGTGAGGTTAAAAATAGGTGGCAGAAAGCCAGGCAGATGCATGGCCAGCTTTCTCCCTAGATCTGCCCCTACCCAGGTTCTGTTAACTGGAGCTTTGAACCTTCTGGATAGGGCGGCCTTTGCTCTAGCAGTGCTCGCAGAAAGGAGTGGGTGCCTGATTTGACCCTGGGTTCTTTCCAGCTGCAAGACAGGGAGGGTGCTTAAGTGTGCAGAAACATTCAAGGCTGTGCACGGGACTGGTATGCAAACAGGCTCTGAGGACAAGGTGAAGCGACAGAGAAGTGACTTCTGAAAACCCCACCATGCTTCTGTTTGGGATGCAGAGGGAGCGTGGTGGGCCAGCTGTGCAGTCCTGATGGTGACTGCAGCTAGCAAGACCTGGAGTGGCAGCACTTCACCCAGAAGATAGTGTCCCCTAACCTCAGGGTAGGTGTCAACTGCACAACCCCAAACTTATTCCATTTCTAATGGAATAAGTAACTCTCCAACTGCCCCAAGAGCTAGGGACCGAGTGCTGTCCCCCAAGAACTAGGGACCGAGTGCTGTCCCCCAAGAACTAGGGACCGAGTGCTCTCCCAAGAGCTAGGGACCAAGTGCTGTCCCTCAAGAACAAGGGACCGAGTGCTGTCCCCCAAGAACTAGGGACCGAGTGCTGTCCCCCAAAAACTAGGGACCGAGTACTGTCCCCCAAGAACTAGGGATGGAGTGCTGTCTCCCAAGAGCTAGGGACCGAGTGCTGTCCCCCAAGAACTAGGGACCGAGTGCTGTCCCCCAAAAACTAGGGACCGAGTACTGTCCCCCAAGAGCTAGGGACCGAGTGCTGTCTCCGAAGAGCTAGGGACCGAGTGCTGTCTCCCAAGAGCTAGGGACCGAGTGCTGTCTCCCAAGAACTAGGGACCAAGTGCTGTCCCCCAAAAACTAGGGACCGAGTGCTGTCCTCCCAAAACTAGGGACGGAGTGCTGTCTCCTAAGAGCTAGGGACCGAGTGCTGTACCTCAAGAACTAGGGACCAAGTGCTGTCCCCCAAGAACTAGGGACCGAGTGCTGTCCCCCAAAAACTAGGGACCGAGTACTGTCCCCCAAGAACTAGGGACCGAGTGCTGTTTCCCAAGAGCTAGGGACCGAGTGCTGTCCCCCAAGAACTAGGGACCGAGTGCTGTCCCCCAAGAACTAGGGACCGAGTGCTGTTTCCCAAGAGCTAGGGACCGAGTGCTGTCCCCCAAGAACTAGGGACCGAGTGCTGTCTCCCAAGAGCTAGGGACCGAGTGCTGTCCCCCAAGAACTAGGGACCGAGTGCTGTCTCCCAAGAGCTCCAAAGGATGTTTGCTTGCCCAGCTGCCTCAGCTCCGCTTGGCTGGGAATCCTGGAGACAAGCGCCATGTAGAGAGAGGCTGGAAGCCTGGTGCTGAAGAGAAGCTGTGCCTGTCAGGGGGTAGGAAAGGGCAGTGTCCTCAAAGGAAGATCTCTAGCTTTCAGCTGGGAGATAACTTGTTTTCAAATAAACCACATTTTTAGGATAAAATATGGTGACTTAATTCCTGTTACTACCTTGAAATTTGATCTCATTTTTCCTATGTTAGCTGCTTAACTCACAGCCTATAAACTCACTCTTGAGTTCTAGGATTTATAGCTAAAATGTATTCATGCTCTTCTCTGGGTAGTAGAATCTCTTCCTTTTATAAGACAGTTCTTGGGGCTTTTAAAGTACACATTCTCTCACATAGAAGGCATCCCCACTGCACATCTGTCTACACATGAGGAAACTGTCGAGAGGAGAGGTCATATTTTTCTCAAGGTTGCAGAGAAGTCAGTAAAGTCCTGGCTAGTGTCTGGACTCCCTCATATCCCTGAGCAGTGTCCCCTCTGAACTCACCAGGCAAGGCTGAGGTAGAGGCCCTTTTTAGGGTAGTCATCAGAGAAACCATCCCTAGGATTTGAGGGCAAGACCAAAATCTTCCTCAAATACAGAACATGGCAATAAAATCTTAAATGACTTCTAGGCAGAGAAATGGGTGGGCTTTGCCAGGAACGAATGTGAACTAGAATGTCTGAGCATCCATATTGGCAGTGTGCCGGTCCAGTGCTGCTGGGTGTCATCCACGCTACTAGCTGCATAGAGTTTAACTGGTTCTGGTCCTGTTTGTGTAAGTTCCTTTAAAACTTCTGTGCTGCCAGGAGGATGCCGACCCAGAGTGCTCTCTGCAAGAACCAAACCGTAGTTTCTTGGAAAGGGGTCTTAAGCAGAATTGAGAAATTAGAATATGACCACTAAACTTCTGATTATTTTATTTATTTTTTGTTTGTTTGTTTGTTTTGAGACAGGGTCTCCCTTTAGTCCCAGCTTGCCTGGGGCTCATTATGTAGACCAGGCTGGCCTTGAACTCACAGAGATCCACCTGCCTCTGCCTCCCGAGTGCTGGTCTGTTAATTTTAAATTATGGCAAAATCTGTATAACATAAAACTTGTATGCTCCCAAGTAAGCACACAATTCAGCGGTGGTAAACTGTTTAAATAGTTATATCTCCATCCCCAGAGCTATTCAGCCTGCAAAACTGTTACTCTGTCACACTTAACTGCCACCTCGCTTCACCCTCAGTCCCACTCGGTGCCCCACACTCTAGGAAACTCAGCGAGGGTCTCACAGTGTTGTCTTGACTGGGTTCCAGCGAGCGTTGTCAGGGGCTTATCTGGGCTGCAGCATGTGTCACAACTTTTTTCTCTTCTAAAGCCCTGAGGGTGTATTTAATTTTAGGGGGATTGCTAAAGTTTGACTCAGTGGGAAGGAAGGAGATGTGTTTGGTTGGTTCTCTGAAGTTAACAGGCTTTCTCTAGAGGTGTGATGGGGACCTCCCAACACACTGCTGGCAGCAGGTGTGTCACTGAGTCTTGGACTCTGGTCACAGCCCTTTTCTGTGCGCACCTTATTTCAACCTGGAATTTTGACCACTGTCCCAGAACTTGAAACTTAAGGCTTTCTGTGTAATCACAGCTTTGTGTTTTTCATCTTTCTTCTGCTTTTACATGGAAGATGCTTAGAAAATGGCCTTAGTCTTGTGTTAGTGACCCAACCCAATATGTTTGTGAATGAAGAATCGGGGTAAGTTGGAGACTACTGTTCTCTGGGGTCAAAAGCACATTGTCCCAAGCCAGTGTAGCAATATCTGTGAGAACTTGGTCATGTCTTTAATCTGCAGTTGCTTTCTTCTGTGCCAGTTTGTCCTGCAGTTCTGGAGGTCCTGGTAACCCTGCAGTTTCTGACCCATCACAAGGCATCGGGCTCAGGACTGTGGCTTTTTCCCCCTTATAATGTAAAAGTTGTGATCCACTTCAGAGTCCTCCCAGGAAGCAGTCTGTCAAGTGTTTGCTGTTTGCTGTGGGGTGCATATAGGTGAGGTAGCTTGCCCAGGGTCACACAGCTGCTGAGTTCGGACTGCTGGCAAATGATCCCCACTGGCCCCGATCAGTGGCACAGGTGGTACAGAGCCCTCTAAGCTGCTTCTCATCACTGTGCACTGCTCAGGTTATCCATGGGCCTCTGGGTTTTTCCTGATACTGCTGCTCTCTCAGGAAAGCATGAATCTGCAACAGTGAATGTGGGTTGTTTGAACAGCAGTGGCACACTGGGCAGCTGGAGGAGCATTAGCTGCAGAGGAAGGAGCCTGGCTCAGGTTGGGAGCCCATTGAGCCCGCCGCTCTTTACTGCCCCTGACTATCAGCTGTGCCCACAATGGCAGGGCTTGCTCTGTCTTATGGAGGGTGGGACTGAGCCCCAGAGAGAGGAGGAGCTACCTGAGCATTGGTATGGCCCTCCACCTGAGTTCTTTCTAGTACTTCGAAGTTTTTGAGATTATGGGTCCCTGAGATTTCCTGGGAGAAAGGGTGACATAGACTCCTGGAGCTGAACAAGCCCTGGCTGTGTTGCTGAGGTTGCACTGACCAGATTCACTGAAAGGCATTTGATACATGGTGCTGGACTGGTGCTGTCGGTTCTCGGGGTTCTTTACCCTTCGGGGGTACTGCCTCATGAGAGGTTGGAGGCCCACCGCCTTTCTTTCACAGACAGAGTATCCTGTACCTGTGTCTTCAGAACTAGAAGTGTGGTTCAGGAATTGCTGTTGGCCCCTCAGAGTGGATGACAGTTCAAGGGAAGGGGTGGGGAGGCCTGGGCTTTTGCCACTGCTACTGGTTTAGGCTGAGCTTAGGTTCAGGTTCTGAGAGAGGAGGGAGAAGAAGGGAGCACTCGTGTGTGTGTGTGTGTGTGTGTGTGTGTGTGTGTGTGTGTGTGTGTGCTTGGGGGTGGCCACACACAAATATGCTCAGTATTTAGGAGACTCCAGGTCCATGATAGGGTGGCTTCCCGGGAGGGATCTTTGCTGTCGGTATCTGGGAGGGCTGTGTTTGGAAATACAATACAGGCAAGCTCTTGGGCCTGGGTTAACATTCTAGCCAGGGGATTCGCTTTGTATGTTTATGTTCTTCATAGGTGAGAGAAGACAGGCCCTTCAGGAGGATCTCACTTCTTAGTCACTGTCTTAAACATTTCCCAAGGTGCATGTTAAATGTGACCCTATTTTATGCCCTGAGAGGCAGGGACTGTATGTATGCTGATTAATAATTATGGTGTGGGGGGAGGCAGTGTATTTTCAAGTCGGACTGAGAGGCCTGGGGTGGCAGAATGACCTCAGAGAAAGAAGGGGGGTAGGAGGTTGGGGGACAAGGGTTCAGTTCCTAAGCAGGCCTGGCATCCTTTGATTTCACAGCACTCACCAGGGTTGGGTGGGTGCCATGCATTTGAGCTGTTGCTACAGTGCCCACTTAAGGGAACCTGCTGTCATAAGGAGTTGCATTGCCAATGGAACCTCATGGCAAACCACAGGGCAGCTGTCAGGGAACAATGGGGCTGCAAGCCTTTAGACCAGTGCCTGTTGCCCTGTATACATTTTCTGTCCCTGGGCTTGGAAATAAGGTACCATCCCTTTAAGACAGCTTTCCTTTGTATGTACTGGCTGGAACTCATTTCAGCTCTGGGTTTCTGCCGACTGTTAAAATCTGCAAAGCAACATTTAAATAAATAAATAAATGAAAGCTTCCCTTGTGTGGTTCTCTATGCACAGCTGGGAACAATGGCCCTTGTTGTTCAGCCACTTTAATCCCCTTCATTAAATTGGAGCCTTTGGAAGTACTGGTGAGGAGGCCAGTGTTGGGCTGTGCCCCTGCCTGCCAACTGGACACCTTACAGACTAACCTTACCTCACCAGTTCTCCATTCCAGCCCTCCAGCATGGCAAGGGGTGGATGGATGGCTCCTCTGACCCGGCTCCCTTGTGCTCCGGCTGTGTCCAGGACAACCTGCTGCCCTCCCCAGTGGCCATTCTTTTAGAGAAAAGGATTTAGCCTCCTCCCTGGCACAGAAGCCTGCCTGCAGCACGTGGCAGTTGGGGGAGGGAAGAGTTGTTTGTTGTTCTGCCATCTGGCCTGTCCACGCAAGTGCTCTTGTGCAGTTTAACCCTGGTGCTCCACAGCGGCAGGTGCAGACAGGCTTCCCTGCTGGTGCGGTGCTCTGCTTAGAGCAGACAGGATCAGCCATGCCCCTGCCCTCCTCCCTCCCTTCTCCCCTGCATCATTCCGCAATTCACAGTGTCTCTGAGTCACCAGTATAGGTGCTAGGAACCCCCACACTACTAGGACCCCCACACTGCTAGTACCTCAGCATTCATGTTGATCCTTTGTGTGTTAAATGAAGCAAAGCATTTTGTCATTGAGATGTGTTTTCTCATGGCACAAAGGCTTGAACTAAACATTTAGTATTGCATTTATAAGTTTATGCAGAAGGAAGTACATGTTAAAATGTTAGATTTTTCCTCATCTCAGCAAAATTCCAGGAGAATAAGACGAGATCTAGATTGTTTTTGTTAAGTTCTTAGTTCTTTTTGAATCCAATGGAAGCAGCAGGGTTCGGATTTCAGGTTACTAAGTATTAGAGGAAGAAGTAGCTTGGAGATTGTGTGCTCAGTACATGAGAATAAATGTCTTGGTCTTATTCTAATAGCAAATGGGCTCAAAGCTGTTTGTGTCTGACTTCAAGGACACAAAGGCTAGAGTTCAGGTTCTCACCATGAGACTGCCTAAGCACGGGTGTGCCACCCAGTTGGTGCTCATTCTCAGACTTAACCCCAAGGCAGCCACAGCCACTGATCTCTGTGGAGGTAGAGGTGGTAAGTGCTGTCAGGGTTTTCTGTGGCTGGTCGGTATGACGGAGTCAGATTAGCTCCTGGCTTCCTCCTATGTGGGCAGAGGCTTCAGCTTACCTCATTTTCTTCTTTTGAGTAGTTTGTCACAATTTTTAATTCTTTTATTTTTACCTTTGGAAGTCCTGTGAGTGCATCTGCTGCCTTGTAGACTTCTTCCTGTGAGTGCATCTGCTGCCTTGTAGACTTCTCGTCCCCTGGTCTTTGCCCAAGCCTCTGCCTCCCATGCCCTCTGCCCCTCTCAGGTGGTCCTGTACTATCACACCTATCTCTTTCTTCATAGTTCCATTGTCACCCTTGGTAACACGTGGTTTTGTTCTTCATCGTTGGTGAGTTTCATGCTTTGCTACTAGGCACATCTGAAAGCTAAAAGATACCACTCACCCTGGAGCCCAGAGAGCCCTGTCCACTTTGAGGAGCTGTTCCTCACCCCTGGTTACCCAGGACTTCCTGCTATGTCTTCCCAGGATCCCCTTTAGTTTGTGTGCATGTGTGTGTTTTCTGTTTCTGAGTACTTTGTGTTTTGCTAAGAAAATATGGAATGATGCCTGTTCATTTCATCTATAGTCCCAGTATCCATGAGATGGGGTCTTAATATGTAGCCATGCTGCCCTCAAACTCAGGCTCCTCCTGCCTCAGCTTCAAGTGTTGAGGTTACTGGACTGTGTTATACCCCCTTCTTTTATTCTGATATCTTTTGTTCTTTGCGGTGTGCTCTGTACAGCCCTCGGCTCGCTTTCTGTCCACCCAGGTGAGTTGGTTGGTATCCTCAGGTTCCTGAGCTGGTCCCTGTCCCTTGTACGCCATCTTCTCTAGAAGTCCGTTTAGAACTTGTGCCTGGGAGATCAACTTTCCATTCCCTGGGTGTCTGAAGTGATTCTGACTTGCTTTCCTAGCTGACAGAGAATTCAAGGGCTCAGTAATTTTCATGTCGAATTTGAAGGCCCTTACTGGGGCAGTGTAGACATCTTCGCCTGTGGGCTGGTGAGCTCCTTTCCTCCTTGGGCTCTTGCTGTGCTTATCTCGTTGCAGGACTTTACATTTTCACTACGGAATGAATTGACTTGCTGCTCCTATTTGCAGGGCTTTTCTTCTTGCAGTTTCTATAAGCACACCTCAGTTTTGTCCTAAAGTCTTTTCTTGACTTTCTTTTTTTAGGGAAGAGTACTGTAGGGCACATAGAAAATGTTTAATTTGCAGGGGTATATTCTTTTTATGCAATTGTTGTTTTTTGTTTTGTTTTGTTTTGTTTTTTTGTCTTTTTGAGACAGGGTCTCCCTGTAGCCTCAGCTGTCCTGGAACTCACTCTGTAGACCAGGCTGGCCTTGAACTCACAAAGATCTGCCTGCCTCTGCTCCCAAGTGCTAGGATTAAAGGCGTGCGCCACCACGCCCTGCCCCTGTTTTTTTTTTTTTTTAATAGTTTCCAAATCTTTTTCTTTTTTGAGATGAGACAGGGTCTCCCTGTCTAGTTTGCAGGGGTATATTCTTTTTATGCAATTCTTTTTTTTTTTTTAATAGCTTTCCAAGTCTTTTTTTTTTTTTTTTTTTTTGAGACAGGTGTCCCCCGTAGCCCCAGCTGTCCTAGAACTCACTCTGTAGACCAGGCTGGCCTTAAACTACAAGACAGGATCTGCCTTCCTCTGCTACCTGCCTCAAATGCTAGGATTAAAGGCGTGGCGCCACCAGCCCAGTTTAAAGACTTGGTTTCTTAGCTGCCATGTGGGTGCTGGGAATCGAACCCGGGTCCTGTGCAAGAGCAGTCTGCGCTCTTGACTGCTGAGCCATCTGTCTAGCGCATTTCCAAGTCTTTTTTTTCAGGGTGGGTTTTCTGTTTTGGAGCTTACTGGTTCTTGCTCAGGCTGTAGATGTAGATGTAAGAGTGAAGCTTGATGGGGCAAGGGGAAGGTCCTGGAGAGGGTGGGCCTCAGGGTCTGGGGGCTTTGTAAGGGTGAACAAACAGGTGCCTCCTTTGCCACAGGCCACTGTCAGCTTGCCAGGTATTATTAGCTTTAAGCCCCCCCCCTCCCCCCCCAGCTTCTCTGCCTGGCAGCTTGCTCACCAGTACTTTTGGTCCAGTTCTTTCTTGCTTGGGGCTTAGTGCATACTCCAGTTCGTTGGTATATACAGCTCTGTGCTGGGTGCCCAGAAGCACAGTGGTATCAAGGCTTGAAGCCTTTGCTCTCGTGCAGTTTGCATTCTGGAAGGAGGCATCAGCATGCTTCCTGGGCCTTCTCTGTGTGGGAAATGTGTTGAAATCTCTTCTGCTAAATAGCCTTCTCCTTATAACCTACTAGAGTGTAGGTTTGTTTGTTGTGGGATTTTTTTTTTTTGTTTCTTGTTTTTTTTTTCTTCAATTTTTATTTTTTTTTATGTGGTATGGAATGTATTGTCGCATGTAGGTTTTGCACCCGTTGTGTGCACATGCCACGGAGGTCAGAAGAGGCATTGGTTCCCCTGGAACTGGAGTTACAGTCGTTTATCAGCCACCATGTGGGTCTCGGGATCGGAACCCAGGTCCTCTGCAAGTGCACTTAACCACTAGGCCATCTCTCCAGCCCCTATTCCTTGTTTTTAAAGCAATATATTGAAAAGCAAAAAATGAGAAGCACAGTTAGAATGTATAATGCTGATAATGGATTCTCACCTTCTAGAAACACTGTCCTTTGTGAGATGGCTGGATGCTTAGGTTCTGGAGGCAACTCCGGAGAGGTTCTGATTTGAAGTGATGAAAGTTGGCTTCTTGCTGGGCGTCGGGGCGAGATGCCTTTAATCACGGCACTTGGGAGGAGGCAGGTGGATCTTTGGGAGTTCAAGCCAGCCTGGTCTAAGAGTGAGTATCCAGAACAGCTGGGGCTACCAGGAGACCCTGTCTCGAAAAGGACCAGAAAAAAAAAAAAAAAAAGCAGTTGGCTTCTCAGGGTATACAGCCATCTGGAGATAGGATTGAGTTTGCATGATCAGCCTTCATATTGGGATCTGGAATTTAGTCTTGCCTCTGCTCCAGTGGAGACTTATTGATGGTCTGATTAAACAGTTCTGTAAACCGCTTCAAATCAAATCCCAATGAATGGATTACCTCATCGAAACAGATTTTGTATTTTTATTTTTTAATCTTTTTTTTTTATTATTTTTTTTGTTTTTTTGTATGGTGTATGAATGTACTGTCTGCATGCAGGTCTGTGCACCTGTGTCGTGCAATGCCGCGGAGGTCAGAAGAGGGTCTCGGATGTCCCCTGGAACGGGAGATTCTCCTGAATTGGAGTTACAGCGGTTTCTTAGCCGCCATGTGGGTTGCTGGGGATCGAAACCGGGTCCTCTGCAAGAGCGTCGGTGCTCTTAACCGCTAGGCTGAGCTTCTCAGCCCGATATTTTTATTTTTATTTATTTAAATTTTTTTTTTAATTTTTTTTTTTATTAATTTATTTCATTTTCCGTATGTGTACTGATGTACTGTCTGCATGCAGTCTGTGCACCCGTGTCGTGCAATGCCGCGGCAGGTCAGAAGAGGGTCTCGGATTCCCTGGAACTGTGAAAGTTCTCCGGGATTGAGTTTCAGACGGTTCTCGGCCGCCATGTGGGTGCTGGGGATCGAACCCGGGTGCCTCTGTAAGAGCGGTCCGCAGCCTTAACCGCTAGGCCATGCTATTCCAGCCCCGATATCTTTTATGTTTTAATAATATGAGCTACTGCACCGGGTGGTGGTTGCGCTACACTCTTTAATCCTAGCAACTTGGAGGCAGAGAGCGCAGATCTTTGTGAGTTCAACAGGCAGCCTGGTCTACACAGAGGCACAGTCCAGGACAAGCTGGGGGGGGCTCAGGGAGACCCCTGTCTCAAAAAGACAAAAAAAAAAAAAAAAAAAAAAATGAGCTACTGCCTCATAGTTTCAAAACCATGTTATGTCAGAATGAATATCTGTCTTATAGAACTTCAACATGTGTCTCAGCTGTGTATCAAGCAGAGGTGTCATTCAGGCTCTGTGATGTGCAGTAGAGATATGCCGTGATCTATAGGCACAAACGTGTTTCCAGACTTTGTAGGATTCACTTTTTTACTTTACCAAGCTGCTATCTGATCACTGTGTCCTCAGTGTGAAGTGCTGTTAACAGGGTACTTTTCTTTGTTTTCGCATGCTTCAAGTGTGCAGTGTCAGCACCCATACATTACAGCTCTGCCTCAAGGACAGAGGACTTTAGACTGCCCCTTCTTGTGGTTGTGGGTGCCTGGCACCTTGCTGTTTGGGAACAGGCGCCAACACTTTGCCCCCTCAGCACCCTGTGGGGATGAGCCACTTTAGGTACAGGCATTACCCATAGTCACCTGCAGCCCAAAACTATTAAGTGAAAAATAAATCATAAGCTTTAAATCGCATCCCATTCTGAGTATCAGGATGAGTTTTGCATTGTCCTACCCCATCCTTTTCTGCCTGTGATCCTTCTGTGAAATTGTAAGAGAAAGGAAACTCTTACTGATTTTACTGTCCTACCCCAAACTGCCAACTATATGGCCACAGTGCATGATGGTGCTAGGCTAAGACTCAAACTATATCAGATGCCGACATATGTGTGGAGAAAAGCAGTCTGTACAGAATTGAGTGCTCCCCTGTGGTTCCAGATGTCAGCTGGATATTCAGATGTCCCTCAGGGCCAGGGACACATCTCTACTTCCTCCTTAGGTGACCCATGCAGTGGGTGATGGCATGCTCTCCCTAATGACAACACATGTGTCAAGTAGATGAAATGACTGTTGAAGTGACCTGGTGAGATGTATGGAAGACTGTTCTAGTGCTTGTTCCTCCTGCAGAGGGGTCATCTTGAGGGCGGCTGCACCAGCCCTGGTGGGCATGGAGAAGGAGACATTTGCTTGGGGGCCTGAGGTAGTCTCATGGTGAGAGCTGTGGTCTGGGAATTAATTAACATTGTTCCCATTATAGGAGTACACTTTCAAACATTAAAACCAGGTAGAAGTGTATAAAAGAAGTCTCACAATCCTAGCTCCCAGAGTTGATTGGGCTTTGGTTTGGTGTGTAGGGGCTCAAACATTCGTGTTATTTTGTAGCTTTCCTCCTAGGCCCATTTCAAATGCCTTGGACAGCTACTGGGTGATCCAGTGACACTTTTAACACCCAGGGAGCTGTGGTCTCTCCCAGCAAGAAGGGATGAGAGCCCCGCGTGGTGGCACATGCCTTTAATCCCAGCACTCAGGAGGCAGAGGCAGGCAGATCTCTGAGTTCAAGGCCAGCCTGGTCTACAAAGAGAACTCCAGGCCAGGGACTAAAAGGGAGATCCTGTCTCAAAAAGACCAAAAAAAAAAAAAAAAAAAAAAAAAGATAGAACAGCCAGGCAGACATTAACACCCACCATTTCCTCCTACCAATGAATTCACCCTGCAAAGGTCTCCTTTCTTTTCTTCACTCCAAGCATCCTTGCTGGGCTGGTTGAGTCCTAAAGGTCCTGCCTCTCCTTTAAACTTTCCAAGAACTGGATTCAAGCAGTCAGTTTCTGAAGCTGACTTCTAGCTTGGTCACGGTTTCCCTCCGTGTGTCTTTGATTTTTTGTTATTTTTGGTAAGCTAAATGCTTTCTTGGTGACATTTCTCTCCTCTTTGCAGTTCCCAGTGACCTGACTGCAGAGGAACGTCAAGAATTGGAGAATATCCGGCGGAGGAAGCAGGAGCTGCTGGCTGACATTCAGGTAGAAGAGCAGTTGGGAAGCTGACCAGTGTAGAAATCAGGGTGACACACTTGGTTTGTGGTGAGTGTGCCCTTCACAGGTGCCCTTGAGGCATGTCTGGCCTTTGCTTGCCGCGGCTCTGAATAGGGTGTAGATATTAGTAGTCACTTATGTTTCCCTAGAAAGTCAAGTCTCAGGGCTAGAGAGATGGCTCAGCAGTTAAGAGCACCGACTGCTCTTGCAGAGGACCTGGGTTCAATTCCCAGCACCCACATGGCAGCTAAGTACCATCTTTAAGCTGGGCTTGGTGATGCACGCCTTTAATCCTAGCACTTGGGAGGCAGAGGCTGGCAGATCTCTGTGAGTTCAAGGCCAGCCTGGTCTACAGAGTGAGTTTCCAGGACAACTGGGGCTACAAGGAGAACCCTGTCTTGAAAGGGAGGAAGGGAGGAAGGGAGGAAGGGAGGGAGGGAGGAAGGGAGGGAGGAGGGGAGGAAGGAAGGACAGGAAGGGAAGGAATGAAAAGGAAGATGAAGTATCAGGCATGAGTTGTAGTTTATAGTGCAATGGAAGTGAAGGGCGGGGAGATACACTTGATAGCAATAAGAATCAGCGTCCAAACAACAAAAACTCCGGTTGGTGTCACCGCCTTTAAATCCTAGCACTGGGGGCAGAGGCAGGTGGATTCTTTGGTGAGTTCAAGGCAGCCTGGTCTACAGAGTGAGTTCCAGGACAGCTGGAGCTACAGGGAGACCCTGTCTCAAAAAGACAAAAAGAAAAAAAGAGTCTCATCCTTCTGCCATTTGTCAGAGCTAGGGTGACAAGTCACTGAGTCCATCTAGCTGACTTTCTAGAGGAACACAGTCCTCAGGTTTGCTGGCACCTGATACAGGTGCTGGCCCAGCCACTTCCAGGTTGGGCATGAGAGCACTCTGCTTGTTTGTTTTAGTTTGTTTTTGTTAGTTATTTTGAGATGCAGTCATACCATGTAGATCAGGCGGGCCTGGAACTCACAGAGATCAGCCTGCCTCCTCCTTCATAGTGTTGGGATTGAAGGCCAGCACTGCCACGCCTAGCAGGGCTCTGCTCTTTGAACGTCAGTGCTTTCCCGATCATGGGCTGACTGTTGGACCTCCACAACCTGCCATAAGGATGGATGAGCTGCTGTTTACTGTGACACTTGGTGATGATGCACAGTGATTTGATGGTTTTTCCATGTTCCTTTTCTTGTTGGTTTTTTATTTCCTTCCTCCCCCTCCTCCTCCTTGTCCTCCTCCTCTTCCTTCTTTTTCTTGTTTTTGAGACAGGGTCTCCCTGTAGCCCCAGCTGGCCTCGAACTCACTCTGGTAGACATGCTGCCTTGAACTCACAGAGTCCACCTGCTTTCTGCCTCCTGAGCGCTGGGATTAAAGGCATGCACCACCACACCTGGCTTCCAGGTTCTTTTCTTTTTTTTTTTTTTTTTTTATTATTTATTATTTTATTATTTATTTATTTATTTATTTTTTATTTAGTTATTTATTTTTGTATGTGTATGAATGTACTGTCTGCATGCAGGCCTGTGCACCCGTGTCGTGCAATGCCGCGGAGGTCAGAAGAGGGTCTCGGATTCCCCTGGAACTGGAGTTCTCCTGGAATTGGAGTTACCTTTTCACAACTACCAAGCTACTGCTGGAAATAAACTATGTATTGGGTTAATTTAGCCTTGAGCTAACAAATGCCACTTCTAAAATTCTTTATAAAACTTAAGGAGTGTGGGCTAGAGAGATGGCCTAGCGGTTAAGAGCGCTGACCGCTCTTGCAGAGGACCCGGGTTTGATCCCCAGCACCCACATGGCAGCTGAGAACCGTCTTCCAGGGGAATCCGACACCCTCTTCTGACCTCCGTGGCGTTGCACGGGTGCACAAACCTGCATGTAGACAGTACATTCATACACATACGAAAATAAATAAATAAAAATAAATTTTAAAAAAGAAAAAAAAAAACTTAAGGAGAAAAAGATGGGGGTGTGTGAACCCTCAGCAGGACAGCATGAGAAGACAGACCTCCACCAGGGCAGTGTGAGAAGATAGACCTCAGCTACTCCAGGTGGTCTGAGACTGTTTGGGTACTTTGCCTGATTCTTTAATTTCTGCTTCCCTGGTAAATGCTGGGAAAGCAGAGCAGGTCTAACCAGTCCTGCATTGGGATGGTCCCTCCCTACAAGATTGTGCAGAAGGGAAGATAGTTGGCTGGCAGTTGGCTTGGTGCTAGGGGTGAATGGGCAGCAGATTTAGAGCGATAGTTCCTTGGCCAGCATGAGCCAGTAGTGTGGGCCCAGCATGGGCTTTGCTAGCCCAGCCACCCAGTGTGGGGGTGCCAGTGTGCCATGGGCTCTGCCACACTCATTTGAGAGCTGCACGTTGTTCTGAAAGACCACACTGAGATGCCTTTTCTCAATGAATGTACCTTGTGGACATAGTAGTGTGTGTGCCTCCTGAACTTCTATCCTAGGATCTATGAGGTGAAGAATTGCCTTTTCTACTGTTGTAATCCTAAAATGCTTACTGTCTGATAGGAGCCCAGTCAGGATTTGTTATGTAAATAAATTCTTCTAGGTGAATTTTTTGGTTTCTGTATGTGCCCTGTTTTGTTCTGTTGTTTGATGGTTGTAGAGGGCATCGTGTAAGAGGCTGTGACCGCCGGGCGTGGTGGCGCACGCCTTTAATCCTAGCACTCGGGAGGCAGAGGCAGGCGGATCTTTGTGAGTTCAAGGCCAGCCTGGTCTACGGAGTGAGTTCCAGGACAGCTGGGGCTACAGGGAGACCCTGTCTCGAAAAAGACCAAAAAAAAAAAAGAGGCTGTGACCATCACACTGGTCCACTGCCATCCACCTGGTAACCTCCTCTTCTGTTTACAGAGGCTGAAGGACGAGATAGCAGAAGTTGCTAATGAAATTGAAAGCCTGGGATCCACAGAGGAAAGGTGAGTGCGCCCTGCTGCGGGCCTGTGTGTTACTTCTGGTGTACTTGTCCTTCTGCCCTTCCCCATTACTGCCCTGGCACACTTAAGGAGACTGTAAGTAGTCCTAGCGAGCACACAGAAGCAGCTCCTGCCTCTGAGTCTTCACTGCAAAGATCCCAAACATAGGAACATTTTACCCATACAAAGCTGAGCTAGAGAATGCAGAGAAAGCTTTAAGTGTTCTCTAGTGTGTGAGTTACTATATCATCCCCTCTGTTGTCCACTCTGTATTTTAAAGTTTTTCTTTTGCGTAAAGGAAAAGTTTAATGAGCACTGCTGATTTAATTTCAAAAGTCTGATGTGTCCAGTTATGTCTGAGTCTAATGTCATTTATGTGTACCTCCGTAGTGCTTAAGGGAGAAGAATGTAGAAGTGACATGGTCATGGTATGTGAAGATGACAAGAAGAGTCTGCTTTTTTCTTTTAAGCACATGAGATGTCAGTGACTCTCTGAGAGTTTAATTTTGAGTGGGTTTCCCAGACGGTTTCTAACTGGTTCATGGGATAAATGAGCTGCTTCCAGACCCCTCCATGTCTGTATTTTTCTAAGCCTAAGCCTCCCGTGTCTGGCTTCATAAGGCCATTTGATTGTTTTTTTATTATTTTTTTTAATTTTATTTTTGTATGTGTATGAATGTACTGTCTGCATGTAGGTTTGTGCACCCGTGTCGTGCAATGCCACAGAGGTCTGAAGAGGGTCTCAGATTCCCCTGGAACTGGAATTCTCCTGGAATTAGAGTTACAGATGGTTCTTAGCCGCCATGTGGGTGCTGGGGATCGAACCCAGGTCCTCTGCTCTTAACCACTAGGCTATCTCTCCAGCCCTTGATTGTTATTTTAAACTTGTATCTCTCCAGCCCTTGATTGTTATTTTAAACTTGTCCTCCTTTAGGGATGAAGGGGCTGTGTGTCCATCTCAACACCGGCCTTTGGGGTGTCATTTACAGTTCCAGCTTTCTGAATTTCTAGTTTAAAAAAAAAAATCATGGAGGGGCTGGAAAATCATGGCTCAGTGGTTAAGAGCACCAACTGCTCTTGCAGAGGACCCAGGTTCGATTCCCAGCACCCACATGGCGGCTAAGAACCGTCTTTAACTCCAGTTCCAGGGGAATCCGACACCCTCTTGTGATCTCCACAGCATTGCACGATGCAGGTGCACCTACTTACATGCAGACAGTATACTCATACACATAAAATAATAAATAATAAATAAATAAATCATGGAAATTGATAAATTATAGAGGTCATTAAAATTTAAAACTTCTGATTTTAGGAAAGATAACTGTTGAGCTTGGGTAGAACATTTGCCTAGCTGTGTGAAGCCTTGGGTTCAACATCCCCAGCACCACAGCCACCACAAAAAGACAACTCCAAAATGAATGAATGGGCAACTCACAGCATAGGAGAAGATGCCTACAGCATGAGCATCTGACAGAGACCTGTGTCCAGAATAGGAGTGCATATGACACAGTCCACATAGGGATAGGTCCAAACCCAGAACAGATCAATGGCAGAAGCTTTCTGTGTAAAGATGTGTGGACGAGCTCTGCACTGTCATTCCTGAGGGCTAATAGTAAACCTCTTGTGAGGTGCAGCTTCACCCCCTGGATAGCTAGAATGAAAACGGCTGGTGGTGCCTGGTGCAGGAGAGTACTAAGCTACCTGGTCTCAGCATGTAAGGAAACAGTTGTCAGTTTCTTAGGGAGTTAAACCTCTATAAGGCTTGGGGACCGGGAAGGACCGTCTTCTCTACGGTCTCAAGAGCCTTAGATGTCGGAGTACCTAGGGGACGGGACAGGACCTTCCGAAGTCCATGGTCTCCCTTCAGATGTAGGTCACCCAGGGGACAGGGAAGGACCTTCCCATCGTCTCCCTTCAGATGTAGGTCACCTAGGGGACAGGGAAGGGCCTTCCCAATTCGTCTCGCCGCTCAGATGTAGGTCACCCAGGGGACAGGGAAGGACCTTCCCATCGTCTCCCTTCAGATGTAGGTCACCTAGGGGACAGGGAAGGACCTTCCCACGGTCTCCCTTCAAATGTAGGTCACCTAGGGAACAGGGAAGGACCTTCCCATGGTCTCCCCAGATGTTGGTCAGCTAAGGGGAAGCAGGGAAAGGAACTTTACCCACGTCATCCCTTCAAGATGTAAGGTCAACCTAGGGAGACAGGGAAGGACCTTCCCATCGTCTCCCTTCGGATGTAGGTCACCTAGGGGACAGGGAAGGACCTTCCCACAGTCTCCCTTCAGATGTCGGTCACCTAGGGGACAGGGAAGGACCTTCCCACGGTCTCCCTTCAGATGTAGGTCACCTAGGGGACAGGGAAGGACCTTCCCACGGTCTCCCTTCAGATGTCGGTCACCTAGGGGACAGGGAAGGACCTTCCCACGGTCTCCCTTCAAATGTAGGTCACCTAGGGAACAGGGAAGGACCTTCCCATGGTCTCCCTTCAGGTGTAGGTCACCTAGGGGACAGGGAAGGACCTTCCCACGGTCTCCCTTCAGGTGTCGGTCACCTAGGGGACAGGGAAGGACCTTCCCATGGTCTCCCTTCAGATGTAGGTCACCTAGGGGACAGGGAAGGACCTTCCCATGGTCTCCCTTCAGATGTAGGTCACCCAGGGGACAGGGAAGGACCTTCCCATCGTCTCCCTTCAGATGTAGGTCACCTAGGGGACAGGGAAGGACCTTCCCACGGTCTCCCTTCAGATGTCGGTCACCTAGGGGACAGGGAAGGACCTTCCCACGGTCTCCCTTCAGATGTCGGTCACCTAGGGGACAGGGAAGGACCGTAGGTCACCTAGGGGACAGGGAAGGACCTTCCCATGGTCTCCCTTCAGATGTCGGTCACCTAGGGGACAGGGAAGGACCTTCCCATCGTCTCCCTTCAGATGTCGGTCACCTAGGGGACAGGGAAGGACCTTCCCACGGTCTCCCTTCAGGTGTCGGTCACCTAGGGGACAGGGAAGGACCTTCCCACGGTCTCCCTTCAGATGTAGGTCACCCAGGGGACAGGGAAGGACCTTCCCATCGTCTCCCTTCAGATGTAGGTCACCTAGGGGACAGGGAAGGACCTTCCCACGGTCTCCCTTCAGATGTCGGTCACCCAGGGGACAGGGAAGGACCTTCCCACGGTCTCCCTTCAGATGTCGGTCACCTAGGGGACAGGGAAGGACCTTCCCACGGTCTCCCTTCAGATGTAGGTCACCTAGGGGACAGGGAAGGACCTTCCCATCATCTCCCTTCAGATGTAGGTCACCTAGGGGACAGGGAAGGACCTTCCCATGGTCTCTCTTCAGATGTAGGGGCTTTAGGCTGGGTTTTGCCCACCACAGGTGCAGTTGGAGGTGAAGCCACATCCTTCTACACCAGGACCTTCCCTTTACACCTAGAAGGAGATTTTCTGTCATCAGAGTTTTACTCATTTGAGTCTCCGAAGTCTTTCCTGTAAGACACGATTTCCCAGGGGGACAGGAGTACCATAAAGAGCTGTCAGCTGAGAGCAAGCAGTCTTTGTTCTTAGTATATGACAAGTGGTCATCGTTACATCCAAAGGTTCAAGGCCAGCCTGAGCTTACCTAAGGAGACTCTGACACCAACAAACACAAACCACAAATGAATGTTACGATCCCTGAGTTTGGAAATGGCATCCTTTTGATTTTGTTTTGAAGTCATTTTGATGGCCTCTCCTTCCTTGAATTGCTCATTCATGCAACAGAAATTCTCCTTGAATGGGAGGAACAGGTGTGTGTTGTGTGTGTGGTGTGGTGTGTGTGGTGTGTGGTGTGTGTTTGGGGGAGTGTTAGAAATAACTAGGGATGAGAAATCTTTATGATGTTATGTGTGGACCCCAGCCATGATGGTCAGCTTCATTATCCTTCTCATTGTCAGGACAAGCTCTGGATATCAGGTCACCCTTGACCTAGATGTCTGTGCAGGAAAATCTGGGAAAAGGTGGGCATGACTCCAAGGTTGGCTTTACTGTGTGGCTTTGGTGGCAAGGTTGCCAGTTGAAGAGAGAAAGATGCCTTTGAAACCAGGTAACAGAGGAAAATGCCTGGCCCTGCACAAGGCGGAGAGGTCACAGAGAAGTACACAGGAGGCCCCAGCCTGATTGCACCGTTAATATAATTCTGTAACTCATCCTGCCAATGCGAAGGTGGAAGGATACTTCCTGTCCCTGCCACCGCTGCACATTGCCCCTCACTCCTAGGAGAGACATCTACCCTCCACTTGTGATTAAAATGCCTTGGACAGGCCCTTGCTGTTAAGAGCGGGTGGCTCCACTTTAATAAAAGGTAGTATATTAAAACGGAATCCATGGTGTTATCGATAAAGATTGACTAAGCTGTAGGACCCTAATAAAGCTTTGATAATACAGACTACAAGGGGAGGGGGGTCAAGGGTTGTTAAATACCTACTACGTGTCACTGGCTCTGCTAAGCACCTTAGAGATTCGTCACAAAATATCTCATGCACCAAACCCAGTTTGGCCTCTCTGATTATTAATATATTTTAATCATCAGACTTTTCCATATTAAAAGAATTAGCAATAGAGGCATCCAGTTGAATTGAGGGAATTGGCTCTTGCAAATGATAAGCTCTTTGGAGTAAACAGACTCCTGACTTAATGAGGTTTTGCTGTGAACTATGGTTTTCCTCTTCCTGATGGAAGAGTGGTTCTTTCCCCTCCCACAATGCTGGCTCCTTTTGCCTACTAGAAGTGAACCTCTTTACTCACCCCGTGGACAACTTTGAGAAAGTTCTAATTAACCGGGGGCCTGGAAGAAAGATGGCTCAGTTGTTAAAGTGGTTGTCAAGCAAGCATAGGAGCTTAAGTTTGATATAAAGAACCCACGTAGGAAGGCCAAGGTGTGGTGTGTGTGCTGAGCCCAGCCTGGGAGAGGCAGAGAATGGTTCTGAGGAACTATGGAAGGTTGCTCTCCTGACCCCCCACATGCATGATATGTATGGCTTCATGTGTACATGAATGTATAATCAACATGCAAGCAACACTCGCCAAACACAACCCCCCCAAAAATCTCTAATATTAACCTTTTTTACCCCCGAGTTTCCTGAACAGACCCGTCCAAAGTGATCTTGAAAAGTTAAAGATATCTGAGTAAGGGACTGGGTGGCGAGAACAGGCTGCTATAGACCTGCAATCTTTTTGAGGGAAGAAAAAAAAAAAAAAAGCCTGGAAAGATTTTCCCAGAAACTCTGTCAGTGGCTCAGTGAGACCTTCTAAGTGTTCAGGGTACAGGTCTATCTGTTTGAAACAAAATTGAACCCCTTTGGGGGGGTCAAAATGGAGTAATAGGTGGGGCACCTAGGGCTTGGTAACAGTCTCCCAGCCTGGGTCCTACCTCAAAGTGTATGTTCAGCCTCCCCCCTTTACAGGCTTAAGGGGACCCCTGTAGTTGCTATGGGTTTAGGTGTAGTGGCTGCTTTATGGAGCTTTCCTTCTTCTGGGGGTTGGGTGGGGGGTGGGGTTCCCGTAGTCCTGCTACCAAGTGGACGGCAGGGGTCAACCTGTTCACCTGCGCCCTGTGCAGCTGTGTTGGGCTTCTCTCCCTAGTGTGGGCCTCAGCCCACCCCTTCCCTGCTTCTTCCCTCCTCCCTACCCTCCCTCCCTCAAAGCGGACTTTATCTGAGAGCAGAGACCAGGTGTCCCAGCACTGCCCTCAGCTTGGCTTCTCCTGACATTTTCAAGGCACGGAAGGCACTGTTTTACCCTTCCTTTACCAACGACGGGCCACCTGAGCTCTGAGGCTCCCCAGGGTGGAGTGACTTCCTGAGCTCCCCGGGTGGCTAAGGTGGGGTCAGAGTCTGCACCTAGAGGCCCGCCCTGCCCTCTTTCCTACAAACCTCTAGGCTTGCCCTTCCTGCGGGCTTCCTCCGCCCTTCCTCCCCCCTTGCTGTGGGTTGTCTCTTTCCTTCCTTAAGGCCTTCTTCCTCCACTTGGCTCCCCCCCCCCCCCCTTGGCAGGCAGCTTGTGAAAGGCACAGCCCGCTGGCCTTGGGCTCTGATAAGATCTGTCTGTGTTCCTTTGTCTGCGCTGTACCTGCCGTTTTCTGAATGGCCCTGTTAATTGCAATTGACTCTCATAGAATGTGAGATCAGTGCCACTTGACACCAGATGGATGTGGCTGAGCTGACTTTTCCTGGTGCCCCAGCAGCAGGCTGGAGGGGGCAGGGAGCTAGAGCAATTCCTGTCCGTTCCAATAAAGTGCACTAGAATTAGAGCATTGGGCTTTCTCTATTTCCCCCAATTTCTCGCTCTCTCTCTCTCTCTCTCGTCACTCCTCTCTCTCTCTCTCTCTCTCATTTTTTAGGTGTTCACACTAAGATAAATAATAGAGATTTTAGTCAGGCATGCTGAAGCATACCTGTAATTATAATCATAGCAGTTGGTAGGCTGAGGCAGAAAGATCCCGAGTTCAAAGCATGGGCTACATAAGTAGGTTTGATCTCTCAGAACAGTAAGAGAAGGAAAATCGGGAGGGAAGAAAGGAGAGAGAGAGAAGGCATAAGAAGGGGAGGGGATAGAGCTGTTACTTGTAAAGATTCAGGGACCTCCTAAGCCCCCATCTCCTAGTTTTAGGCCTAAGCATGCGTAGAAGAGGACTTTACGGAAAGTGTGGGCCATATGGGGCAGCTGCACCAAGACAGTGAGTCTCTCTGGGCAGACACTGGGGAGTTTCCAGTATTCTAAAATGGCGGTCCAGGCTTAGTCCGGGCAAGTTCCTCTGCTTGTCAAGAGACCAACCAGTCACAGACCAAGCTGCCCAGCCTACGTCATGGAAAGTTACCCAAGCCCTAACTACTTATAAAAGCCAGCAACCTGCATAGTGTTGGATCATCCCATTTCCCTGAGTTCCCTTCTCCTGCCAGCAGAATAGAGTTAAGGCCAAGCTGGCCTCCAACTAGCTATGTAGACGCATCAAATAAAAAATGTATTAAGTACGAAAGAAAAAAAATGCTGAGCTGTTTTGGCAGCCCACGTAAACAGCAGCATTCCCGGGAGGCTGAGGCAGGAGCGTTGGCTGAGGGTTGGGCGTATTTCTCTTGGCACGGTATGCTTTGCCATAATACGTTGTTTGCAGGCTGAGACAGGAGGATGCTTGTAGGAGGCGAGGTGGAGGGAGGGGCACAACGTGCCTGTAGCTGTGCATTTGTGGGGTTTTTTTTAGTTAAGTGGATTTGTGTCATCACTGAAACATTTCACTTTTAAGCCCAGATTTTCCTTGAAATTCAAAGTTGCCCACCCTGGGTTAAAATTCTTTCGCATAACCTTGGCGGGGCAACACCCACTAGGACTCTTCTTTTAGTTAGGGTGCAGACTCCCCAGTCCCACATTCTGCCTCTCACCTGTCATCAGAGGTGTCTACATAGGCTAAAGAAAGACTTTGCATCTGAAAGAACTCCCAGACACAGAATTTCTCCGGACTGAGTGAGGTTTCTATAAAAAGCGCCCCCTGAAGGTCCTGTTGTCACAGCTGGAGTGAAAGTATAATCCTTTACTGGGTACCTATAATAGGCTGTTTAGTTTGTTACTCCCCCTTCTGTGTTTGGAACTGCACTGGAGGCAGGCAGGCTGTGCCTCGTGGGCAGGTGAATTCTCCAAACACCATTCTTTTCTTTGGACTTCCAGCCGACCCCTACGGAACAAAACCTTTCATAGTGTATGTATTTTTTTTTTCCGGGTCTAAGTTCTTCCTTAGGGAAAGAGAAGCCCCAAACCCAGCTAGAATGGAATGTAAATATGACTACAAGACTCATCCCGGCTGGAGAAGGGCCCCCTTTTTAATTAGAACCTGGAAGGACACAGCCGTTAATTGCTACACTTGTAGTGTCAGGCCTATCAATATGGGAGGTTCTTTCATTAATAAATTGGCAAGTCAGAAGGTAGCAGGAGTGGAAACCCCTCCCCCGCAAGCTCAGCTTAATCAAAGACATGCTCAATCAAAAGAGGGGGTGGGGGTGGGGAAAGATCTCGGAAATCAGCTGCATGCATTCTCCTGGCCGGAAACAGGTAGAGAGAAGGGAACCTTCACCCCGCTCCCTGAAGATGTACTGCTCACGATGAACCCTAGCAAGAGGTACTTAAAAGGCCGTGCAGATCGCAGGCGACTCTGGAATGCCTCGATTTATGTATGGATTAACACAGTGATAGACCCTGAGTAGCAAAAGACGAAGACTAATTACCTGACAACGCTCCCCTCCGCTCGCCTGGGTCATTGGAAATTAATTTTCTGCTTTCCAGGCTTGGCAGCAAGCTGCTGCAGGATCTCAGCTCAATACTCAAATGAACGGGGAGCTGAAATTATTTCTCTGCACAGAGGAGTGGGCTACCAAATAGGTGTTGATCGCAGACACCAAGGAAAGGATTATTTCTCTTTCATCAAGTGCCTGAAGTCCTTGGGATGTGCAAAGAATGGAGAGGGGAAGAAAAGCAACTGCCGATTTATTGGAGAGTTAGCGGGGAATGCTTTACTAAATTGGGTGTGACAGACCCAGGTGGATCTCCTGCCCCTCAAATAATTGATAATTTCTTTCCATTTAGCCCCCCAAAAAGTTAGTCAATTGAATGGCATGTATGTTATGTGCGCCACACACACACACACACACACACACACACACACATTATTATGNTGCTCTTGCAGAGGACCCAGGTTCGATTCCCAGCACCCACATGGCGGCTAAGAACCGTCTTTAACTCCAGTTCCAGGGGAATCCGACACCCTCTTGTGATCTCCACAGCATTGCACGATGCAGGTGCACCTACTTACATGCAGACAGTATACTCATACACATAAAATAATAAATAATAAATAAATAAATCATGGAAATTGATAAATTATAGAGGTCATTAAAATTTAAAACTTCTGATTTTAGGAAAGATAACTGTTGAGCTTGGGTAGAACATTTGCCTAGCTGTGTGAAGCCTTGGGTTCAACATCCCCAGCACCACAGCCACCACAAAAAGACAACTCCAAAATGAATGAATGGGCAACTCACAGCATAGGAGAAGATGCCTACAGCATGAGCATCTGACAGAGACCTGTGTCCAGAATAGGAGTGCATATGACACAGTCCACATAGGGATAGGTCCAAACCCAGAACAGATCAATGGCAGAAGCTTTCTGTGTAAAGATGTGTGGACGAGCTCTGCACTGTCATTCCTGAGGGCTAATAGTAAACCTCTTGTGAGGTGCAGCTTCACCCCCTGGATAGCTAGAATGAAAACGGCTGGTGGTGCCTGGTGCAGGAGAGTACTAGCTAACCTGGTCTCAGCATGTAGGAAACAGTTGTCAGTTTCTTAGGGAGTTAAACATAGGCTGGCACTGAGACCCAGAGATTCATCTCCCAGGTATTTGCTCAAAAGAAGGAAAATATGTCTATAAAAAGACATGTGCCTTTTTATTTTATATCACTATTCAGCGAATATTTACAGCATTCTTGCTAAAATAACTCCAAACTAGAACTTCCCCAGATGCCTACCAACAAGTGAACGTGTAGGTGGCCAGTGGCAATGGACTATTTTACTAAGTAGTATTGGAGGAAGGAGCTGTTCTGTGCCCCAGTGAGGGGCACAGATTAGAAGCCATTTGTACCTATGGATATCGTGTACTAGTGCTTCTATCACGAGGCTCTGAGATAAGGAAAGTGGGCTGCATCAGGAGAAGCACAGCAGCGGTGCTGAGGTATCAGAGGGTGGGAGCAGGAGGGTGGGAGCAGATGGGAGCGGGAGGGTGGGAGCAGACTCAAAACTGTGAACCAGTCACTTGGAATGTGTGCCTGGTACTCAGTGTGAATGATCCCTGAATTAAATAGTGAAGCATGGCTTTTTCTTTATTCTAAAAGGTGGGGGTGGGATGGGGGGATGGTTTGAAAATTATATTTAATTATTTTGTGAGGGTGGACATATGTATACCATAGCACACATGTAGGTCTCTGGGATTCAACTCAGGTACACTGACTCAACTGCACACTGACAAAATACAGAAAACACAAAGAAAAACATTTCCCATAGTCACCACTGCAGAAGATCACAGCGATTAATATTGTAGCACATTTCCTTTGTGTGTTTTACAGTATACTTGGAAGTCAGGGTACCATTTGTTTAATTTCTTGTGGGCTATCACAGAAAACCAGTGAGCTGACATCTGCAGTAATGTTGCATACTGAGAACACTCAGCTAGCAAACTTAGGCAGACCAGCTCTCCTACTCACAAGGACCCCTCTCCATAGGGTCCTGATCTGCCCCCAGGAGGCAGAGTATTACAACTGGTTTCAGACATCTGGTGTGTGCCATCTGTTCTCACTAAAGCTAATGGTAAATTCCTTCTGTTGTCATACGGACCTTGTCGCCTTGTGTCCTGGTCTCTTAACATCCTCGGGGTTTTCAGATACTTTTCCAAACCTCAAAATAGGAACCTGGCCAGACATGGTGGCACGTGTCTGTAACACTAGGATTTCAGAGGCTGAAACAGGAGGATTGCTGTGAGTTTGAGGCCTGCCTTTGCTGCAGAGTAAGACCCTCTCTCAACCAGGAAGGAAAAAAAAAAAAAAAAGGACCTTTTCTATCTTTGGGGATGTGCTCCAGCCTTAAGGCAATCACATAACTTTTTTTTTTTTTTTTTTTTTTTTTTTTTTTTTTTTT
>VZQC01003848.1:293653-367080 GCA_009823505.1 Rhizomys pruinosus
CAGGCAGGAGTCCTGGCCCTTCACAGACACACTGCATCTGAGGGGGTTGCTCCTGGCCCTGGTGGGCTGTGTGTGAGTAAGAACTGGCATTCTTTTTATTTTTTTATTTTTTGGTCTTTTTGAGACAGGGTCTCCCTGTAGCCCCAGGTGTCCTGGAACTCACTCTGTAGACCAGGCTGTCCTTGAACTCACAAAGATCGGCCTGCCTCTGCCTCCCAGTGCTAGGATTAAAGGCGTGGGCCACGGCGCCTGCATAGAACTGGCATTCTTTACATCTGGTAGGCTCCCTCAGCTGCCAGTGTATAGACTACACTTTGGTAAGTGTGCGCTGTGAATCTGCATTTTTCAGTCTGATGCACAGTTAAAAAGATTGTTGCTTACTTTTCTTTAAAAACTTACATGTAGGGGGCTGGAGAGATGGCATAGCGGTTAAGAGCACCGACTGCTCTTGCAGAGGACCCGGGTTCGATCTCCAGCACCCACATGGCGGCTAAGAACCGTCTTTAACTCCAATTCCAGGAGAACTCCAGTTCCAGGGGAATCCGAGACCCTCTTCTGACCTCCGCAGCATTGCACGACACGGGTGCACAGACCTACATGCAGACAGTACACTCATACACATACAAAAATAAATAAAATTAAAAAATAAATAAATAAAAATAAAAACTTACACGTAGAGGTACCGTATGCTCCCTCAGCACCCAACCCTGGGCATCTACCCAAAAGAGCAAAATATGTCCACTTGAGGGGGTGACACTGATGCTGATAGCAGCCCTTAGCCATAATGATGCCAAACTTGAGTGCTGCCATCTGGTGTGTGGCTGACCAGGTGGAGGTGTGCCATGATGGAGCACTGCTAGCCACAGAGGAGTGTGCCGTGATGGAGTACTTCTAGCCACAGAGGAGTGTGCCGAGTGAGAGCAGGTGGAGGTGTGCCGTGATGGAGCACTGCTAGCCACAGAGGAGTGTGCCGAGTGAAAGCAGGTGGAAGTGTGCCGTGATGGAGCACTACTAGTCACAGAGGAGTGTGCCGAGTGAAAGCAGGTGGAAGTGTGCCGTGATGGAGCACTGCTAGACACAAAGGAGTGTGCCGAGTAAAAGCAGGTGGAGGTGTGCCATGATGGAGCACTGCTAGCCACAGAGGAGTGTGCTGAGTGAAAGAAGCCAGGCAGCGTGTCATTCTGTGCATGGGAAATGTGAACAGGCTGATCTTTGAAGACAGGAAGGAGCTTGAGAGTTCCCCAGGGGTAGTAGTAGGAATGTGGGTGGATTTACTAGAAATTGGTGTGAGAAATTTTGTTGAGCTGATGGAAATGCTTTAAAACTGGGTTATGGAAATGGTCGCACAATTTAGTAAGCTCACTGAAGACCATTCAGTAATATACTTAAAATGGGCATATTCTGTGATGCATAAATGTCATCCTGACAAAGTTTAACAAAAGGCGTTGTAAGAGAAAACTGTGGGTCTAGAGGAGGAGAGCCATGTTGAGCATAGAGCCAGGACCAGGCTTGGCTGACCTGTCTTATTTCCACAAAATTGCTCCTGGTGCCCTCCTAGACCAGTGTTCCCCGTGAGGAAGCCCACCCTCCTAGACCCGCCTAAGACCAGTCTTCCCCGTGAGGACGCCCACCCTCTTATACCCTCCTAGACCAGTCTTACCCATGAGGACACCCACCCTCCTAGACCCTCCTAGACCAGTCTTTCCCATGAGGATGCCCAGCTTCCTGGTACTTCCCGTCACAGCACCAATGACTTGTGCTTGTCTTTCAGGAAAAACATGCAGAGGAACAAACAGGTAGCCATGGGCAGGAAGAAATTTAACATGGATCCTAAAAAGGTGAGTGAGTTGGAGGCCCAGAAGCCCACAGTCTGTAAGATGGACTAGCTGTCCATCAGGTGAAGCTTGGAGCTCTTTCTTCCAAGCTGTCATTTTTCTGGAGTAAGTGTTCTTTGGTTATCCCTGGTTGTCTTGAGTTCTGGGGTTCTAGTTTCTGACCTGCCAGCCTCGATCCTGTGTCTGCTGGTGGATAATCATCAGTAGTTAACCCTGGCCCACACCACTGCTGCCAGCCTCGATCCTGTGTCCACTGGTGGATAATCATCAGTAGTTAACCCTGGCCCACACCACTGCTGCCAGCCTCGATCCTGTGTCCGCTGGTGGATAATTATCAGTAGTTAACCCTGGCCCACACCACTGCTGCAGCCTCGATCCTGTGTCCGCTGGTGGATAATCATCAGTAGTTAACCCTGGCCCACACCACTGCTGCCAGCCTTGATCCTGTGTCCGCTGGTGGATAATTATCAGTAGTTAACCCTGGCCCACACCACTGCTGCCTCTGCCTCTCCTCCCTCTTCCACCTGCTCCATGCCTGTGTGACTGGCTCCTTCTGGTCTTTCTGCAGGGGATCCAGTTCTTGATAGAGAATGACCTGCTGAAGAACACTTGTGAAGATATCGCTCAATTCTTGTACAAAGGGGAAGGGCTGAACAAAACCGCCATTGGCGACTACCTGGGGGAGAGGTGAGGCCTTTGGGAAAGTGTTCAGGAGATAAGATCCCTGTTATCCAAGTTCTTGGAGAGATCAAGGTCCTGAGCACTAAAGTGCTCTGGGGAATGTCACTTACCTACCTAGAAGTGTGAGAACACCTTGCTTGTTTGTTGGTAAACAGAGCCAGTCTGACAGCATTTGGACTGGATAGCCAGGCTTGCAAGGCCTTATGACCTGTGACTCTGAGGACTCCACCTAGCTGGGGATTAGGATGGGTCCTGCCTGGGCGTCAGGGTCTGACTTGAATTCCTTCCCTGTCTCTTGTCTGCTAACAGAGATGAGTTCAACATTCAGGTCCTGCATGCATTTGTGGAGCTGCATGAGTTCACTGACCTGAACCTAGTCCAGGCCTTGAGGTATGTATTGTTCGTGAAGTTCCCTGGAGAGCTAGTGTGTCTACCCTATGTGCCATTTGTCTAAAGCCATGTCTTTGGGAATTATTGCGAATATCTTCAAGTGGTTTCAAGGGAAGCAGTTATACAGGCATGTGAGTGAGAAAGACAGGTGGTCTGGGGACTGCACCGTAGTCCAAGAAAGCAGATGCTGGGAATCTCTGCCTCAGGTCTTCCCAAGATTGGGGAAGAGGTGGTTTTGAAAAACTGCTCAATACTTAAATGTTGAAATCATTTATATGCTTCAATATAGAAAACCCTTTAATTTCTTGCCCTAAAATAGGTAGCTGTATATTTCATTTTAGAAACAAGAAAGTCAACTTTAATTTTTTAAATCAAGTTTATTTTATGCCTTTCTAAGAAACTGTCTCTGTGTTTTCCTGCTGTGGGTATAAATCTGCAGTTATCTCTTCCACTGTGATTTTACTAGGTGCAGTAATGCAGAAGGAAGCCTGTGGCCAGCAGTCGGTGACTTACAGGGTTCCATCCTGAATGTTCTGACCTGCCTACCTTAGAGTTCATTTTAAATCCTCATTGTCTGTGTTTCAGTCTTACGTGTTGTCCTGAAGCGGAGAGCTGTTCTTTGGAATAAGAAAATCTTAATATCTCAGTTTTCCTAAGCACTTTACCTTTACTTAAGGTCACAGTGATGGGGAATGGTTAAATTTGCTTCTGTTCTGTAAAGAGAGACTGAAGCCCACCTCTTATCACTTAACTATCTGATATTAAACTCAGTGGCAGTCTAGCAGTCCAAAGTGACAAAATCTTTTGTCTTTATCCTCAGGCAGTTTCTGTGGAGCTTCAGGCTCCCTGGAGAGGCCCAAAAGATTGACCGGATGATGGAGGCCTTTGCCCAGCGGTACTGCCAGTGCAATAATGGAGTGTTCCAGTCCACTGGTAAGTGAGGAGGTCCTCCAGTGTACTGCCAGTGCGGTAGTGGAGTGTTCCAGTCCACTGGTGAGTGAGGAGATCCTCCAGTGTACTGCCAGTGCAGTAGTGGAGTGTTCTAGTCCACTGGTGAGTGAGGAGATCCTCCAGTGTACTGCCAGTGTAGTAGTGGAGTGTTCCAGTCCACTGGTGAGTAAGGAGATCCTCCAGTGTACTGCCAGTGCAGTAGTGGAGTGTTCCAGTCCACTGGTGAGTGAAGAGATCCTCCAGTGTACTGCCAGTGCGGTAGTGGAGTGTTCCAGTCCACTGGTGAGTGAGGAGATCCTCCAGTGTACTGCCAGTGCGGTAGTGGAGTGTTCCAGTCCACTGGTGAGTGAGGAGGTCCTCCAGTGTACTGCCAGTGCGTTAGTGGAGTGTTCAGTCCACTGGTAAGTGAGGAGATCCTCCAGTGTTGGGAAGGGGCATTTTCCACGAGGTTCACTTTCTGGTGGTGGATAACTTCTAAAAGAAAATTGAAGGTTGTACCAAGAACATGAACTGCCTGGTTGTATATAATACTAAAAGACTGGAAGTATCTAGAAGTTCAACATTAATTCATGACAAAGAACTAGATAGGGTTTAGTGGTAGAGTGCTTGCTTCACATGTATGAGGTCCTGGATTCCATCCCCAGCACGGTTAAAGAAAAAAAAATTAAGTGCCAGGCATATAAGTTGCTCTTTTGAACCATGAAGTCTAGAGCTATTAAAAATCATGTCTGTGGGGACTGGAGAGATGGCCTAGCGGTTAAGAGCGCTGACCGCTCTTACAGAGGACCCGGGTTCGATCCCCAGCACCCACATGGCGGCCGAGAACCGTCTGAAACTCCAATTCCAGGAGAACTCCAGTTCCAGGGGAATCCGAGACCCTCTTCTGACCTCCGGGGCATTGCACGACACGGGTGCACAAACTTGCATGCAGACAGTACATTCATACACATACATAAATAAATAAAATTAATAAAAAAATTTTTTTTAAATCATGTCTGTGTTCAAGTAGTAAAACTTTCAAAAAAAAAAAATCATGTCTGTGGAGCTGGCTCCAGTGGCTTGTGTGTGATCCCAGCTGCTGAAACGGAGAATAGTGAATTCACTTATGTAGACTAGACTACATAAGGAAGACCTTGTCTCAAAACAATCATGGTTTTATGAACAATCTTAGTCACCATGGGAAAATAATAACCTTAACAAAAAAGCATATATAGAGTGGGCATGATGACACATCTTTAATCCTAACACTCAGAAGGCAGGCGGATCTCTGTGAGATCAAGGAAAGTCTGGTCTATATAGCAAGTTCCAGGCCAGCTGGGACTACAGGGAAATGTGTCTCAAAAAAAAAGTGTGAGTGTATTTATATATATATACACACATTTATGTGTGTATTTGTGTGTGTGTGTTTATGTGGTATATATTGCCTATATGCGTGTGTGTTGTCCACCTCCAGAAAGGAATTGACTCCCACAGCCAGTGCCAGTACAGGACACAGACTCCTGGAGACAGACTTTGCCTGTGTATGCCTGGGCCTCACATGTCCATTCTTTTTTTTTAATTTATTTTTGTATGTGTCTGAATGTACTGTTTGCCTGTAGGTTTGTGCACCCGTGTCATGCAATGCCGCAGAGGTCAGAAGAGGGTCTCGGATTCCCCTGGAACTGGAGTTCTCCTGGAATTGGAGTACAGATGGTTCTTAGCCGCCATGTGGGTGCTGGGGATCGAACCCAGGTCCTCTGCAAGAGTAGTTGGTGCTCTTAACCACTAAGCTATCTCTCCAGCCCCACATGTCCATTCTTGAATCAATGGCCAGGTTCTTTGAGGCAGTTTCCAGGGGTCTTGTCTGTCTCCTGTATCTGCCCCTTACCTCTGGGAGGGTGACCAGCCATTCATCATTACTTTTCCCATCTCAGGTCATCCCTGGGGCTCCGTCCCTACCCACTGCCACAGTAAGTGTCCATGAAATGATTTTATTACATGGTCCCATTTATGTAGAAGAAAAAGGAATAACAAATTATCATTAAATAGTAGGATTGTAGATAATTTTTACCTTCTTTAGTACATTGTATTATCTTTCATTCTTTTCAACATGAAAAAAATAAACATCTTAGGGGTGGAGAGATGGCTCTATGGTTAAGAGCACTGACTGACTGCTCTTGCAGGAACTGATTTCAGTTCCCAGTACCCACATAATGGCTCACAGCTATCTCTAGCTCCAGTTCCAGGGTATCTGACACTCTTTTTCTGGCCTCTGAAGGCATTGCATCACACCTGATATACTTAAGTGCAGGCAGAACACTCATACAATAAAAAAATAAAACAAACAAAAGGCATCTTAAAGATGTGATTATCTAAAGCCCTTTTGTGTGTCTTGCCTCTTTCAAATGGCATATGTGGGGGCTGGAGAGATGGCTCAGTGGTTAAAAACACTGGCTGCTTTTGCAGAGGACCTGGGGTTCAATTCCCCCACAGGGGAACTAACAACAGTATGTAACTCCAGTTCCAGGGGATTCAACACCCTTTTCTGACTTCTGTGGGTATTGTACAGCGTGGGTGCACTTACACACATGTAGGCAATGCATTCATACACAAAACACTAAAAAAATAAAATATTAAATGGTGCACAGCTGAAGACACCTACACGTTGCCTTGTCCCTCTCTTCCAGGCCCGTGGCTTTTCATTCCTAATCTCATTTGGTGTTTCCTGTTCTGAGTTTCTCTTGCAATCACACCCTGCTTCTCTCCTCCAGACACTTGCTACGTCCTCTCCTTTGCCATCATAATGTTGAACACCAGCCTGCACAACCCTAATGTCAAAGACAAGCCTACTGTGGAGAGGTTTATCGCCATGAACAGAGGCATCAACGACGGGGGAGACCTGCCTGAGGAGCTCCTCCGGGTGAGCAGGCCAGAGTGGCCTCATTTCAGCTGGAACAGGAAATCTTGTCTTTGTAGGAGAGAAAAAGAAGGGTGATCTGCCAAGGGCCAGCTAAGATCAGCAAGGGGCTGCGGCTTCTAGACCTGACACTAGGCTTGAGTAGATGCCAGGCTGCTATTTTTGTGTCCCAATTATCCACCAAGAATCTTATTTTTGTCCCTGTGAGCTCCCAGAGAGCCGAGTGATGGTCATGTTCTGCCCTAACTCCTGTGCGCTGTACTAGGGCACACGATGAGGCCTGGGGAATGAGTGGAGAGAAAGGGAGGAAGAGAGATTTCTAGAATTAGAGACATGCAGTGTCATCTTTTATCCAGAATCTGTATGAGAGCATAAAAAACGAACCCTTTAAAATCCCAGAAGATGATGGGAATGACCTCACTCACACGTTCTTCAATCCAGACCGAGAAGGCTGGCTGCTGAAACTGGGTAAGTCCCCTCCCCCAGTGTGGGGACTCCTGCACAAGCTCAGGAAGAAAGACTGTGTGTACACAGGCCGAGGATTGGGTTGGGGGCAGGTTACAGGTGTCCCACACAGACTGGCCTGGGTTCTAGATCTACAAAGGTCCACCTCCAGAAAGGAACTGGTTCACACAGCCAGTGCCACCACAGGACACAGGCTCCTGGGGACAGACTTTGCCCATGTGTGTCTGGGTCCCATGTGTCCACTCTCAGGTGGTAAGGTTCTTTGAGGGAACTGGTCCACCTCCCATCTCTGCCCCTTACCTTTGGGGGGGTGACCAGCCATGTCCATCTTTATACTTCCCATCCCAGATGACCCTGGTGCTCCTGCCCTACCCAGTGCATCATCACCTCCTCTGCATCTGGCTCTCACAGGCAGTGTGCATGGCAAATAGAGCCCTTGGCTGCAGCGCGATCCACAGCACTCTTGCGCACCCTCCGGCAGTGGGCCCACCCTTTCCAGTCTGAATCAGCCACATTAATGATTTTGTCATTCAGGAAAGTTAGAGGTGCATTCCTTTTCCCTTTGCCAAAAGTGAGCCTGTATTTGTTAAGATTTATGGGTCACGCCTTGCCAGGAAGGTGAGAGAGCAACCAAATAGAAAAAAATTGAGTGGGTTCTCATGCATGTTCATGTCCACCTGTAATTGTGTTAGCAGTTTTTAGCACCTAGGTCTCTGTATTCACTGGACGCTGGAGCACTTTCAGGCTTCCTTCTGCCTTGGCTGATCCCACTAGGAGGTGTGGTCATCAGACAGATCACACCCTCCCCTCCAGTTACTTGCCCTGGTGATGACCCGTCATCTCACTCTTGGCCATTACTGACAGTATCCGGGCAAGCTGAGATGGCATCTTCTATTGCTGACTAGTCCAGACAGCATGAGATTTACATTTCCTTTAAAAACCCCAAGTCCCTGTGTTTACACATGACTCAAGTCATAACTTCCCCTTAAAGTCGCACTTGACTGATCCGAGCCTTGTACTCTGACTTGGCTAGCATTTCATTAATCTCCAAGGCAGCATAACCTTTGAAGTTAAGGCTCTGAAATTTTTAACCCCCATGGGCAACCTTCTGTTTCACATTCTTACTGCCAAATCAATAGAGCTAAAAGGAAATGTACTGGAAATTTTAAAGTATGTCCAACTTAGATTTGCTTCCCAACTCCATGGAAATTTGTTTCGATGCTAATGCTAAGTGTTAGCTTTGACAGCTGAGATACTAAAATTAGAATGGAGATTATCTTGGTTCTTGCACCAGGATGACATGCAAATTCATGAAACATCCTGTATTTTTAAAAATCCAAAATTTAAGCTGAATGCAATGGCGTACACCTGTAGTCCCAGACACTTGGGAGACAGAGGCAGGAGGATTTCTTGAGCCCAAGAGATGGAGGCCAGCTGAGGCAGTACAACAGGGCCTCATCCCAAAGAGTAAAAATGTAGCCAATAAGGGACTCATTCATTTTGGGATCATTGCATTACTTTTTCTAAACTTTCTCTAGACCCTAGACTCTTAATATGGTATTTTCATTGTAGCACACTCAGAATCACTCCCTGTGTGCATGTGTGCTGCCATCTGTAGTTGTTTGTATATGTCCCTGTATGCATAGAGCCACAAGTATGTGTGTTCTTTTGTACACACATACATACATGTATATGCATGGCTATACACGTGTGCATTCTTGAGCACACTTTTTAAAAGTGATGGGCAACTTTAAGAGAGACTTTCAATTTCTTCAGAAGTGCTCATCGCCCTTTCTTTACATTGTGGACGACTAACTAACATTGATGTACAAAGATGGGTTTGTGGCACCATTGGGTCAGGTTTGGGTAATAGCTCAAATCTCGCCAGATGGATTGCGGCCTGTACGGCAGGCCTGCCATATGGCCGTGGGTGATTGCTTACCCCATCGCGCTTTCAGGTTTACTCCCCTCCCCAGGCAGACGTGAATGTGACTGATACATTGCACTTTAAGATTAAGGAATCGGGTTTGATTTCTTTGTTTTAATTTTCTTTTCTCCCTCGTTTGTATGTTTCCATGATTTTGGCTCTCCTTTTCCTTGCCCCCAACTCCAGGAGGTATGTACCCGCAGCCTGCTGCCACTCTGCCCAGGCACTGCCATTGCTACAGCGCTTTCTTATTTTGTTATTTTTGGTTATTTTGTTTTTTAATTGCTGGTAGTAGTGTTAATGCTGCTTCTAACTTACACAGTCCCTAGGGAACTGTCCAGGATCAGGGTTTGAGGGCAAAGTTTATATTTTCTTTGGTGAAAGAACGCCATACACCAGCCAGCCAGATCCAAAGGTGCAGAAGGGCAAGTAGTAGCAGTGGCAGGATGAGATGGGGGAAGGCAGAGGAGGCCTTCACGTCGACATCCGTGCATTAGCCTGATCAGTTTCTGAAGTGAGGAGACAGACAAGGAGAACAAAATCTTGGCTTCCCAAAGCCATGTGTTTCTGACACCATGATTGACAAAGAATTTAGGAAAAGGTTAAGTTAGATGATACTTCAGACATTTGCCTCTGCATGAGAAAGAGAAGTGGTATTTCCCAAACCCAAACTGACGCCAAGTGAAAATGGTAAAAGCTCAAAACCAGAAAGATCTGCCTGCAGTCTGTGATTCTGTTTATTGGGTATCAGAAAAGGGCCTTACAGTCTAGGATCCTTTTTTTTTTTTTTTTTTTTTTTTTTTGTGTGTGTGTGTGTGTGTTTTCTTGGGGCAGGGTAGGCACATGGTTCTCACCCTCCTCTTTGTCAGTAAGTCATCCTTGAAACCCAAATTGGGCTCTTAGTTCTGTGGTTGTTGATTTGGGAGAAACATTTGGGGGAACCAAAGAGCTCCTCAGGTCTGTGCCTAAGCGTGACTGGGCAGAGCCTCCCTCAAGAGAAAGCCCCAAACCTGGGCATTCTTTGCCATTCCTGGGACTAGGCAGGCAGAACTCTTAGGAAGACAGCATGTAGGTCTGCTGTCTGATGTCCCAGAGGACCTGAGAAGCCCTCCAGTGGGAGGGGTCCTGGGAGTTCCATAGGGACTGTCCTAGGCGCACATCGATCTGTCTGCTTGTCCCCTGTCTGTTTATCTTCCCACGTGGAACTGTCCCCATGGGCCTGCAGCAGTGCTTCATGGTGGGGCTCTGTGGTGCCGCACAGTGTCCAGGGGACATAACAGGCTTTCACAATCAGGCAGAGAACGGTTTCCAGCTTCGCTTTTCTCCTTGATTTCCTGCCATCTTGTTCTTTTGGTATCTGACTTACTTTTTCCATCCTCTCCTAAGTCCTTTTGTCACCCGGGGTAGTGTCCTATGACTGAGTGCATGGGAGGTTAGGAGGGGTTGACCATCCATGTGTACCAAATCCTGTCTGGAAAATGGTCTGCCCCTGAGGCTAGGAGACAGAAGCTGTCAGGCTCAGAAACAGGGAGCAGGATCCTTTTAAGAAAACAAATTGGCTCCAGCTTTGAGTACTTCCCTTCTCCTTGTTTCTTTTGGTTCTGTCCAGCCTTCCCTGTTGTCTGCATGCATGCCACATTATCCGACTACATTTTTTTTCTCATTCATGCCACTTAACATTGGGGTGCTTTCATGAAGCTTACAGATTTCCATGAGGGAGAATACCTCACTGCTTGATAGCACACAGGAGGGGAAGGGGTGGGGTGGCACATGCTTGCTTGTGACACATTTTCCCAAGAACATAGATTCTGAGTCACTTAAAATCTTGCAGTTAATGGTAGCTGCTTATATGTGCTCTCAGCCCCCAGCTCAGGCACGCAGGTAGCGCAGTACAGCGGCCCAGGAGACCTGGGGCCCGTCCCGTTCCATGGGACCTCTTCTTCCAGGATTCAGGGCCAAACCTCCAAGAAAGTGCTGCCAGTCAGAAGCAGTCTCTGTAGTTGCCCGAGTCTGCCTGGCTCTTTGCAAGGAGGGCAGGGGGGTGGGCATGCTGGGTCTCCCGTGAGGTCTGCCTCCGTGGAGACTAGAGTTGCTATTCTCCACAGCGGGGTCCTAGCAGAAGGGAAGTGCTGATGGGCAGGGAAGGGAGTGCGGCTGCCATGCACACATCAGCATGGGAAGGTCCGGGTAGTTCTGAATGCTTCATGTCAAGACAGTCTTCCCTAGACCCGAGGTAAGCGGGGAAAAGAGGGCACCCAACCATGGTGTGAGCGAGGACACAGCTTCCTTCAGCATGGGCACAGTTAAGCATACCCTTCCTTGTTAGGCAACTCAGAATATTTTTACAGTACCCACATTTTGCTTATTGAATCTTGGAAGCATTGAAAGGGATGGCGAGGAGGGGTGTGTGTGTGTGTGTGTGTGTGTGTGTGTGTGTGTGTGAGTGACCAGCTCCCAGTCATCAGTCAGGGCTCAGCTTGTAACTGTTAGGACTGCCTCTTTTAGTTCCTCTGGTTTAGAAGTGTGACGTGATCCACAGTAGGGAAGACTCCTGGCCAGCCCTAGACAAGCCAGTCCTTTCCTGGTGAAGTAATGCTGCTTTTACTCATCCCTAGAATTGGGGGACACTAACCCAGGGGCCAGTGTAGAACTTTACTACAGTCAGGAGGGCGGAGGGTAAACCCCTGGGAATTTTGTTCTGTGCTCCAGGGAACTTGGATTTGGTTGTGAAGGGCTCACAGTGCCTCTTTTTCTGTCTTATTTCCTGTCACTTCCATGGAACCTCCACACCATAGGAGCCTACGCTGCCTTCATCAGGGGGCTGACCCTTCCCCCGTCCTGCTTTGTCTGTTTCTACCACACAGGCTATGGCTGGCTTCTCTAGCCTGAGACACACTTGCATTGCACCATTATCACCCCTGGGCTCCCTTGGTCCCCAGTCTCATCTCAGGGTGTCACCTGGACGCGCTTGCTCTGCTCGCACGATAGACTTTCACTCTGTGAAAGATGCTTCTGTCTTGGCTGCGTCTTGTCACTGATGTAAATTTGCCATGATCTAAATGTACCCTGCCCTGCCCCCTTATCCCCTCCCTGGGAGGAGAGCTCTGTGTGTAACGCAGCCCACACTGGCCTGAGTGTCTCTTATGGAAGCACATCTCTTTTTGCTCTGCAGGTGGCAGGGTAAAGACTTGGAAGAGACGCTGGTTCATTCTGACTGACAACTGCCTGTACTACTTTGAATACACCACGGTGGGCACCTGCGATTGTCCTGGGGCAGAGTGGGCCAGTCTTCAGCTTAGCTGAAAGGGGTCCTGGGGAAATAGTTAAATTGGAAGAACTAAAGTCAACCTCAGAGTAGGGAGCCCTAACAAGAGTGTGTGGTCCCTGGCCTAGAAGCTGTGCCCAGGGCCAGCAGGCGGGATAGGAGACCCAATCCCTGAAAAGAGAAAAAGAACCATTACCCAGTGTTAGAACTGTTTTAGAGCTGGGCTAGCAAGAATGAGCTTGGGTCTTGCCAAAGAAGACTCTGGGCCCAGGGAAAGAGAAGACAAAATAGTCATGGTCTGGAGAATGTAGATTTTGGAGATTTGTAGAAATGCTGAAGGACTGGATTCAGATGAAAAGGTCCCAGTGGTTAAGTAGGTAATAGAGGGAAGGGAGCGAGGTGCAACGGAAAGGTTTGTTTGTGATTACCTGGAGGTATAAGAAATTGAAGTTCCTTAAGCCATGGGAGTTCAGTGGAAGGAGACTTCACTACAAGCGCATGTCACAAAAAGGTCCCTTCTGTAGCAACAGGAATATCTACTGAGTAGCATTACAGTACAACTCCTTGAGCTTCCTGTGAGCTCCCTGAAAGCCATAGGTTGCTGATTGTGCTCAGACAGCAGCTCCCAGGACGGTGACTTGGGGGTGTTCCTGCCACCATCCTGAATGGCTGTGACACAGTGGGGGTTCCACCTGAATACTGGACTTGGATCTTGAAATAGGTCAAGGCAGCCGACTTGGGAATAGCTTTTGTTTTCAGCCAGATTGTCACTGAGTAAGTAAAAGTCAAGATCTCACTGAGAAAAAAAAGGTTAGAGGTCTCCTTCAGAGTAAATGTGGAGCAGAGTGGTGCATGAGGGAAAAACCAGCAGGGGGATCACTGCAAATTCGAAGCCAGCCTGGCTGTAGACTATAGAGTGAGACTCTGCCCCACCCCCAGTATACACCCTGGCTGTCCTCAAGGCTGCGGCTGTGCTTGGCACTTTGCTGTCTCTAGTAAGCATAGGTCTCTGCGCATTGCGTGCCTGGCCTGTCGTCAGTGGACGTTGATGGTCAAGGCTGTTCAGGCAGTTTCAGGTTGAATTCCCAGTTGATGAGGCTGTTGTGATGGTGCTTTGCAGGTACGATGGGAAGTGAGCAGTCTTCCAGCACTTCCTGCCAGGCCAGGCCAGGCCTGGCTTTGTTTTTCTATATTTAAAAAATATTTTCAACTATTAGAATAATGCTTCAAGTTCATAAAATATTAAAAAGGAAGCTTCAGGGCTGGAGAGATGGCCTAGCGGTTAAGAGCACTGACTGCTCTTGCAGAGGACCCGGGTTTGATCCCCAGCACCCACATGGCGGCTGAGAACCGTCTTTAACTCCAGCTCCAGGGGAATCCGACACCCTCTTCTGACCTCCGCGGCTTTGCATGACACGGGTGCATAGACCTGCATGCAGACAGTACACTCATACACATGAAAAATAATAAATAAATTAAAAAATAATAATAAAATAAAAATAAAAGGGAAGCTTCTCCCTGATTCGCCCAAGGTACCACTTTGAAAAGGTCTGGTGACACCTTTGCTTTGTCCAAACCTGGCTTTCCTGCCTTTGCCTTTGTTCTTGAAGACACCAAAACTAGTGGCATCTTGAACATCTTGTTTGTGTTTTCTCCCTGTTCCCTGGAGGAAAATGAAACATGTACAGGTGCCCAGGCAGTGTGCTCCTAAGTCCTAAGTCCTGCACCATCCTGGGGACTGCTGTTCAGTTCTGAAATTGTGTGGACCTTCACAGTGCAGGTGCAGATGCAGATGCAGATGCAGCTGACTGTGGTGGTGTCACCTGAATGTAGCTGAGCAGCACGTGTTCAGCACAGTGCAGTATCCACGCCAGCCACGAGGAGAGATGAGAAACAGCATTTTTTTTTTTTTTTTGGTCTTTTTGAGACAGGGTCTCCCTGGAGCTCCAGCTGGCCTGGAACTTACTATATAGACCAGGCTGGCCTTGAACTCACAGATACCTGCCTGCCTCTGCCTCCCGAGTGCTGGGATTAATGGTGTGTGTCACCACGCCATGTTATCAGGGCTAAGCTGGTAGATAGAATCATTGACACCTTACACTCTAGCCACAGAAAGGAAATAGGAGCTGGAGTTGCAGAGTGGCTCTGAAGCCTGGAGGTAAGAATCAGCCTACCCCAGCACACTTGGGCCTGCAGGAAAAAACAGACTGATGAGAGTGTTTGCACCCTCTCTGATCAGGAGTAGGAAAGTCCCCTGTGGTTGTAAGGTTGGTGTGGGGATGTGAAGGGCCAGGACTCACTGTCCCTGATGGAAAGAGATGTCCAAGATGATGTATTGAGTTGGAAAGCTGCCCCTGGGGGACCTGTGAGCCATCAGCTCTTCCCTGGACATTCTCAGTACACCTGCAGCAGACAGGAAAGGCCCGGGGAGCTCGCCTCGCCTGCCTGCTGTCTTGGGACTCCATGAAGTGTACAATGTAGAAAACATGACCCTCCAACACTTTAAGGAGTGAGACACGGTAATTATGATGCCCTCACTTCCTGGAGGGAGGACACATACAAAATATTAGAGGCGAGCTAATGGATGCTAGGTACAGGAGACAATTCCAACACCAAGATGATTGATGCCTGCAAAGCCAAAGCTGGGCTGTGACATGCCAGTAAGGTGGTCTCCCCGACAGACAGGAAGAGTTCATGCTGAGGTTTGGGGCCAGGCGAGCTCAGCCTCTCAGAGCACTGGCCACAGAGCAGCCGTGGCCCTCTAGATGGCAGAAGCACCTCCCCTCAGCAGCCCTCAGCACAGGGTCGACAGATGGAGTTCTGTAGGCTTGTAGAGAGCAAGGCGACTAGACCGCTGTCCCACAGCACTGTCTAAGCAGAGCTCGACTAGTGGCGTCATCAGATGAAGAGAACATGAAATGCGTACTTCAACTCTTCTCGGAAAACCCTGCCCAGCAGTAAAAGCCCGCCTCAAAGAGAGTAACCGGGAGAAAGGCCCAGGGCCTGGCATGGTGGCAGCATGGAGGCCCACACCTTTATCCCAGCACTTGGGAGGCAGAGTGTATTAGTCATTTTTCTGTTGCTGTGATAAAACCACCATGACCAAGGGAACCTATAAAAAGAAGAGTTTATTTGAGCTTACAATTTACAGTTCCAGGGAATTAAGAGTCCATTGTCGGGGGGTGGGGGAGGCATGGTGACAGGAGCTGGAGCAGAAAGCTGAGGTTCACATCTTCCAGTGAGCACAGGAAACCTAGAAAGAGCAACTGGAGACTGGCAAGGCTTGTTGAACTCTCTAAGCCCTCCCCCAGTGACATACTTCCTCTCGTATGGTCACACCTTCTAAGACCTCCCAAAACAGCACCACCAACTGGGGACAAAATATTTGAATACTTGAAGCCTATGGGGACATTCTCAGTCAAACCACCACACAGAGGCAGGCAGATCTCTGAGATTGAGGCCAGCCTGGTCTACATAATGAGTTCCAGGCCAGCTTAGGACCCTGCCTCAAGAACAAAAAAGAACAAAAAGGAAAGGCTCCAGGAAATGGAAGACTTGGGAGCACTGAGCTTGTTCACGTAAATGTGGAACTAAAAGGTGGAGCCCAGGAGGCCCAGTGTACTGATAGGACTAGAGAACCAATCCCAGCATGCACTGAGATACAGAGCCAACAGCAGACCATACCAAAATGTAGAACTCCACCAAGAACTGCTCCCAGCCATACTGAAAAGCAGAACTAGTGCCAAAATGGATTTAAATAGAACTTATACCTTGATACTCAAGTGAGGAATTAATGGACATAAGGATAGAACTGAGGTTTAAATATACAAGCAGTACTAAAATACATGTAGCCATAGAACCAATAATAAAATATCCTGAAGTGGGCTGAAGAGATAGCTCAGCAGTTGAGAGCATGCACTACTCTTGCAGGGGTCCTGAGTTCAGTCCCCATCAACCATGTCAGGCAGCTCACAACATCTGTAACACCAGCTCCTGGGATCCAACATCTCTGGCTTCTATGGCACCTGCACTCATGTACACATATTCATATATAGACACATATACACACAATTTTTTTTTATACTTCTTTATATGTATGAATGTACTGTCTGCATGTAGGTTTGTGCACCCGTGTCGTGCAATGCCACGGAGGTCAGAAGAGGGTGTCGGATTCCCCTGGAACTGGAGTTCTCCTGGAATTGGAGTTTCAGACGGTTCTCGGCCGCCATGTGGGTGCTGGGGATCGAACCCGGGTCCTCTGTAAGAGCGGTCGGCGCTCTTAACCACTAGGCCATCTCTCCAGCCCCTATACACATAATTTTAAAACAATAAAAATAAATTGAAAAAAGGTAAAAAAAATAATTGAGAAGTTTAAAAGCTAGATAAAAATCATGGGGTATAGAACTCATACTAAAGTTAGCGCAGTACTGAACTGCACTGCACTGCAGTGGGTGCATTCCCACCAGTGCTGGGTCACTGGAAATGGTGGCTGTGGAGCGGGCAGTGTCACCGGGAAATCAGCAACAGAGAGCAAGTGGAGAGAAAGGTTTGAGGAAGCCTCAGGTAGTTCTTGTCTTTCTCCCTGCGGCGAGGAAGGACTTGTTAGAACCAAAACATGGTATTTTAAGACAGGCAAAAACTTTTTTTTTTTCTGTCTTTTTGTCTCCCTGTAGCCCCAGGTGTCCTGGAACTCACTCTATAGACCAGGCTGGCCTTGAACTCACAAAGATCCTCCTGCCTCTGCCTCTGCCTCCCAAGTGCTAGGATTAGAGGCGTGAGCCTCGACACCTGGCTAAGACAGGCAAAAAACTACTTAAAAATTTTATGTGTGTGAGTTTATTGCCTGCACGCATAAAAATGCCCCACGTGTGTGCCTGATGCCTGTGGAGGCCAGAGGAGGGTATTGGATCCCTGGAACTGGAGTTACAGACAGATGTTGTCTATCATGTGGGCACATGAGAACCAAGCCCAGGTCCTCTGGAAAAGCAATAGGTCCTTTTCCTGTTGACCCATCTTTCTAGCCCTCTTTTATTCTTTTCTGTGGTATGTTAAGTTCTTTATAATGAGCAAATCTGATTTTTGTGAAAATAATGGTAATTGCTCTAAAAAGTCACGTAGACCAAAAGTATTGGCATTGGTAAATTCTGTCCTTGTGGGAGAGACAGGTGACTGCCGGGCAGAGAGGAGCCGGCAGTGAAGCACACCAGAGGTCTGTTCCTGGGCTGCGTGGCACAGTTCATTGTAGTGTTATAGTGAAGCACACCAGAGGTCTGTTCCTGGGCTGCGTGGCACAGTTCATCGTAGTGTTATAGTGAAGCACACCAGAGGTCTGTTCCTGGGCTGCGTGGCACAGTTCATCGTAGTGTTATAGTGAAGCACACCAGAGGTCTGTTCCTGGGCTGCGTGGCACAGTTCATCGTAGTGTTATAGTGAAGCACACCAGAGGTCTGTTCCTGGGCTGCGTGGCACAGTTCATCGTAGTGTTATAGTGAAGCACACCAGAGGTCTGTTCCTGGGCTGTGTGGCACAGTTCATTGTGGTATTATAGTGAAGACACAGAGAGGTCTGTTCCTGGGCTGCATGGCACAGTTCATCGTGGTGTTATAGTGAAGCACACCAGAGGTCTGTTCCTGGGCTGCATGGCACAGTTCATTGTGGTGTTATAGTGAAGACACAGAGGTCTGTTCCTGGGTTGCGTGGCATAGTTCATTGTGGTGTTATAGTGAAGCACACCAGAGGTCTGTTCCTGGGCTGTGTGGCACAGTTCATCGTGGTGTTATAGTGAAGCACACCAGAGGTCTCTTCCTGGGCTGCATGGCACAGCTCATTGTGGTGTTATTTTGTTTTCAGTGCTGAGGATGGAAGCTAGGACCTCCCAAAGGCTGAACTTATACCTTCCTCCTGAGCTACTCTCTAGTCCCTGGAAGTCCATGTAGAGTTCCAAAATGAGGGTACTAGATAGGGACCCCTTTTCATATTTTGGACTTGACACTTGACACTGTTGGCCAGGAGCATAGCATTCAGTTGTTGGGATCAGTGACTCTGTCTGCTCACCAGCTTCTGGAGGATGAGTATACACGTGAGTTCACTGGTTTGCCTCAGCCATCCTGGGGCTGGGCACGTGTAAGGAGGTCAGCTGGGGCCAAGCACCGAACAATGGCGAGCTGGGTTGGGCAGGCCAGGAGCATTGAGAGGCTCTTCAGTGGCTGGTTAGCTGGTCACAAGGGTCTTTTGAGCTGGTCCTCACTACTGGGCAGATGATGGTATGAATTCTTTGGTTTATAACCTTGAATCTAGAACATGCATCATGTACCACACAAATGTAATCCATCGTCTCAGGTGGGCCCAGAAGTCTAGGAGAATAAATGAAATGCTATCCCCATTAAGGTGTGCATTAGGGTGACTTGACTCAACCCACTTAAACATCAGAATCCTTAAGAGGTTCAGGCATCAGATAACCTGGAAATGAGAGTGGAGAAGAAATAAACAAATGGCGGTGGCCTGGGAACTGCAGAGGAAGCACAGTAGACACCCCCTTCCGCAAGGCTCAGAACTGGCAGAGTGAGTGAGGGGCTGGATCGTAAAGATCTCAGCAACCTCCACTGGGAGCTGCAAGGAAGCGCACAGCCCACAAGCTTCAGCTCTCTGTCCACCACTCCAGATGACACAGCGAGCAAGTCCAGATGTTGGTGAAGTCTTCTGACCCAAGAGCAGGTGGAGACCAAAGCCACCTGCAGGTAGAGGACAGGGCTCTTCGGGAAAGGACAATGGGCAAATGTTAGTTTTGGAGAGATGCCCCATTACATCTGGGAGCCAGGAAGAGGGCCATGGCGAGCCCAACAAGAAGCCAGTCCAGACGTTCTTGGAAATAAGAAAATGTGCTAGGCACAAAAGCCCAGTATGAGAATTAGAAGGAGAACATGAAGGAGATTTCAGAAAAAGTAGTGACAGAGATTGGAAATGATCCAGCACAAGACCAGAGCGAGGATGAGTAAGGTGACAGCTGGCAGGGTGACCTGAGCTCCTCCCGGAATGAAGGGTGTGCTTCCTGTTAGGAAGCTTCCCAGATACCTGCGTAGCTGTTGAGAAGAGACCCGCACCAAATCTGTACACACAGAGGACAAGGGGAAGGGCCGGGTAAGGACAGGACAGCATGGGTAAGGGCGGCACTGAGAACTGCAGATGGGCCAAGGTCACCATTCTTCCCCAGTTTGACCTGCTGAGCACTCAGTCAGGTGAAAACATTTCTAACCAAGGGAGATCCCGATGGGGTTCAGTTGCCTCATGCACCCTCTCTCAGGATGCTGGAGAAGCCTTGACTGTAGGAACCAGGACCTTGAGGCAGCAAGAGGAGGGATGTGTGACATGTGACGTGCTCCCTGGCCTCAAGGACATCAGGGGAAACAGGTTGACATTAGGAGGGGGTTTGACTTTAGGAGGATGTGAATTAGGCTATGACAGTAGATTTTTTACAAAGAAACACATACAGTTAATTGATTTTGGTGCTAAGTGATAGAAAAGTAAGTAAAAACTGCATGTATGGCCGGGCGTGGTGGCGCACGCCTTTAATCCTAGCACTTGGGAGGCAGAGGCAGGCGGATCTCTGTGAGTTCAAGGCCAGCCTGGTCTACAGAGTGAGCTCCAGGCCAGCTGGTACTTAAAGGGAGACCCTGTCTCAAAAATACAAAAAATAAAACAAAACAAAAAACTGCATGTATGAGGCTGGAGAGATGGTTCAGTGGTTAAGAGCACTGACTGGTCTTGCTGAGGACTGGGCTTCAATTCCCAGCGGCCACATGGCGGCTAAAAGCTGCCTTTAAGCTGGGCATGGTGGTGCATGCCTTTAATTCTAGCACTCAGGAGGCAGAGGCAGGTGGATCTCTGTGAGTTCAAGGCCAGCCTGGTCTACAGAGTGAGTTCCAGGCCAGCTGGGGCTACAGGGAGACCCTGTCTGAAAACAAAACAAAACAAAACAAACTGCATGTACAAAACCAACCCAGCAGAAGGGGAGTGTGGTTCTGAGGTAGGCAGCTTTTCAGAAAAGCTAAGGTAGAGCAGGTTGGATATTGGTTGTACTGATAGAAGCCTCCAGTCAGCTGATAAGGGACAGGCAGAAGGAGCTATGGTCTCTGTAGATGATGTCTCAGACCCGAAGCTCAGAAGAGCAGCTCACATCTGGCATCTTGAGATGTCAGATTTGGAGGTCCATACCAAAAGAATTGGCTGGAAGATGAAAGCCGTTACCACGGGGCCTAGGGAAGTGATTGAAAGACTGTTTTTGCTTTTATGCAACTCACAGAACTGGTTTTTATTGGTGTTTTTGACATTTTGTTCATATGTAACTGTGATCAACATAAAGGTTTGTGAAGTAGTCTTGGACAAAGTTAGCTGTCTGTTAGGAGTAGAAATGTATGTGTCCATTCTGGGTGGGGCCCTGGCTGATGAGGTGGGCACTGCCCAAGAGAAGCAGTCGAGGTGGAGGTGAGGATGAGAATCTGCCGGAACTGAGCTCAGGTGCCTGTGTAGATACAGAGGAGCTGTCTGAAAGGCGGCAGTCACGGGTTCTGAGGCTGTGCAGTGAGTGGGCAGGAGAGGCACTTTATTTATTTATTTATTTATTTATTTTTATTTTTATTTATTTCTTTATTTATTTTGTCTTTTCGAGACAGAGTCTCCCCGTAGCCCCAGCTGTCCTGGAACTCACTCTGTAGACCAGGCTGGCCTTGAACTCACAAAGATCCACCTGCCTCTGCCTCCCAAGTGCTAGGATTAAAGGCTGGCAGGAGGTACTTTATTTTTTTTTTATTATTTTTTTTATTTTTTGGTCTTTTCAAGACAGGGTCTCCCTGTAGCCCCGGCTAACCTGGAACTCTCTCTGTGAACCAGGCTGGCCTTGAACTCACGAAGATTCGCCTGCCTCTGCCTCCCAAGTGCTAGGATTAAAGGTGTGCACCACCACACCCGGCGGCAGGAGGTACTTTAAAGGACAGCAGGGGTCCCTACATCAGCCATGGACAGACGTACCTGTGCCAAGGCCAGAGCTTCCAGGAGTTGCTGGTGTAGAACCACGGCTCAGGAGCACATGGAGGGACGCCAGGCAGACTTGGAGGGAGGCAAAGGTCCTTTCTAAGGCAGAAGAGCTGCCGTGTGGCCAGCTTGAAAGCATGTCAGGTGTGGTTCGATGGCATCTGCTGGGCCCCTGGCTTTTACCTGAAAGGGCTTTCAGGGTTAGTGCTTACCCAGCGTGCCACATGCTCCTCCTTATCCTCGTCCTGCTGTAGAGCCTAAAGGTGGGCCAGAAGCAGACCTAGGGAGAGGAGAGGCAGGGTGGGAGGTGGGTGGGACAGATCAGGGATGTTTCCTCCACTGGGTGTGACATCTTGCCGGTGCCTGTTGCAGGATAAAGAGCCACGTGGGATTATCCCCCTAGAGAACCTGAGTATCCGGGAGGTGGAAGACTCCAAAAAGCCGGTGAGTTGAGATACTTCAGGGCAGGAAAGGGGTGGGCACAGCCATGCTTTGCAAAAGTGTGGCATGTCAAAGGCTTTTAGGGATGGCATGGCCATCTGAAAAGTCTGCCATCCTTTCATTTAGCTGTTTGATCATCCTTGGTGTTCAGGCTGAAGATGAGCTGGAGAGCCCTTCGCTGTTCTGTCTGTCTGCTTCAGTGTCACCTACTGATCATAAAACAAGGGCTAGAAATTGTCCCTCTGACAGGGCAGCGGTGAGCACCCATAACTAGATGCTAACTTTGTAATCAGGAAACACTCTGGGCTCAACTGCAGCTTTGTGCACACATCCTGTCTGCCCAGAGTGGACTCAGCGGGATCAGCTGAGAATGGATAGCTCACAACCCACAGTGCACTTTTCTGAGCTTCTCTCCTCCAAGGGAAAAAATGTGTGTGTGTGTGTGTGTGTGTACATGTGTATGTGAGTGCAGGTACACACACGTGCATGGCGGAGTCTAGAAGTCTGCCTTGGGGATTGTGCCTCTGGAACTCTTGTCTCAGGCTGGGGAGATGGCTCAGTGGGTAAAGCTTCAGGTGAGTGGTGGACCTGCTGTGGTGATACGCGAGTGTCATCCCAGAACACCTGTGAGCGAGAGATGGAGAGAGGAGAGGCCTTGGCAGCCTGGGGCTAGCAAGCCTGCCTATGCAGCAAAAACAGAGACCCTGTCTCAAACAAGGTGTAAGGCGAGGACTGACACCCATGGCTTTCCTCTGACCGCCACACCCAGGACATACAGAAGATGAGAGGGACCGAGACTGACTGACTCTTGACTCTCACGGGACCTGGGGCTCATTCATTGGGCTGGGCTGGCTGGCCAGCGGAGTCTGTCTTGGCTTCCCCAGTGGTGGGGCTACAGTTCACACCAGCACGCTTTTTATCTGAGTACTATGGATTGAACTCATGTTCTCAGGGCCTTTGCGCCAACTGAGCTGTGTCCCTGACCTTCAGAAAATACAGTATGTGTGTGCTTGGAACTCACTATGCAGACCGGGTCTTGCCTGCTTCTGCCTCTCAAGTGCTAGAATTAAAGGCGTGCACCAACAAGCCCAGCTGGCTGAAGTGTATTTTTTAAGGGTAAGAATAGAAGTCTTAGCCAGGTGTCATGGCACAAGCCCTTTAATCCCAGCACTTTGGAAGCAGAAGCAGTCCGGATCTCTGTAAGTTCAAGGCCAGCCTGGTCAGAGTAGCAAGTTCCAGGCCAGCTGGAGCTATAGGGAGACCCAGTCTCAAAATACAAGAGAGAAGAGTCTTTGGGGCAGTAGGGAACTAAATGGCATTTTCATTGGTTAGCGCCTTCCTAGAATCCAACCATCGCTTTCTCCTTTTTTATCTCAGAACTGCTTTGAGCTTTATATCCCTGACAACAAAGACCAAGTAATTAAGGCCTGTAAGACAGAGGCGGATGGGCGAGTGGTGGAAGGGAACCACACGGTGTACCGGATCTCTGCCCCCACACCTGAAGAGAAGGACGAGTGGATCAAGTGCATCAAGTGAGTGCTGCGGAGTGCAGGAGAGCTGGTCCACATGGCCTCTCCTCTCTAGCGCCTGTCCTGCCAGCCACTGAGGGAGTCTCCAAGGAGGGTTCCCAGCCTGCGTCCCAGGACTCCTGACTGTGCTGTCTCCAGCATGGGGGCCTAGAGCCAGGACAGTGCCACTTACCCAGTGTTGTGGCGGGGGGCACAGCTATTCCTGGTGCTGGCTCTGGCATAATACTCAGTAGACTAGTACTCAGAGACTCTTTCATCCCCTGAGACCATCTTCCCAACTACAGATAAGGAAACTGAGGCCCATAGCAGCTATGAGAGCTGTTGAAAGTCATACAGCAGTGATAGAAGGCTACGAGGAAGCTGAGGTAAAGAACCCAGCACCTGAAAAGGAGAGACCTTCTGACACTGCGCGTTCCTTTGGGTGTTGAGTCTTTTGGTGGACTTGATTCACCATGTTTCCCTAGGACCTCTGGCTAGTAGGTTTGTAGGACAGAACTAAAGCTCAGAGCTGGTATGGCCTGCTTCCTTCCGTGCAGCTCAGAGCTGGCGTGCTGGCATGGCCTGCTTCCTTCCGTGCAGCTCAGAGCTGGCGTGCTGGCGTGGCCTGCTTCCTTCCATGCAGCTCAGAGCTGGCGTGCTGGCGTGGCCTGCTTCCTTCTCTGCAGCTCAGAGCTGGCGTGCTGGCGTGGCCTGGTTCCTTCCCTGCAGCTCAGAGCTGGCGTGCTGGCGTGGCCTGGTTCCAGCTGCGCACATGCACACAGCTGTGAGCACACTAGAAACAATCACACAGAACTCTGCTCCTCTGGAAAATCAGTCAGTAGCACTCTGGGCCTGCCTTCCCCTGCTGCTATACCTACTCTGCCTAATGCAGGGCACGTCCTCCTCCTCACTAGACTGTATCAGCAGCATTACCCTCCCCCTTCTGCCCTGGGATCCCAGCAGCAGCACTGAGCTACATGGAGCTGGTGTGCATGGGTCCCGTGAGTCCCCTATGTAGTCTGCGCCGGCCTCTGTACACACAGGCCCATGTGAGGTAACTCTGTGCACACCGGCCCATGTGAGGTAACTCTGTGCACACCATCCCATGTGGGGTAACTCTGTGCACACTGGCCCATGTGAGGTAACTCTGTGCACGCTGGCCCATGTGAGGTAACTCTGTGCACACCGTCCCGTGTGGGGTAACTCTGTACATGCTGGCCCATGTGGGGTAACTCTGCACGCCGGCCCGTGTGGGGTAACTCTGTACACGCTGGCCCGCCCGTGTGGGGTAACTCTGCACGCCGGCCCGTGTGGGGTAACTCTGTGCATGCCGGCCCGTGTGGGGTAACTGTACACACCGGCCCATGTGAGGTAACTCTGTGCACGCCGGCCCATGTGGGGTAACTCTGTGCACGCCGCCCCGTGTGGGGTAACTCTGTGCACGCCGCCCTGTGTGGGGTAACTCTGTGCACACTGGCCCGTGTGGGTTAACTCTGTGCACGCCGGCCCATGTGGGGTAACTGTGTGATGACACATTGATTTCATGGCACTGGAGGCTGTGAAGGAAGATCACTTGTTACCGAGGACTCCCGAAGCCCCACGCTTAATAGGCAGTAGGCCTCCGCAGTTACCTTGTCACATGTCCCTGTGTGACTCTTTGAAAGCGTGTCACCGTAAGCTGCTTTGTGGACAATGAGGGTGGAGCACACTTGGCCTTTCTGGTGACCGTGAGCAGTGCAGGTTCCCGGGCAGGCCCGGCAGGCTCCCATCATCCTCACGTCTCTCTTCTCTCCTTTTCTGTCTCCAGAGCAGCCATCAGCAGGGACCCTTTCTATGAGATGCTCGCAGCACGGAAAAAGAAGGTTTCCTCCACAAAGAGACACTGAGGGCATGCCAGGGCACACCAGGGCATGCTGGCCCGTGAAGCTGTGGTCCTTCCTCCCGCCTCCAAGAGGCGCTGCAGAGAGGAGCAGAGGCGAGCCGAGGCCCTGCCAGCTTTCGCCTGCTCCTAGAGACTAGCTTCCGCTTTTGCAGTTTTCTAAATGGGAGAAGAGTGGGCGTTGGCGGCCAGGGCTGGACACTGCCACCGTCACCTGCCACACACGGGCTCTGGAGCCTCCTGAGAACAGAGCTGCTGGCAGCAGAGCAGCGCTGCGGCCATGCCTCAGCCCAGCAGGGCATCGCCATTTCCCTCGCAGTTCCAGCGAGGCCTTCACCTCCGCTCCATGAATACCTGTGAGGATGCTATGGACTAAGGAGAAACTGGACAGGAAGAGAAGCCACGCACTATAAAGATTTATTTTTGTGTTTTCAAAAGCAAAAGTGAAGGTAGCTCTCGGCACTGACCTGCCCTCCTGGGGAGCCCCCTAGAGAGGGGCCCAGGGCTGCTGGCACCCCACAAGCTGCTGCCCTTTGACATGTGGGCAAGAAGGATAAAAGCTGCGTGGTGAGCAGGGCCCAGCAGACTGGGGCGGGGTGGGGGGTGGGTTCCAACCAGCAGGCTCCAGGTCCCTGCTAGGGCTGAAGGCAGGCGGCGTGGGCAGCTCCTCCCCAGTGGCTGTGGGGCAGGGTAGAGCTAGGAGTGTTCGGATGCCTCCCTGCTTGGCCCTCAGAACCCAGGTCCACTGGGCTTTAAAGTAGAAAGTCAGCATTTTCCTCGAGCTAAATACCTAATAACCAAAACTGTGAGGAGGCCGTCCCCGCAGTCCGGGACGGCCTGACTGTTTCATATCTGCTTTTTCTTTCTCCCCCAGAACTCCACTCCTCGTTCTAGAGGAAGGAGTAGGTCTTACCTGATCCCTGTGGGGTTCAGCCTTTTCTGCCTCAAAAGTGGCCCCAACTGGACTAGTCTGGTGCAATCTGTGGTAGCCTCCAGAGGCAAGGGCCTTGCTTATCAGGGTACAGTGGAGTCAGTGAGGGTGAGGTGGCCTCTCTGTTCCCTTGCCTGCCGTGGCACAGCACGCCGTGGCACATGTAAGTCGGCCCTGGCCTCCTAACTCAGTGTGAAGGGAGCCATGAAACGCAGCATTGCCTGCCGTTCTCTCAGGGACTCTCAAGGGCAGCTCCTGCTCCTTGGCCAGGGCCAGCATGCCAGTCCGGGCAGAGCAGGTGGCAGGTGACGTTTTGGCACATCCCTCCACATGCCCAGGGCCTTGGTGGCAGAGCGCCACCTCCAGGAGGTGAAGGAGCCATGGCCTCCGGGCTGTATGACCTCAGCTCTCTGGTCCCAGAAGGCAGGTTAGCATCTCTGGAAATAGCTTTGCAGAGAAGGGGCATGGGGGCGTGGCTCTCTGGTCCTCTTCCTGTGGACCCCAGCTGGAGTGGCTTCAGGTGCGGAGCTTGTGAAGAGGTCAGTGACAGAGAGGGTCCCAGCTGGAAACCTGAGCTTCCTGGTATAGAACCAGTCAGTACCAGGCCAGGCTGGGCTGGCAGGCCAGTACCACAGCCCCTCTAGCCGGCCCATTCTTGAACTCATTCTCAGAGATGTTTCCTGGACAGATGAGCACCTGGATCAGTATTAGTCTATTTATCAGAGGTGTAAATAATCCATGTATAGTTTTTCTCCTTTTAGATTATTTTGTATTTGTTTAAAAAAAGATTTGTCAAAATATAAAGAAACGACTGAAAGTTGTTGACAGGGTTTTTAAAAAAGAAATATTCCAATTGTTTTTTTTGTTTGTTTTTGCCTTGTAAACTAGCGCCAATTGAACCGCAGCAAATAAACTCCAAACCTGCCCAAACTGCCTTTGTTGTCTGCATAGCTGTTGTCCTTTTGTGGGGTGTTGGGTGTGGTCCCCTGACTGGCCTTGAGGGCTGGAGGAGGGGACAAGCTGGTGGTACTGTGAGCTTGCCCTTCTGCAGGGTGTTGGTTCTGAGTGAGCCATGCTGAGTCAGTAGTGATTTAGATCAGGAATTGGGATGGCATAAGATGAGAATCTGCTTGGCCTTTACCCTCTCTTTTGGGGAAGAAACCAACTCCAAGAAGGAGCAAGTGTTCACTTTGGTCCCTGCAGCGCGGCACTGCCCGTCCTAGTGGAAATGAACAAGTAAGTTATTCTGCAGATGGTGTGACCGTGTGTATGGAAAAGGCTAAGGACTCTCCAAAAACATTGATCTAGTACACAAATTCAGGATTGCAGGCCACAAGACCAGTATGTAAAAAAGCAGCTACTTTATTTTTAAATTTTTTTTTTTTTTGTAAGAAGGATCTTGTGTATTTCAGGCTGGCCTAGAGCTGTCTGGGCAGCTGAGGATGACCTTGAACTGTGCTGATCCTGTCTCCACCTCTGGAGTGCTGAGATTCTAGGCATGTCCCACCACGCCCAGTGTACACAGTGTTAAAGAAGTGACCTCTGCGTTAGGGGAGCACTCTACCAACCCAGCTACATTCCTAGCCTGAAAACCAGCTACTTTCAATGTTTTGTTGATGTACTGCCTCCCCAAAATGAAAGAAACTTAAGAAAACAATTTTTTTTTGGTCTTTTATTGAGACAGGGTCTCCCTGTAGCCCCAGTTGTCCTGGAACTCACTATGTAGACCAGGCTGGCCTTGAACTCACAGAGATCTGCCTTCTGGGATTAAAGGTTTGTGTCACCAGGCCCAGCTTCTAATTTTGAAACTCAGCAAGGGCTGGGCGTGGTGGCTCACACCTTTAATCCTACCACTTGGGAGGCAGAGGCAGGTGGATCTCTGTGAGTTCAAGGCCAGCCTGGTCTACAGAGTGAGTTCCAGGCCAGTTGGAACTAAAGGGAGACCCTGTCTCAAAAATAACAAAACAAAACAAAAAAACTCAGCATTGGCATAGGGGCATCATTGTGTTAGTGCAGAAGAGAACCCTTACACTTAGGTGCAGTTGGTTTGGGGACACCAAGACAGTTTGGGGGAAGAAAGAACTCCAGCCAGTAGTATTGGGATATCTGAATGTCCACGTGTGAAGGAATGAAGTTAGTCACTTCACCCCACCTGTTGGTAACAACTCAAGTTGGACCAAAGACCTAGCTACAAGAACAAAAACAAAACCCTTAGGAGAAAAGCACCCTGATGGCTGGGTAGGACAGGGACCAGACATGGCACCTGAGCACATGGAAGGCAAATGCTCAGACTGCATGTCTGATTGAAGCTGGGTCACTTCTGGTACCAGACACATAGAGGCTGGTCCCCAAATACCAAGCAAGCAAGTAGCACCCACCAGCTGGGTGCTTTGTGAGCCAATTCAGCAGTGATGAGATCCAGCAGAAGGTGACAAGTACCATGTCCTGCAGGGTAAGGGCCCAGTTCCCAAGGCTGCTCCATTTCAGCCACTACTGATGTCAGTCCCAGCCTCCGCTTGTTCAGCTTTTGCTTCCGACCAACTGGCTATAAACTGGGAGCTGTACAGTCCCCTCCTGAGCAGCTCACAGAGCTTGGGGAAACCTATCTGCCCATTGATTATAGAGGACATCGTGGAGGACAGAGGACAGGGCTCCCTGGCCTCTGAGGAGTGGCCCCCAGGAACCTCCAATCCTGTCCTTTGTGCCTGGAGCCATTGGTGGATATATCAATGTGGACAGACTGGGTGGGGGGCCCCCAGCAGGGCCTCCCTGTCTGGAGTCTCCTGGCCTCTGCAGCGTTTCTCCTACCAGGGTGTCGGGCAGGACCCTCAGGAGTGAGGAGGGTCTGACACCTACTTGACTTCATTAAGATGAACTTTTGTGCTTCCAAGATTGCTGTGGGGACCCACAGAGAGGCAGAGGCAGGCAGATGTCTTTGAGTTCAAGGCCAACCTGGTCTACAGAGTGAGTTCCAGGACAGCTGGGGCTTCAGGGAGATGCTGTGTCAAAAACACCAAATAAATAAAAATAAATAGATAAATATTTTAAAAAATGGGTTCTGGGGCTGGAGAGATGGCTCAGTGGTTAAGAGCACTTTTAGCTCTTGCAGAGGACTGGGTTCAATTTCTAGCAGCCATATGGCAGCTAACAACTGTAACTCCATTTCTAGGGAATCCAGCACTTCTGACCTCTGTGTATATTCCATGACACTGTGCACTCATGCACATAATATTAAAAATAATAAAGTATTTTAGGTAAAAAAAAGAGCAGTATTTAATGTCTACATTGGGGTGAGAAGCAGGCTCGCCCCTGCAAGCCTCTTCTCATGTTCCCTAACCTGTTGTTATGGCTCTGAAGTCTTTCTCAAAAGAGCTCATGCACTGGGGGCTTGGTCTCCAGCTGGTGGAAGGTTCTAGAGTCTCCAGAGGCAGGGTCTTGCTGCAGGAAGGAGGTCACTGAGGGCGTGTGTTCAGCAGCTGTACCTCGTCTCCCTCTGTCTCTGTACCCTGTCTCCCATGGGGCTAGCAGCTCTCCACGTGTTCCCGCCATCTGATGCTCTGCTGCATCACAGGCCCAGGACTGTGAACTCGCCCCTGCAGCCTCCTTTAGGTCCCCAGGTGTCTGGGTGACGGCTGTGGAGAGCTGACAACCTGGCTAACTCCTTGCTCAGCAGACAGGCCCTGCGATTTCCTTAAGGGCAGGTAGGATAAAGACCTCAGGTCCCACCACTGAGCACTGGGTACCAGAACATGAGTCCCGACAGACAGGAAGCTGGCACAGACAGGGCAGCTCCAGCAGAGACTGGAATTCTTGTCTCCCTTAATCCAGGCCTCTGAATCTCATTCCTTGACATTTCATGAAATTTGCTTACCTCCTCTTGGCTTAGACCTTTGTACATACTCAGTTGAAGCAAATCTGCTGACATTTCCCATGTGGCCCTCGTTCAGGCTCTTGGCACTTACATAACATTAATAGGCCTGAAGTCACTGATTATTGTGTACAGATCCCTCAACTGTGTGAGCTCCTGCGCTCCGGGGTCTATTCCTTCATTCCCTCACAATTAACTCTCTCGGCCCCATCAGCTGGGCAAGTCCTTCCTGCAAGCTGAGCTGCTGGTGAAGTTTGGAGCTAAGCCTGGGCTACCCATCCTCAGTATCAGTTTAAAAGACAGGTATCAGGGGCTGGAGAGATAGCCTAGCGGTTAAGTGCGCCGACTGCTCTTGCAGAGGACCTGGGTTAGATCCCCAGCACCCACATGGCGGCTGAGAACCGTCCGTAACTCCAATTCCAGGAGAACTCCAGCTCCAGGGGAATCTGACACCCTCTTCTGACCTCCTCGGCATTGCACAGACCTACATGCAGACAGTACATTCATACACATGAAAAATAAATAAAGCTAAAAAAAAAAAAAAAGAGGTATCAGTAAAGAGAAAGGACATTTGCTGTGGCCACATTGGAAAGTGAAAGAAAGAGGTTCAGTGACACCCTCCCCCAAGTACAAATCCAGGGGTCTGACATGAGATCACAGTTTATGCATAGCTGGGTCTGGTCACCGTGTGGTCCCACTCACCATTGTTCTGGCTCCAGCCCATGCAAGGTGTTCCAGCAAGTGTGTGAAATCTCTGGGACACAAATTTCCTCTCTGGCTGACACCAGGATTTCTGCCATTCCCTTCTCCCAGCATGAGACTCCTGGGAAAATTCCAGTGCCCTTGGGACCATTGTTTCCATAGTGTGAAAGCCAGGATAGTTACACTGTGAGGAGGCGCTAGCTGTGCCTGTGCACATATGGAGGTCAGAGGACAGCTCTCAGGGGTCAGTTCTCCCTTTTCACCTTGTAGGTTCCAGGGATCAAGTTCAGGTCATCAGGCTTGGTAGCAAGTGCCAAACCATCTTTGCCAGCCCCATATCAACTGAAAAACCCTGTCCTCCATCTTATTCATTTCTATTTTAGACTTGGAATTCTCTTTCTGTGGCCCCAAGGACTTATCTGAGGGGAGTTCTGGGTCTGTAGGCTGAGCTGCTGCCCATCTCCTGGTTGATCCTGGGGCAGATCTAAAATTCTATTCAGAGGCTGGAGAGATGGCTCAGCAGTTAAGAGCACTGACTGCTCTTGGAGAGGACCCGGGTTCAATTCCCAGCACCCTCATGGCGGCTAAGAACTGTCTTTAACTCCAGTTCCAGGGGAATCCGACGCCCTCTTCTGCACCAACCTACATGCAGACAGTACACTCATACACATAAAAAATAATAAATAAAAATTTTTAAATTCTGTTCAGAGCTCTTGTTTTCTTCTTAAAGTAGTTTGAATAGGGCTGTTCTGGTTGTTGTTCTGCTTGCCGAGCGGCACACACCTTTAATCCTAGCACTTGGGAGGCAGAGGCAGGTGGATCTTTGTGAGTTCAAGGTCAGCCTGGTCTACAGAGCAAATTCCAGGACACCTGGGGCTACAGGGAGACCCTGTCTCAAAAAGTCAAAAAAAAATAAAAAGGAAAAGAAAAGAAAATAGAGTTGTTCTGGCCATTCCTGGCCAAACCTTTTCATTCATTCACTCACTCATTCATTCAACAAACATTACCTGAAGTCTCTTAGACCAGAAAGCCAAGCACTAGTCCAAGACTTGTGTCCATAAGGCTGTTTACTGCTTCTCCACCCAGGTGCCCCCCTAGCAGAAATGGGGGTAGCCTGAGGACAGCAGCACTCCTCACTGGGGGCAGGGTGGGAACCACAAGGCTGAGCAAGTGAAAGTGGCTGGATGAGGCATGTGCACCCCGGGCTCCTGACTCGTCTCTCCTGAATGTTCCAAACTAAGCCCTGTGGCCACCAGAAGGAGCCCGGATGACCAGATTATGGACAGCGCTCCAGTCTGCAAACTAGATTACGGACAGCGCTCCAGTCTGCAAACTAGATTACGGACAGCGCTCCAGTCTGCAAACTAGATTACGGACAGCGCTCCAGTCTGCAAACTAGATTACGGACAGCGCTCCAGTCTGCAAACTAGATTACCGACAGCGCTCCAGTCTGCAAACTAGATTATGGACAGTGCTCCAGTCTGCAAACTAGATTATGGAGAGCGCTCCAGTGTGCAAACTAGATTATGGACTGTGCTCCAGTCTGCAAACTCATTTTCAGTGTTACTCAGTGATGTGACGCCAGTGGCTTACAAGCAAAGCTCTGGAAGAGCAGGTGTCAGGAGGGGGTGTCTTGCTGCCTCTTGAGTTGTGTTGCCCACAGGAGGGGACCTTGTCACTCTGTGGCAGGGTTCTGTCCTCTCTCTGCGGGCCCCTGCATGGCCAGTACACTCCTAAACGCTTGGTTGTCAGCTTTGAGTCTCACCACTTTGACTGGAACCCTGAGCATGACCGACCGCCACCTGGTGCTGGGCAGCAGAGGATCTCGTGCCCAGTGGCAGGTACATGGGAAAGGTAACCCCTGGGACCCAGCCTTCTCCGAACAAACAGAGCCAGTAGGAGAGAACAGCAGGTGCAGGGCAGGCCCTCCAGAGGTTCACTTCATCCTGTTCATGATTTTGGTCCTTCCTGTTAGAGACTGCCTTGTGAAGAAGAGGAAGTGTCAGTCCCTGGGAAATGAAGCCTGTCTTCACAGTATCTGATGTTGAACAGCCTAAGACAGGGGGCTGGGGCTCCCAACTTGGGCTACCTGTTCTGGCCAAAGCTCAGCTTATTCAGCTTTTATTTTATTTATTTTATTTTATTTTATTATATTTTTGGTCTTTTCGAGACAGGGTCTCCCTGTAGCCCCAGCTGTCCTGGTACTCACTCTGTAGACCAGGCTGGCCTTGAACTCACAAAGATCCGCCTGCCTCTGCCTCCAGAGTGCTAGGATTAAAGGCATGCGCCACCACGCCCAGCATTGTTTTGTTTTATTTTGTGGGTTTAGTCTTGGTTTTAGTTTTGTTTTTGTCCTTTGGAGACAGGGTATAGCCCTGACTGGCCTAGAACTCCCTAGAGTAGGCTGGCCTCAAACTTTTTGCGGTCCTCCTGCCTCTGCCTCTGAAGTACTAGGATTACAAGTGTGCCCACCGTACCCCAGCTCAGGTTCTGTTTTAATGGGCCTTTTCCTCATTTTTAAGAATTTAGAAGAGAGAGACTAGACAGATGGCTCAGCGGTTAAGAGCACTGGCTGCTCTGGCAGAAGACCTGGGTTCAATTCCCAGCACACACATGGCAGCTAACAACTGTCTGTTGCTCTAATTCTAGGAGATCCAACACCTTCTTCTGACCTCTGAGGGCATTGTATGACATGGGTGCACTTACACACGTGCAGATAATATACTCATATACATAAAATAATAACAATAATAAAGAATTTTGTGCTGGGCATGGTGACATAGGCCTTTAATCCTAGCTCTCGAGAGGCAGAGAGGTGGATCTTAGTGAGTTCAAGGCCAGCCTGGTCTACGGAGTGAGTTTCAGGACAGTTGGGGCTACAGGGAGATCCTGTCTTGAAAAGACCAAAAAAAAAATAATAATAAATAAAATAAAATAAAAAATTAATAGAGAATCATCTCTGAATTATAGGTCATAAAATCAGAAGGAAATCTATGGTGCTATAGCACCCAAGGCAGGAGATGGGCACATAAGGTCTGCCTGGTCAGGGGCATCCGGAGGCATCTGGTCCATTTGGACTGTTTGAGCAAGGCATGGACTAAAGGTCAGAGGTGGCTCCCTTGATGACAAGACACATTCACACCTGGGAGGGGTAAGGACTTGGTGCCCCAGGGTTGCACATCCATGTGAGACAAGGCAAGTTTATGCCGTCAGGCTAAGATCACAGACACAGTCAGCATGCTGCCCCAACATCAATGCTGGGAGAAGCAGCCTCACGTAGAGGGGAGAAATGGGGCGCACCATGGGGCACTGGGCAGATACCGAGTGGGAGTGCATCAGGAAGAGAAAGCCTGAAGGAATGCGACGGTCATCCATGGGGAACCATAGACCCGGGCTTTCTCAGAGGACAGGGTGAGGGACAGCCCCTGGTGACATCCCAGCCTGGAGTTGCAGTTCCAGAGCATATGACACACATTCACGCTGAGAAAGAAGGCCCAGGCCTCCGTGAGGGTTGCCTTTTGCCAAGGGGTCAGAGCTTCCTAGAGTGGGCAGAATCAACATGACAGCCAAGTCCCTGGAACTTCTAATGACAAGAATGGACATGTGTGGATATTTCCACGTCAGACCCTAGATGTCAATTTACAGGTACATCCCCCTCAGCAAGGACTGCACAGCTAGGATGCCCTGTTCTCATGGATGCATGCATTGGTGCAGGTACATACATTACAGTATTCTTCACACAGCTCCTGTGACCAGTGTACCCCAGGCCAGTCCTTGGACTCCACACAATAACCTTGGGCTAGGACCGTGCAGATTGTAGCTAATTCATTTGTTCGTTTTTGTTCGCAATGGGTTCTTACCCTTTAGCCTAAGAACTGTGACATGGGACTCACTATGTAGGCCCATCTGGCCTGCTTCTGCCTCCTAAGTGCTGAGATTACAGGCTCGAGCCCCCTCATCAAACTTAAGTTATTCACATTCTTACTGCAACACATTGGGAATATCTAATTGGTTGTATCTCTTCATTCACAGATTTGGTTGGGCAGTGCAATCCGAGTGGGAGTTGAGGGGACGATTCATTGAAGCAACTGCCTACGGTAGTGAGGACTTGATGAGAATGAACGGACTGTGGGAAATGCAGAAGCAAGATATTTCCCACAGTCAAAAGATAAATAGATGCTGAATCCTAACACAGAAAAACCGCCAAAGAGCTTCTGAAAGGGGCTGGAGAGATGGCTCAATGGCTAAGAACAAAGCTGCTCTTGCAGAGGACCCAGGTTCAGTTCCCAGCACCCACATGGCAGCTAACAACTACCCATAACTCCAGTTTTAGGGGACCCACGTCCTCTTCTGACCTCTGCAGTATTGCACGACATGGGTGTACTTACTTACATGCAGGCAATGCACTCATACACATAAATAAAATATTTTCATTTTTTAATCAATTAATTAACTAATCAATTTTTTATGTGTATGAATGTACTGTCTGCATGTAGGTTTGTGTACCCGTGTTGTGCTATACCTCAGAGGTCGGAAGAGGGTGTCAGATTCTCTTGGAACTGGAGTCAAAGATGGTTCTCAGCCACCATGTGGGTGCTGGGGATTGAACCCGGGTCCTCTGCAAGAGCAGTCGGATCTCTTTAACCGCTAGGCCATCTCTCCAGCCCAACAAAATTGTTTTTTTAAGATAGTTTAGTTCTCCCTGCTCATCTGAGGGATGAGGGGACTGAGGCCCCGAAGCCATGCACCAGGTCTGCTAACAGCTGGCTGCAGAGCCTGGTCTATATAGACTCAGTGTCAGGAAGGGCAGACTCACATGGTAAATAAGGGGCTGCTGGGAAGGCTTTCCATGCTGAGAGATATGTGCTGAGGTCAGTGTTTTGTTTTGCTAGCTGAATTTATGCACACGTAAGCGGGATTATTTTGTGGTTACATGACTTACTTTAACAACAAACCCACTCACGTGGGTTCCAGCTACTGTAGATTTTGTTTTCCCTCTGTACATCTCAAATTAATGAAAGGCATACGAGCAGAGTCCTTGGAAATGCTCTGGGCCTATTTTTTCCTTGGGACAGGGTCTTTTCCATGTAGCCCAGGCTATGTAGCCCAGGCTGGCCTTGAACTTGGGGTTCTCCTGCCTCAGCTTCTCAAGTGCTGGAATTACAGATGTGTCCCTCTATGCCTGGCTCCCCTTTTTTCATACTTAAGTCTCTTCCTCCCTCTCTCTCTATCTCTATCTCCCTCTCTTTATCTATCTCCCTCCAATCCCTGACATTGCCCCCTTTGCTTTGTGTTGTGACCTACTGACTTAAACTAGGGTCATATGTGTGACCACGTATTTGGTACTATGCATTTTATGTGGGAGGGGACGAAGCCAGGCCTGCGTGTGCTCTAAGCCTTGTCCCCAGCCCCTGTTTTCACTTCTTAACAGCATTTCCATGGGATTCATCTCTAGGTAGTGTCATAGTCACTCTCCAGGCTGCTGAAGACAGAGCTGCTCTCCTTGGCTGTCTTTTCTTAGCTGGAAACGGTCCAGGAGAATGTCGGTGGGAATCAGCCCAGAGCCTTCCGGGCTCACCAGCAGCGAGCAAGCTCACGCGACCACACACTCCCCAGCCTCCTGCTTGGTGGAGTCCCACGTCCAGGAGACGCCCTACTTCTTATGATTCGCCTAAAGCATTTCCATTCACAAGGTGAACTAACCTCATCTCCTTTTCCTCTGGTCCCTGGTAGGCCTGACCCTCTTTGTCCCCATGAATTGGACCACTTGAGGGACCCTATCAATAGCATATCAGACAATACTGAGTCTTTGGGTCTGGCCCATTACTCTTGTTCAACAAGTGTCCTCGAGCCCCATCTGATTGTTTTGGGGGGATGGATGGTGATAGTGGTGGGGGGGATTGATGGATTCATCCTCAGCAAAGAGTCAGAAAAGGTTCAAAGTTGAGAGGAGGCCAGTATTCACACTGCTCTGGATTCCAGTTCACTGTAGGCTGAGCTGACCCTGCATCTCCTGGGACTTGCACATAGGACGAGCCTGGGCTCCTCCCATCCCCTCAGGCGCTGCTCACTCGAGCCTCCAGCACTGTGGCTTCCTGTTTGTCACACATTTGAAAATCATGTCCTACCATGTTCTAGCCTTTAGAGGAAGTCCCCTTATGACTTCTGACTCCATGCCCCAACCCCTCCAGCTTTGTTCAACTCTCAGACGTTCAGTAGCCCCCCCGGGGACCCTTCTCTTTGGTACTGTGCTCTGCCTGTGGGAGCACTCCGTCACCTCGTCTCCCAGTGGATTGCAAAGGCCTGTGAGGGGCCTGCCCTTAGTCCCCAGAAGCATTTTGCATCTCTGAACACAGTGAACTTGGCCCTTCTGATCTCTGGCTCAGCCAACCAGAGATGAAGTCATTACATACAAAGCTGTTTGCGTAGTATTTACATTATATTAGCTGTTCCCGTGGCCCAGAGGAGACCACAGGAGGGTGGGCGGACTTGCACGAAGATGCCATATCTTTAATTAATTAATTAATTAATTAATTAATTGGTCTTTTCAAGACACGGTCTCCCTGTAGCCCCAGCTGTCCTGGAACTCACTCTGTAGACCAGGCTGGTCTTGAACTCATAAAGATCTGCCTGCCTCTGCCTCCTGAGTGCTAGGATTAAAGGTGCGAGCCACCACGCCCAGCTTCTTATTATTTTTTTTATGTGTATGAATGTACTGTCTGCATGTAGGTTGGTGCACCTGTGTCGTGCAATGCCTCGGAGGTCAGAAGACGGTGTCGGATTCCCCTGGAACTAGAGTTAAAGACGGTTCTTAGCCACCATGTGGGTACTGGGAATTGAACCCAGTTCTCTGCAAGAGCAGTCGGTGCCCTTAACCCTGAACCATCTGTCCAGCCCCTGGAGATGCCATATCTCTATAAATGAGGGACCTAACCTTCCTTTGGTGTCCTCAGGGGTCCTAGCACCAGTCCCCTGTGGATTCTAAGGAAGACTGTTCTCACATGAGCTCAGTCACCTTTTGGTCACTTCGCCTGGACTTCCTAGTTAATCACATCCTCTACCAACGATGACGTTTTGGTTCCTGTTTTACCCACAGAGCATAGAAAATCATTCTTGGTAGTGCTCTGGGTCTGAGGTTTCAATAACTTAACTTATAGTGTCGAGTTTCACTATTTTTCTGGCTTGCTAGGGAATTATTTTTTTAATTGAGAATGTTCAATTTTATCAAATGCCTTTGAGTATATATTAAATTGATCATATGGTTTCCCACTTCTCGTTGTTTTTTTCTTTTTACTATTTTACTTATTCTAATTTTTTAGTATTTTTTTAAATTGTTTATATGGATGAGTGTATTTCCTACATATATGTTAGTACACACCCATGTTGTACAATGTCCGTGGAGGTCAGAATTTCTCTTCTGTCAAATTCCTCTGAACTGAAGTTATGAACGGTTCTTAACCACCATGTAGGTGCTGGGAACAAAACCCAGGTCCTCTGAAAGAGCAGCCAGTGCTCTTAAACACTGAGCCATCTCTCCAGCCCCATGTTTGTTTGTTTGTTTTTTGAGACATAGTCTCGCTATGTAGACCAGACTAGCCTGAGCTCACAGAGATGTGCCTGCCTCTGCCTCCCAAGCACTGGGATTAAAGGCACATACCACTACACCCAGCCTTGGTTTCCCACTTTTAACCTACTCAGATGACTAATTCCATCAATGGCTATCTTCGTTCATCATCTTTATACTCCAAACAAGCCATGGGATCAGTCTCGAAGCAGCGAGTCCTGCCCACAGCTGGGAGAGGTGAGTCTGGGGTCTTGATTTTTTTTCTGAGACCCCAGGCCTCACTTTCCTGCTCTATCACAGCAGAGTGCCAGCTTCCCCTGGAAGCCTGCCCCACCCAGGCACTCTTGTGGCAACCCACTGACGCAGACATGGCCTACTCCTGGGACGCATGTCAGAACCTGAAGGGTGACCTGGAGCCCTCTGTGGAAGGCGAAACTTTGCTCTCTTTGTTTTTACTTAAACAGCTGAAGTGTCTCATCTCACCATGGTTCTAGAGGCCCAAAGTCAGAGAATGCAGTGTGCTGGGTGGGTCTTCCTGGGGTAGTGCCGAGCCTCTCCTGACTCCTGATGCAGCTATTATTTCTAGGCTCACAGAAGTGTCATCCAAGGTCTGCCTGCTTATTCATGTGGCGTTCTCCTGCGTGTGACCACATTTCCAGACAGCATTCTTGTTGGATCAGGGCCCACTGACTCCAGTGTGATCTCATTACCTCAGCACGGACACTATTTCCAAATAAGGTCATTGCTAGCTGGCTGTTAGAATGTGGCGAGAAGGGGGGATAGCTCAGGCAGAGAGTGAGGGGGACCCTTCTCCATGTCTCAGTTCTGGTTGGTTCAGACACCCTGGCTCTTGGAGGGCCAGGGTCCTAATTTGTTATCCTTTCAGTCATTTCCTATGTCTGGTAGTCCTCAAAGTCAGGGCACCTTGGGCTTTGGGGAGAGTTGGTAAAGGGTGCAGGGTACAGGGGAGATAGAGTTCAGTGTTTCCAGAACCTCTGAAGGGCCCTGGAGCAGGTGGACAGGGGAAGAGTGTGGGCTTCTGTTGACTTCGTTGGATGTTCCGTGCAGATCTAAAATGTTAAGTCTGCCTACTTGTTCAGATTAGCTCAACATCCTCAATCCTAATTTGCATTTGTGGCTTCTCTCCTATCTTGATTTATCTTGCACGCATTTGCTCATTTTGCTGATTTTTTTTCTTTTGTTCTATTGAAACAGTTTGTCCTAACATACCCCAGGCTGGCTTTAAAGTCAGGATCCCAGACTTCTGAGTGCTGGGATTACCTGCAGGCACGAACCATCATGTCCAACTTGTTATTTATTCTATTTTTAATTATGTGTGTATGTATGTGTATATCACATCTGTGCAGTTACCCATGAAGGAGAAAAGAGGGTGTCAGATCCCCTGGAGCTGCTGGAGTGACAGGTAGTTATGAGCTGCTGATGTGGGTGCTGGGAACTACACTCTGGTCTTCTGCAAGAACAGTACAACCTCTTAACCACTGAGCCATCTCTCCAGCCCCATTGCTCTTTTTAACAGTTGGATTTGGGGTTTATTTTCATATGTGGGATGTATTTTCCTTGGGATCATCTGAGTTTTTGCTTCTTCCTTAAGTCCAATTCACATCGACTCCGGGAGAGGTCCCTACACTGTACCTCCAAAGCATGGCTCATGCGCTGAGCCCCTCTCTGCTGAAGGTGGGTGGGAATCCACAGTTCCCAGTCAGCTGTATGCAAACGTGAAGTTCTATTTTTATGATCTCTCAGACATTCCTTTGACAGCACCTCTCTCCTGCTTGGCAACAAGAAAACTAAATTTAACTTAATTTAACCTGTAAACAGTTCTGTCAAGCATTTTTTTTTTTATCCCCTCTGACACCAACTGCTTTAACTTTTGTCTTTCCCAGATAAACATCAGAGCCTGTTCAAGTGTTAGCCTCTGGGTGGCCAGGGTCCTGCGAAGTCTTGGCCCCTGTCGGGGAAGAGAATTCAGCTGTCTGTTCCCTCCCAGGATTCATTTGCACACTGCTAAGGGTGTGGCTAGGGGGAGAGCTGAGGGTTTCACACCCACACTTCAGGCCTTTTCTCTGAGGGGGACACTGTCTGTGGCATCTGACTATGGTACCCTGGAGATTCCACTGATGTCCAGGTACTGGGCTCCTGCACAGACATGGCTATGCATTGCTCTTCCAGTCCCTAGATTAAGGGGCGTTCCCTGCTCACTATGCCCTGGAGGACAGGTTTGGGGCTGTTCCGTGGGGCCTGTCTGCCCTCCCACCTCACTCAGCAGAGAGAAGGAACTCCATGCCTCTTGCAGCCCCAGCCTTCGCCACCCACGTCTGCTCTGCCCTAGCCTAGATACAGGAAAAATGGATACTGCTTCCTGAGCACTAGTCCTCCTTGGACCCAAGAAAGCAGCTGATTTGGGGTGGCCGTGGGGAACTGTTGAAAGACAACGGTTCATTTGCAGGTCTTATTTGGCTTTTATTTGCTGTGGTCTCAAATGGGACAGGCTCATGAGCTCAAGCCTGCTCACGGTAGGAAGGCGTTAGGGGATGGAAAATAGAAATGAGGGACAGGACAGAGGGCAGTGGAGAGGCTGCACCCTCTGCAGCTCAGTTTGCCTCTTCTGGGCAAGTTAAACAGATGGTGGACTTCAATTGGGGGGCATCAGTTGTGAACCAGCCTCTTGTCCTGGCGAGGCCCTCCATGGGTACACATACCACCTGACGGCTCATTTCCTCCCGTGAGGACCCCTGGACAGCAGTGTCCTCAGACAACCTGGTTTAACAGAATTTCTTGGCACAATCTATGGTAATTGGCTTTGTTACACTTGGTGATCTGCTGGGGGGACATGGCAAAGAAAGCAGGATGGTAGGGTGGCAGGGTGGCTGAGCTTCAGACTGGGACCCTTTGTGGTGCCACACGCTCTCTCTTACACGGATGCTTTCTTCTGCTGAAGCAGAACCAGTGCAGGCAGGCCTGGCACCTGTGCTTCCACAGCAGCCCTGAGGGGGCCGTGGGACAGCCAAGCTCTGCTTTTCTTGCCTGGCGCCTGCCTGTCCCTTTTCTCCTTTCCTCCTTGGCTCCTGGAGAGAATTTTCAATGATCTAGCTGCCCAGGGGTAGCTGTCGGCATGGAGAATGGAAGTTTTGCACTTGTGCTTTGTGCTCTGACCAGACTGTCTCGACAGGGAGGACAGGTCTCCTCATTTTACGCTGAGTTTGCCTGTGGATGATTTGCACAGTTGTTTTCTCCAGGCAGGAATCAAGAAAATGTCTGGGTGGAGGTGGACTCCAGGTAGCCATGTACAGAGATATTTTTTTCATGTTTCATATACATATTTATATATATTTCATGTACAAAGTTACATTCTGAATCCCAGGGATTCCATAATAGAAATAAATAATGAAGTAACTACATTGCTAAATGAGCTTTTTGCTCATAGAAATGAAGCCTCAGCCTCTAAGAGACAGCAAATGGGACACTCTAGAACCCAATTTTATGAGGCAAATAAAGTTCTGGATAAGATGTCTAGGACAAAAATAAACAGAACATAAACAATTAAAATATAGTCAAATATTGAGAAATATAGGACAAATTATTAATAAAACTTCATTTTAAGAGAAAGGAAAAGACATTGAGTGTTAAAGAATAGTATGACCCTGTTAGAAAAGCATTTATGATTAACATTTACTTTTATTTCCTTCTCTTCTCTTGTAACAAAGTGGGATCAAATCAGTCCATTTCCCATCATGATCAGCTGAGAAGAGCCGAAAATCTGGTTGAGTCCTTTGGTAATAGTCATAATTCACTAGGAAAAGACATTTCCATGGTATCTGCAAGACACAGTCTTTTTTGGATGGTTCACATTATGAGATCCCTTGTTTTGCTACAAAGGCTGCATATGTTATGTGGTCTTCTCAAATTTCGGAATACCTTTACAAAAAGGAGCAAGCAATGCTGCAACTCAGAGTGCACTTTAACCTCAATGCAGACACGCTGCATCTGAAAGTCACGTGCTGCATGTGCTGTTTTATACTCTCAACAAGCTGGAACTTTGAAGAGATTCTTTACTATTTTAACAGTTTGCATTCCTATGAGAAAATTACTCTTGAGTAACTAGGAAATATTTTCCCCTTTACCTCACAGATTTTAATCTGCAGTTAATGTGACAGGTTGAGGCGTATGCTGCTGCTGTTTTTACAGATCAGCAACGGCTGCAGGTTGGTCATTTCATATGGTACAGCCTCATAAATAATCCAAATGTGACAAACTGAGGTTTCTCAGCACTCTGATGTCTTCCCATAAATCTTTTTAAACATGAGGAGTCCTCCCTGAGGCACTCAAGCCTCCTCTCTGTCCTTAACTTGGTGGCTATGACAGTATATATCCCTTTGTTGTGTGTGTAAGAAGCTTACATTGTGACATTTCTTCCAAAGGTTACTCCCTTGACTGAAGTAAACACCACATGACACATACAACATGAACAGGGAAGGTGAATAGGGAAGAAGAGCAATCTGTAAAAAATACTGAACTAGGGACTGGAGAGATGGCCTAACGGTTGGGAGTGCCTACTGCTCTTGCAGAGGACCTGGGTTCAATCCCCAGCACCCACATGGCAGCTTAGAACCGTCTGTAACTCCAATTGCAGGAGAACTCCAGTTCCAGGGGAATCCGAGACCCTCTTCTGACCTCCGCAGCATTGCATGACACGGGTGCACAGACCTACACCCAGACAGTACACTCATACACATACAAAAATAAATAAATAAAATTTAAAAATAAAAAAAGAAAATACTGAACTGAAATTATAAATGTAAGCACAGCCTTTAAAACAAATTTTGCTTTTTCTAGTCCTTGAAATTAGTTAACAGGGCCAAAGTCTTTAGCTAAAATAATCACACACCTATATTCTGTGAAGTCAAAGCCATTACGCTTAAAAGAAACAATTATAATCACTACAAAATGTTTGCATTTTCTTCTTTAGCTTCTGATTTCCTAAATTACGTTACGTTGGGTCATACAAGCATGTAAAAAACTTCTGGACAATGACAAGGAGGCTTGATTCTGGGACACGTCTTCAAGTTAAAATTCCCAAACACTTTGGCGCCTTCATATAAATTTGTACAATTATTTCCAATAAACGTTTAATAATGCCTTTAAAAAGTATTGCAAAAAATTACTTAGATTTAAAACAAAGACACAGCAAACAACGGCATTCTGTTACACTTGGGAGGAAGACGGTTTCCCCAGCCACAGCCGGTTTCGGTGCCTGCAGCTTCTCCTCGGAGACTGCTGGAGTCTGGGAATCCAGACATGAGTTACACTACAGATGAAACCAGAGCGGAGTGCCGGGCTGACTCCAGCATGGCGGGCACAGTTCCAGGCTCCACACTGTCTTAATTCCTGCTGGGGCCACATGTTTCTGGAGTGGGTGCTTGTCTCCATCACGTCCTGTGGGAGGGCTGCCTGTGCAGCCGTTGTGCAGCTTCCCTTGCAGGGGTGTCATGCAGAGGAGGTAAGGCACGCCCGCTATGACCTTGGGAAACTCACGGCTGCAGTATGGACCCAGATGTGAAGGAGGAGCTGGGGTGACGGGGACAGTCCAGCTCTTACTGAGCTGAAACCTACTCCTGCCTTGTACTGGGTACTCAAGCCCTGAAGTTGGTAGAGAGACTTAACAGCATTCATGTCTTTTGGGGCCACTGAGAACACGGACCCTCTGTCTAACAGCCTCGGAAGCCTGGTGTTTGTTGGTTTGAGTGTATGCGTCCCTCCAAGGTTCATGTGTTGGGAGAGGGGCTGCGGCTACGGGGTCCACCCTCACCTATTAACGAGAGCCATTGGGAAGGTGGTGAGGAGAGCACCCCGGTGCCCGTGGCCCTTCCATCGCTCCCGTGCAGTGAGGACAAGACAGTTTTCCCTTGTGAGCTTTTTTTTTTTTTTGTATTTTTTAATTTATTATGAGTAAAAAATGAATGTACTGTCTCATGTAGGGTTTGTGCACCCTGTTGTGAAATGCCGCGGAGGCAGAAGAGGGTCTCGGATTCCCCTGGAACTGGAGTTCTCCTGGAATTGGAATTACAGATGGTTCTTAGCCGCCGTGTGGGTGCTGGGGATCGAACCGGGGTCCTGCTGCAAGAGCAGTCGGTGCTCTTAACCGCTAGCTATCTCTCCAGCCCCCCCCCCCCGGTTGTGAGCTTTTTACTTGTTCCAATATGCAAGGTTGCAACGAGGTCCCTCACCAGGTCCAGCAACCTGATCTTGGACTTCTAACCTCCACAACTGTATGAAATAGTCTACAATGTTTCCTTGTGGCAACCCAGGTGGTCTAGTACTGGGTGTCACCTCCCCCAGTATGGCTGTGGTGATCTTGGTCCTCCTTGGCGGGATTGTTCTCATCCACACCTTAGCTGATCTCTGCTCCTTGCTGCCACATTACCCAGGTCTTACATCCTTTCAGAAGCCTGTGTAGTCTCTTCTAGGAGCAGGGTGTTTTCAAGTCCCTGAGGTCAGCCACGCTGTCTAGTAGTGGTTTGGTGGAGAGATGGGGCAGCAGTTAAGAGCACAGGCTGCTCTTGCAGAGGACCTGGATTGGGTTCCCAACACCCACATGTCAGCTAACAATGGTCTATAACTCCACTTCAAGGGGATCCAACACTGTCTTCTGACCTCTGCGGCATTGTACCACATGGGTACACTTTTATATACATGCAGGCAATGTACTCATGCACATAAAAAAACCTAAAAAATATAAATAAAATATATGTTTTAAAAAAACAAATCCATGAGAAAATCAAGAAGGAAAAAGACCTTTGTGAGTCCAGAGAACTCTGTGCATAGTCTTCTTCAATCCTTCCACCTTCTAGAAGGGATACACCCACCCATTCTTAGCGGCGAGAAATTCAGCAGCATGTGGATTGTGGCCGATAACCTGGGGTCTGCAGCTCTGTCACAGGAACCCCATACCTGGGCAGACCTTGCAACCCAGGAGAGCCTGGGTAACCCTCTTCATAAGGTCCACCCAGCTGAGGGTCTCCAGGCTGTTTTATTCAGCTCCTATTTCTTTTAAAAACCATTTTCTTTTTATGGGGCTGGAGAGATGGCCTCTCGGTTAAGAGCGCCGACTACTCTTGCAGAGGACCTGGATTCGATCCCCAGCACCCACATGGTGGCTGAGAACCTTCTTTAACTCCAGTTCCAGGGGAATCCAACACCCTCTTCCAACCTCCGCGGCATTGCACAACATGGGTGCACAGACCTACATGCAGACAGTACATTCATACACATAAAAAATAATAAATAAATTTAAAAAATAAACACAAAGAAAATTATTTATTTATTTTATGTGTATGAATGTACTGTCTGCATGTAGGTTGATGCACCGGTGTCATGCAATGCCGCGGAGGTCAGAAGAGGACGTTGGATAACCTGGAACTGGAGTTAAGGATAGTTGTTAACTATAATGTTGGTACTGGGAACTGAACCCAGGTCCTCTGCAAGAGCGGCCTGTGCTCTCAACCAGTTTATATTTATTTTCTAATTAATCAATCAATTAATTAATTAATTAATTTTGTCTTTTCGAGACAGGGTCTCCCTGTAGCCCCAGCTGTCCTAGAATTCACTCTGTAGACCAGGCTGGCCTTAAACTCACAAAGATCTGCCTGCCTCTGCCTCCCAAGTGCTAGGATTAAAGGCGTGGGGGCCACCACACCCAGCTCAGTTTATATTTCTTACTTGACTGAATGCCTCCCAACAGTGCCACCCAAGAAGAGAGTGCAGTGAGGGTCTGTTGGAGCAGGGATTGCTGCTGAGGAGGGTGATGTGATTGAACATGATTAGAATGTGTCTCCCAGGGTTCTCATGTTGGATGCTAGATCCCCAGTGTGCTGATGTTGTGTTGGTGGGGCCCTTAAGAGATGAGGCCTCAGGCCTTCAATGGCTCAGCAGGTAAAAGTGCTTGTCACCAAGCCTGATGACCTGAGTTCAATGCCAGGATGTGGTGGAGGGAGAAAAACAACTCCTGAAAATTGTCCTCTGACTTCCATATACCTGCTGTGGCATGCGCCTCCACCCCATGAACACTAAATGAATGTAATTAAATGTTTTTTAGTATTTTATTTGTTATTTTTATTTTGTGTATGAGTGTATTGCCTACATGTATGTAAGTGTACCCATGTCATGAAATGCCCACAGAAGTAAGAAGAGGGCGTCAGAGCCCCTGGAACTGGATTTATGGACAGTTGTTAGCCATCTTGTGAATGCTGGGAATTAAACCTGGGTCCTCTGCAAGAGTAGCCAATGCTCTTAACCACTGAACCATCTCTCTAGCCCTCATAATTAAATCTTTTTAAAATGACAATAAGGGGGGCTGGAGAGATGGCCTAGCGGTTAAGAGTGCCGACTGCTCTTACAGAGGACCCAGGTTTGATCCCCAGCACCCACATGGCGGCCAAGAACCATCTGAAACTCCAATTCCAGGAGAACTCCAGTTCCAGGAGAATCCAACACCCTCTTCTGACCTCCCCAGCATTGCACGACACGGGTGCACAGACTTGCATGCAGACAGTACATTCATATACATACAAAATAAATAAAATTTTAAAAATTAAAAAAAAAAGAGAATAAGGCTTCATGAGAGGTCATTGGGTCGCTGGATACCACCCTCAGAAGGGGATAAGGAAATTCTCAGGGGACCCTGAGTTAGTTCAAGAGGTGACAGAGTGAGCCTAGCCCCTCCCCACTCCCAGGCACCCTGTTCCCCCAGGTGGTTAAACTCACAGGAATGCTCCACACCCTAGGATGTTGTTCGTGATCTGGAACTCAAGATTTAGCAGCCTCCACTCCTGTGGGCATGGCCTTCACCACAGCTGGCACCTTGCTGTTTGGACTTTTATATTCTGACATTTCTTTTTTTGTGTGTGAGTTCAAGGCCAGCCTGGTCTACAGAGCGAGTTCCAGGACAGCTGGGGCTACAGGGAGACCCTGTCTCAAAAAAAAGCAAGCTCAGCCTCAGGTATCTATTGACAGCAAGGGGAACAAACTCATTACAGGGCCAGCTGTGGCTCTGGGCTGAAAGTCTAGGAAGAAGGTGCTCAACTGCTGAGTACAGTTTAGAAATACAGACTCTCAGAGGCCATCGGGACCGTCCACACGTGGATCTTGAGCCTGTGTGTTTTCTTGGCATGCACGAGAGAGCCACACAAGAACATTAGACAAGACATTGTGAAGCTGTCAAACGTGCTGGCCACAAGTTCCAGAAGCATTTCCGTGCCACACGGCAGAATTCAGAGCCAGATGGAGTCCTGAGAGCTACGTGGACCATCCCTGACACACACTATTCTTTCCTTGATTCTGGAAGAAAGGTACTGGTTACTGAAGTCCTCGTACTGAGCCCAGGTGAGTCTGAGGTTGTGCCTGAGCCCTGATGAACCATCTTAATCACCAAAACTATCCCATGCAGGGTGCACCTGCAGACCAGGCAGCACAAGTCGGTGTGTCCTGGACAACCAACACAGCACCAATGCACTCCTTCAGAGTGACATAATGTTCTAGACATGCACATGCATGTGTCTGTGTATATGTGTATGTTTGTATATGTGTACATGTGTATGTGTGTATATGTGTATGTATGTGTGTACATGTGTATGCGTATCTGTGTATGTGTGTGCATGTGTTTCTATGTGTGTATGTGTATGTGTGTGCATGTGTTTGTATGTGCATATGTGCATATGTGTATGTGTGTCTGTATGTGCGTATGTGTGTATGTGTGTGCATGTGTGTGTATGTGTGTGTGTACTGAAGTCCTCCACTGTAGTCTTTGCATAGTTATTATTACTGAATTTGTTCTTTCTCATTTAAACAGAGTTTGAGACTATATGTAAATGGGAAGGGAGAGGGAAATGGGGGATGGATGCTGATTTATTTTTATTTTCCTATTTATTTTGTTATTTTATTTTCTTTTTTTTTTTTTCTTTCATTCTTACCTGTAACCCCAGCTGGCCTGGAACTTGCTATGTAGACCAGGCTGGCCTTGAACTCACAGAGATCTGTCTCTGCCTCCCAAGTCCTGGGACTAAAGGTGTGTGTCACCACATCCAGCTTATTTTTATTTTATGTGTAATGAGTGTATTGCCTACATGTGTGTAAGTGCGCCTATGTTGTGCAATGCCCCCTAATACCACAAGAGGGCATCAGATCCCCTGGAACTGGTGTTATGGACAGTTGTCAGCCACCATGTGGGTGCTGGGAATCAAACTTGGGTCCTCTACAAGAGCAGTTGGTGCTCTTAACCACAGGGCCATTTCTCCAGCCCCTATTTATTTTGGTGTTTTGAGACAGGGTCTTCCTGTAGCCCCAGTTGGCCTGAAATTTGCTACATTTCAGGAGAAACCAGACTGGCCTCCATCTCATTGAGATTCGTCTGCTTCTGCCTCCTGAGTGCTGGGATTAATTAAAGTTGTGTACCACCAGCCTACTTTTTATTTCTTTTTAATTTTTGCTTTAGAGATAGAGTCTTATGTAGCCCAGGTTGCCCTCGAACTCTCTATGAAGCTAAGGTTAGCCTTGAGCTCCTGATCCTCCCTTCTCAACCTCTCAAGAGCTGGAATTATGGGTGACCTTACGCCTGGCTGAGGCGTTGACCTTGCATGGCACTCAATGCTCAGTGTCTTTATTTCCTGCTTCCTTCAATAGGCTCGGAAGGCCTTCCTAGGTGTGCCCTCTGATGTGCTCATGATAGCCTGTCTTTTCCATCATTTCTTTAGTGCAGGACAGAAGCTGTGGCTGTTTGGTTGATGACGAGGAAGAAACGAGCTATTAGAGGGGGGATGGGAGCCCAAGGCCTCCCAGGTCACTGATTTCCTCTGCATCCTGTTGTTCAAGTTACAAGGCCAGACCACAGACAAGGAAGGGCTGGGGCAGAGACGCTCGCCCGCCTCCTTTTGGAGGGCATGGCAAAGCCACGTTGCTGAGATGTCTGCATCTTAACTGCGCTTGTCGACTTCCTGTTTCCTGCTTCCTGCTGGAAAGCGTGCATCGACTGTGCTTCTCAGACAAGATAAAGCTCAGAGTCCTTGATGTGCAAATTCTGTGTGGTGCTACCCCCCTCCCCCGTGCCCCGTTCTCTGTCTCTTCCCCTGACCCATTTATCCCACCACACCATCAACACCCACAAGCTGTGTCCAAACCTGGTGCTCTAGGTACCCCAAAGCACCACGCCCACTGTCAGTCCTACAGTTCTTGTGGCGTTGCCTGCAAACCTTTCCTGCCCGCTTTCTCCCTTCTCTGAACTGCCTGCCCCCAGCAGTCTTCCTGCTCTGCCTCCTCCTCTGACGCTCTGTCCTCTACTGTTTATACTGTTTATCTTAGCTCTCCGTCTGATTCCTGTTCACCCTGACAGGAGCCACGTTTCCCAAGTTCCCTTCCTGTGAAGAGTTTTTGCAGAGAGCTCGGGAGCCTCTCATAGTGGCCTCACGTGGCCACTTCTGGGCAGATGTGCACAGACTAACTGATGAATGACTGGGCCTGTGCCCATCAGGACCAGAGCCTGGCTGGACCCCTGGTATGTGACACCTGGGTGAGCGATGAGAGTGTGTCACTCAAGATTGTAGGAAATGGGTCTGCGGTCTCAAGAAAATGACCATGTAATAAAGTATTTCAGCAAGGCAAAAAGTCTTAGTTCTGTGGAAGGGTGTAGAGCCATGCCAAATCAAGCTGACAAGGACCCCCTCAGGGGAGTGCTGTGTTTTTATTCCTAAGCCCAGGACTCCGCCACACAGTCTTACTCAATCCTTGATACAGAGCAGCACCGTTTCTAGGGAGAAATGAAACTTGAACACATATTTTGGTTTCAAGAAGTGCTAATCCTGGAGGAATTTGAATTTCTTCTGTGTGATTTCTTTACAATTTTTCTTAAATGGCATTTTGTCTTATTTAATCCTTTGGTAGAAAAGACAGTACATTTTGTTTACATTTCCCACAGGGTTGTGGTTGGTACATTATCGGTCTAGGAGTATTGTTCTGTTTGTTTTCTCAGCCGGTTAAGAATTAAAAGGCAGGAAAAATCTGAGCCCAGCAGAGAGCAACAGCCAAATGTTTACTGGAAGATAAAGAATTGTGCATACTCACACACTTAAAGAAAGAGGAGGCTCTCCGCAAGTTAAGACGCAAAAGATGAGACCCAGAAACCAATGCAATGTCCTCTGGGAGAACCTGGGTTTTAAGATTTTTAGTGGTTTTCCTCTCCCTAATTTTAGATTGTCAACTTAAACAAAGAAGAGAAGTCTGATGGTCACATCTCCAAGCCAAGGCTACGTGACCCTAGGCATGCTGGTCAGTCGGAGGGCCTTGTGGGAGTTAAAAACAAGGCCTTCCTGCCAGAGCAAGACAAAGACAATTGTGGCACCTTTATTATTCCTTGGTGACTTGTTTGCTAGTCAGGGATTTAGTCCCTTATGGCCGGATATGCGGAGCTGTGCCCCTGTGGGAAATAGGAAAATAATGTTAAATGTCACAGAGGCTTCACAGACAGCCTGGCGATCGCTGTGGTTTAGGAAATAAATAGCTTCTCCTCCCAATAACCCTGCAGGCACTCTGATGCTGGGTTAGCCTTCACCCAAGGCATACACCGAGTCCTTCTGTTCTTGCACCTGTAACTTGGCCTGCTGTAGAGTTACACAGCCCTCAGTGCCGTGGGCCTCCTCACAGCCTGCCTTCTGGCATGTGGGGACATTGGTTCTCTCTCAAGGTAGCCACCTTGCCAGCTCTGAGCTTCAGCCTCACATGTGGGGCACATGTATGGCCTTTTCTCAGTGCTGTGATAAAATACCTGACAGAAACAGCTGAAGGAAGGAAGGAAGGAAGGAAGGAAGGAAGGAAGGAAGGAAGGAAGGAAGGAAGGGTTCATTTTTGTTCATGGTTTGAGGGTAGAGTCCATGTCTAGGGATCTTGATGGCATGTTGCGGGACCTCAGACAATCCATCGCTCACATCAACTCCACCTGAGTGGATGTGTCCTTGGCTGGTGGGCTGACAAACTGGATTACTACCATTGCTTCACGACTGAAAGAATGGGCGAGAATTGTCGGACTTGCCCTATGCCTGGTCCTCACTAGTTTCCTGGCCTTTTGGTGCATGTGCCGTTTGTGATTTCGCCAACATAATATGTGCAGCAGTGGAGACAGGACAGTCTCCTCAAGTGTGGCTTAGCATGCTAGAGAAGTAGCCAAAGACGGGTAAAGCTCTCTGGGCATGCCACCAACCTAAGACAGGGAACAAACCAGTGCTGTTTGTCTCCCAATGACGGGAAAGGGGCATTGCTGCACGGGGCTACTTAAGACAGGCATTCTCTCTGCTAAAATAATAAAGAAGGGGGAGATGTGGAGAGCGGGTGTGGCGACAGTCCCAAGATGGCGCCCGGGACTTTAGCCAAGTCTTATGACTAACACCTGAGTCTTAAGACTCACGCCTGAGTCTTATGACTAACACCTGATTCCCTCCTACCTCAAAGTAAAGCCACGTCCACCGTTTGAGCTGCGCAGGTGCACCCTGTATACAAGATCAGGCCAGATGATACCAATAGACTGAGGCCACGCAACCTGGGCTGGGAAGGTGGAGCGGGAGAGGGATAAATAGGGAGACTTTCTGTTCTTGGGGGGGAAAGAAGAACAAGAAGAAGAAAAGAGGAAGTAAGAATACTGTAAAAGGTCCTGAATAAACCGCTTTGAGAAGGACGAGCTAGAGGTGCTTTGTTTCTGCCGGTCAGAACGTAAGGCATCACGCCTCCTCTGCCTCCCGAGTGCTGGTGTTGAAGGCACATGCCACCATGCCGGTCTTGATGGTTCTGAACCTCTGGGCCCAAGATTGGTACTTGTTACTAATATACTTAGTGCTTGTAACTAAAATCTTTGTGCTTGCTATGAATCTGATGCACACCAGACAGGCTTTGTTGGTTGTTTATTTTTATTTTATGCATATGAATGTTTTGAATATATATGTAATGATATCACGTGCATGCAATGCTCACAAAGATCAGAAGTGGGTGTTCATTGGTAGCTGACATGTGGGTGCTGGGAACCAAACCTAGGTCCTCAGCAAGAACAACCAGTGCTCTTTTTAAAAATTTTTTTTATTAATTTTATTTCTGTATGTGTATGAATGTACTGTCTGCATGCAAGTTTGTGCACCTGTGTCGTGCAATGCCGCGGAGGTCAGAAGAGGGTGTCGGACTACTCTGGAACTGGAGTTCTTCTAGAATTGGAGTTTCAGATGGCTCTCGGCTGCCATGTGGGTGCTGGGGATTGAACCCGGGTCCTCTGCAAGAGCGTCGGCACTCCAAACTGCTAGGCCATCTCTCTAGCCCCGAACAACCAGTGCTCTTAACCTCTAGGCCATCTCCCCAGCCAAGCTCCCAGTTTGATTTTTTGAGACAGGGTGTCACTGTCTATAGCACTGATTATAGATCAGGTTGGTCTCAAAGTCACAGAGATCTGCCTGCCTCTGCCTCTGGAGTGCTGACAGTAAAGGCTTGTCAGGATTTTGAGGAAGCAAAAGAGGAGCTGATACAAAGATCAGTTCATGCTTACTGTCAGGCCTTGGCCTGGACGATCATGGGGCCAACTCAAGTCAGAAGCCTCAGAGCAGGCATCAGGCAGAGGGAGGCTCTCTGGGGCACCAGCTGAGGCTGTGGGCATAGGGCCATTGTGGGAGAAGACGCCACTTCTGTGGCCAGAAGCTAGGGCTGTTGTAACCTCCTCTAGGCCAGCCAGAGAAGCTCGAGTCCCCACCGAAAATGGGGGTGAATAGATGATGGAGTCAACACACAGACCCTGGGAGTTGGGGGAAAAGCAGGCAAATTGCAAGCTCCTGCAGACTCGTTTGTTCAAGGAAAAATACCAATATATATGTGATCGTTTCTGCTGCTTCCACGAACATGTCAGGTGCCGATCATCGGCCCAGGTCACTGACTCAGCTGCTGCCATGGTTAATTTCCAAGAACAGGTTAAACCTGTTCTGCAGGCGAAGTGGTAAGCATGCAAGTAACACTCTACATAGGGTAGTGCACTGCTTCCTGGGAGGAGATGACAGAGCAGGCTTGTTGATGGCATAGGGTAGAGCACTGCTTCCTGGGAGGAGACGACAGAGCAGGCTTTTTCAGAAACCCTGATCCCCATCTTGCCCCCGCCCGCCCCATGGCCACCTCCTCCCTGGTGGTGCAGCGACATGTATTCTGGACTCTGACTTAGAAGTGTGTTTTCCTGGGGCTGGAGAGATGGCTCAGTGGTTAGGATCACTGGCTTCTCTTGCAACCATCTGTAACTCCAGTTCCAGGGGATCAGACGCCCTCTTCTGGCCTCTGGAGGCATTGCACACAGGTGAATTTATATACAATGCAGGTAATACACTCATGAACATAAAGTGTGTTGGGGCTGGAGAGATGGCCTAGTGGTTAAGAGCGCTGACTGCTCTTACAGAGGACCTGGGTTCAATCCCCAGCACCCACATGGCCACTGAGAACTGTCTTTAACTCCAGTTCCAGGGGAATCCGACACCCTCTTCTGATATCCGCAGCATTGCATGACACGGGTGCAAACCTACATGCAGACAGTACATTCATACACTTTAAAAACAAAGTGTGGGCCAGGATTGGTGGTGAACGCCTTCAATCCCAGCACTCAGCAGAGGCAGAGGCAGGCGGATCTCTGTGAGTTCAAGGCCAGCCTGGTCTACAGAGCAAGCTCCAGGCCACCTGGGACTAAAAGGGAGACCCTCTCTCAAAAAGATGGAAAAAAATAAAAAAGTGCATTTTCCCTCTGTCTAGGGCTGGAGAGATGGCCTAGCAGTTAAGAGCACCGACTGCTCTTGCAGAGGACCCCGGTTTGATCCCCAGCACCCACATGGTGGCTGAGAACCATCTGTAACTCCAATTCCAGGAGAACTCCAGTTCCAGGGGAATCTGACACCCTCTTCTGACCTCCACAGCATTGCACGACACGGGTGCATGGACCTACATGCAGACAGTACATTCATACACATACAATAATAAAATTTTTAAAAAAGGCAAAAAAAAGTCTAACTCCTGATTTCTCTGTTCTGTGTTGTCTGAACAAAGGAATGAGGAACTTTGTCTTATCAAGGATGATTTTGCCTTTTTGACCCCTACCTAAGAACAGCACACAAAACCAAAACAGATGTTACCAACCTAAGCCCATGTGTCATTTGCAACACATACTGTGGATAATTTTACACACTGACCAGATACAGACAGACACACACACACATACATATACACACACTATTCTGGGACAAGGACAAGGGGGGGTCAAGAAGGAGAGAGAGCATGCAATTTAAGATTAAAGGTATCAGGTTGGAGAGATGGCTCAGTGGTTAAGAGTGACAACTGCTCTTGCAGAGGACCTGGGTTCGATTCCCAGCACCCATATGGTGGCTAAGAACTGTCTTTAAGCCAGGTGAGGTGGAGCACACCTTTAATCCTAGCACTCAGGAGGCAGAGGCAGATGGATATCTGTGAGTTCAAAGCCAGCCTGGTCTACAGAGTGAGTTCCAGGCCAGCTAGGACTAAAGAGAGACCCTGTCTCAAAAAGACAAAAAAAAAAAAAGGTTAAAGGTATCAATCAGGCCTGGTGGCATCCACCCTTAAACCCAGCACTTGGGAGGCAGAGGCAGGTGGATCTCTGTAAGTTCAAGGCCAGTCAGGGCTACAGGGAGAACCTATCTCAAAAAGAAAAAAAAAAGTATCTTTGGTTATAGGGTTAGGAAGGACAGGAAGCCTTTCCAGAAAAGTCATTCCCATGGTCTCCTTTGGGCATATTTAACTTGCTAGCTAGCCTAGCCAGGCGTGGTGGCGCTCGCCTTTAATCCCAGCACTAGGGAGGTAGAGGTAGGTGGATCTCTGTGTTCAAGGCCAGCCTGGTTTACAGAGTGAGCTCCAGAACAGCTGGTACTGAAAGGGAGACCCTGCCTCAAATATACCAAAAAAAGGAAAATAAGTTGCTAGCTTGATATGTCTCAGACTTATCTATGGTTAAAACAAGGGCCAGTTTTTGTGTTTTAATTAATATGAGGCCATGGTCATGAGGCTATGTACTAGTCACTTTTCTGTTGCTGTGAGAAAACCACCATGACCAAGGGAACTTTTAAAAGGAAGAGTTTATTTGAACTTATGTGACAGTTCCAGGGAATTAGAGTCCATTGTGGCGGGAAGGCATGGTGGCAGGAGCTAGAGCGGAAAGCCCAGGTTCACATCTTCCAATAAGCACAGGAAGCAGAGAGAGCAAGAGCAACTGGAGACTGCAAGGCTTGCTGAATGCTCTAAGCCAGCCCCCAACTTCCCCCAGCACGGCCACACCTTCTAAGACCTGCCAAAACAGCGCCACCAACTGGGGACAAAATGTCTGAATACTTGAAGCCTATGGGGGACATTCTCATTCAAACCATCACAGGCCAATACTTGTGTAAAATAAGATAAAAGTGAGCTACTGTAGAAACTTTGCCCCTAAAGGCTGTGACCAAGTCAAGTTGCTCTTGGGATGTAGACACCTGCTCTTGCCTTCAGCCCACAGCCCCAAATGGGTGTACTCAGTTGCCCTGACTGCATGTAGGGTGGCCACTGAAGCCCTTGGTATCTTCTGAGCACTGCATGCTCACTTTGGGGAAATTTTAATGGGATAGAGAAGTACCATCTAGGGGCTAGAGAGATGGCTCAGTGGTTGAGAGCACCGACTGCTCTTGCAGAGGACCTGGGTTCAATTCCCAACACCCACATGGTGACTAAGAACCATCTTTAACTCCAGTTCCAGGGGAATCTGATGCCCTCTTCTGACCTCCGCAGCATTGCACAACATGGGTGGATGTTGGCAGCCTACCACACAAACAATGTGTGCTGTACCACGCCCTAAGATGGCGCCGACTTCCTGAGTCACTACAAGCCGCTTCCCGCCGTTGCCTTTGCATTGGACAAACTGCGCATGACTACTACTCCGAGCCCACGCTCTCTGGGCCCGCGCCTTGGGCATGCTAATGAGGCATCAGGGCACTGTACCAATCCAGAGCATACACGAACCCTCTGGACTGCTATATAAGCAGTGCTTCTGCCCCATTTCGGGGTCCTTCTCACAAAAGAGCTGTGCACAATAAATATTACCACAGAAGAATCCTGTTGTCCGCGTGAAGTTCTTGCCGGTGAGACTACAGCGTGGGACAAGTGGTGCCGAAGACCCGGGACTGGGACAAGTGGTGCCGAAGACCCAGGACCGTGACAAGTTGTGCCGAAGACCCGGGAACGGGACAAGTGGTGCCGAGAGCCCGGGCCCGGGAACCTGACATCGTCGCTGGCGCTGAGAGGACCCTTCGACTTCCGAAGAGGGTTTAGAACTGTGGCCAGGTAAGTTTTTAGTTTAGTCTGAGAGATATGCTTTTCTTGACGATCTAGAGGGATTCAATCTTGCCTAATATTTTATTGGTGTTGTAATTGTCCTTGTACCATGTTTACTCTCTCTTGCTGGACGATCAAAACTGTAAAGAAAATTTAGGGAAGGACAACAAGCCCTTGGCGGATCTTCAGGAAAGCACGTCAGAAACAGACGGAGTGGAAAGGTTAGATGCGCATTCAAAAAAAAAGACGGATTAGCTAGCGAGATATTTAATAAAGGACCTTATAACCCATTAGAAGCCTACAAGCCCTGACATTAATGATTCCGATTCTAATGAATATTTACCCTATCTGAGGAGGAATTAGAGGAGGAAGCAAGCCCTGGGCAAAAAAATGAACACTTTCGCCCGCCGCGAAAGAAAAGGTTTCAAAAATGAAAGTACAACAGGTCCTATTATCTCCGGCTCCCCGGCCTTCGGCCTCCGCCTATAGCTCCTGGGAAATGCTCCACTCCTTTTGTTCCCTGGCAGGCGCGACATGCCATGAGGGCATATGTGCCCAATCTGCGTTTGTGTAGTTTTGGTGCTTTGTTCAAAGTTAGTGTTTTCAAAAAGTATGTTTTGCATGTATTTTTTTTACAATCTTAAATTTTGACTGTGGAAAGGTTTCTATTGACAAAACTTCATTTAAAAGGTTTTTTACTTGAATCCAGGGTATTCTGAAGATCGAAGCCTGTGTTTAAATGCTACCAAATGGCAAAAAGCAACAATAAACCATTGATTTTTCACTTTTTTTCTAAATATCCAATCTTAACCAGAAGCTATTTCAATTAATTTGTCAGTAGAGATTTAAACGCTACCCATTTATCCAGGAGTTGAAAACATAACCATATTCAATGAACTGCAAGTATAGTGTTAAAATATTCTGTGGGTGGAAGATGCTAGTGGTTAAGAGCACCACTGCTCTTACAGAGGACCCGGTTCGACCCAGCACCCACATGGCCGAGAGCCCTCTGAAACTCCAATCCAGGAGAACTCCATCCAGTGGATCCGAGACCCTCTTCTGACCTCTGCGGCTTTGCACGGACACGGGTGCACAGACTTGCATGCAGCAGTACATTCCAACATACAGAAATAAATTAAAAATAATAAAACAAAAAAAAAAAAATTGCTCTGGACTCTGTATACTAGTATTAGAACTAAAAAAATCTTCCATGCAGCAAATGCTTATGCTTTCATAAAGTGGATTTGTCTGCCTTTATTAATCTATTATTATAGAGAAGTGGAGAAAAGGTTGCTGGTGTTTGCCTTTAAAAGGCTGTTTTTACAGCCCCTACCAAGGGATAATTGTAGCCGGGCCTGGTGGCACTTGCCTTAATCGCCAGCACTGGGAGGCAGCAGGCAGGCAAAATCTCTGGGACGCAGGGACAGCCGCTGGATACTCGTCGTTCCAAGGCAATGCCCTCTCATTATGCTAAAACTCTTTCCCCGCCTCTTTAGTATATAGAACTAGCTAACATTAATAAAATTAAAAGCTTCAATAACTTATAATCAAACTGCTGCATGGTTTGATGCCCCTGATACGCCTAGGGAGGGCAATGATATGGCTATCTCTCAGCCAAAGGTCCAGTTCAACCTAAATGGTCACCTTCTGTCTGGCCGGAGGGAAACAGCTTTTCCCCCTTGGACAGGATGCCTCACGGGGATGTACGCTGGGACAATTAACGGCTTTTTACCTTTTGGAATACTTCTACTACATTTTGAACTATGACAGCTACCCCAGACTTGGCTGTGAATGGAAATATCTGGCTATGTGTGACAGCATCCATATCAAAACTTCACAAGGGCGCAAATTTGTTAACCAATTGTCAGATATCTTTTAGGTAATTGACGGAGAATTTGACAGCTTGATGAACCAATTCGTATGGCTATTGTCACCTAGAACTTCGACTTAGAGTGGAGCCTCCCTTGCTGAAGGACTGCGCTCCTGGGATTACTGCTTGCCGTCTCAACTCCAAAGAATGGGCAGGGTGGCAGGTTTGGCCTATTTTATTGGAGTGGATTATAATTACGCTCTGGATTATGTGTAGGCCCGTGCCCACGCATCAGCACGATTAATAAGGAGTCATTGCACGGCCTTGCTTGGAAAGGCAGGCTCTCCCCAAACATGTGGCTTAGTATGCTCTGGAGGAAAGTAGTCAATGACGGTAAGACCTGCTGCAAGTATTCCAACCTAAGACAGGGAACAGACCAAAAGCTGTCTGTCCACCCCATGACGGGTAAGGAAAACCTCTACAGAGGCAACCTAGACAGGCACCTCCAGCCAATTTTAATGAGTCTTGACAGGTCATGTCGCCCCTGAAAGCATCAGCTGCCAGCGAAGACTTGCTCTATTAAACAGAAAGGGAGACTGTTGGCAGCCACCACACAAACAATGTGTGCCTGTACCACGCCCCCTAAGATGGCGCCGACATCCTGAGTCACTACAAGCCGATTCCCGCCTTGCCTTTGCACTGGACAAACTGCGCATGACACTACTCTCCAGCCCACGCTCTCCTGCCCCGCCTTTCATGCTAATGAGGCATCAGGCCACTGCACAATCCAGAGCATAACCGAACCCTCTGACTGCTAATAAGCAGTGCTCTTCCCCAATTCGGGTCCTTCTCACAAAAAGAGCTGTGCACATAAATATTTACCACAGAAGGAATCCTGTTGTCCCGTGAAGTTTTGCTGGTGAGACTACAGCGCCGGGACAGTGGATCCTAACTTACATGCAGACAGTACACTCATGCACATAATAAATAAAATAAAAAAAAAAAAGAGGAGAGGTACCATCTAAATAAGGTAAACAAAGTTACTGAACATATATGGGAGAAGGCAATTTGTTCATGGAAACTGAAGTGGAGAAGAAGGATCAGAGTCCTGGGCTGTGCTGTTGCCCTGTGGGTAGGTGCGGAGCAATTGTAAACAGAGCCATCAGTGAAGAAGGAGCTAAGCCCAGCCATGGAAAGGCAGGTCCAGCTGTCCTTACTGGCAACTGACTTTTTATTTTAACAGAACATTTTTATCAATAAGCAAAAAGCCACCAAGGGATGGGAGCAGGGGGACGTGGAGAGATGACAGTGGTTAAGAGCACTGGCAGTTCTTGGGCTGGAATGGGAGGCTCTAGCGTTATTAAGAGCGCCGACCTCTCTTACGAGGACCGCAGTATCCCCAGACCACCATGGCGTCCGACAGAACGTCTTTAAACTCCCAATTCCAGGAGAACTCCATTCCGAGGAATCTGACACCCTTTCTTGACCTCCGCGCATTGCACGACAGGGTGCACAAACTTGCATGGAGACAGTAATTCATACACATACAGAAATAAATAAAATTAATAAAAGAAAATAAAAAAAAAGAGCACTGGCAGTTCTTGCAGAGGTCTGGGATTTGGTTTCCAGCATCCACATGGTGGCTAACGACCATCCTTAACTCCGGTTCCAGGGTATCTGATGCCCTCTTCTGGCCTCCTTAGGCACTGCACATACATGGTGGACATACACACATGCAGACAAAACAGTCATACACATAAAATAAAAATAAGTAATTTTTTTGGTCTTTTTGACACAAGGTCTTCCTGTAGCCCTACCTAGCTGGGCTGGAACTCACTATGTAGACCAGGTTGGCCTTGTACTCACAGAGATCCACTTGCCTCTGCCTCCAGAATGCTGGGATTAAAGGTATGGGCTGCCACACCCAGCATAAATTTAAAAAATTAAAAAATTTTAAATTCTTTTTTATGTGTATGAGTATACTGTCTGCATGTGGGTTAGTGCACCTGTGTTGTGCAATGCTGTGGAGGTCAGAAGAGGGCGTCGGATTCCCCTGGAACTGGAGTTAAAGTCAATTCTTAGCCACCATGTGGGTGCTAGGAATCAAACCCAGGTCCTCTGCAAGAGCAGTCAGTGCTCTTAACCACTGAGCTACCTGTCCAGCCCCAAATTTAAAAAATTAAAAACCCATCCAAGACAAGAAGGGCTTAAGAGCAGTGTGTGTGCATGCCGTGTGTGTGTGTGTGTGTGTGTGTGTGTGTGTGTGTGTGTTGGGGGTCAGGGGAGGGGGGGCACCTGGAAGGAATCTCTGAAAGCAGAGGAGGGGTGAGAACAGAGCAGAGAGACAGAAGATAACATAAAAGCTGGCTGCCTGCCTCTGTGAGTTCAGCTAGGGAGGAGGAAGGTTTCCAGTTAACTCAGCAGGACTCATGTAGAAAGAGGCCCCTGAGTCCCATAAACCCGGCAGTGCTGACACTGGGAAGTCATTCATCTTGCTGCAATTAGCAATTCTTTAGCAACAGTAATGTGCTCTTGGCTTTAACACCGTAGAGGGTGCTGTCTGGGAGGAGAAGGGCGCAGTAGAAGCAACACAGAGGCTGCTTTCCACCACGACACGGGAGACTATGTCTGGCTGGGCCATTTGAGGGATGGAGGCAGGTGGTCACCACAGATGGCCTGGCCACTGTCCATTTGGATGCTCAGCCTCTGCGATAGGTGAGAACCTTCTCTGGGCCCTGGCTCCTTGGGACTCCAGATATTCCACAGCACTCCAGCCGGGATCTGATCCTTGTGACTAGGAAGGACTATGACATTCCTGCGGAGGGACCCACAGGTCCAGGCTCAGGCACGTGAAGTGCTGAGTGGTGGTCGTTTCTCCAGTGATCTTCCCAGTCTTCTCCATGGTTCCCTTTGCTGCCACCTTCTCTGTAACTGTTTAGCTCAGGAAGCAGGCATGGCGGTGGAGAGAAAGCGGTCACTCAGTCAACTCAGCCCGAGTGGTTCTGTCCACTGCCTGAAGCTGGGTCTGCTCTGCTGCACCGCAAGCCAAGAAAAGGACTGTCCCCAGATCAGGCCAGAGCTGGACCACAGCAGCTGATGCTCTCATTTCACAGATGAGCCTCAAGCATTCTGTGTCCTGAATGCCCCAAGTTCGTGATGCCTACACCCTTCTGGGCCATCCTCATCTCGCCAGTCTTTATGGGAACCCTGGGGATTCCATGATCTTAGCCGGACGTCCCTCCACTCACCTGCTCTCCATGGCTTTGCTTCTGTGTCTTGGAGGTTCCCCTTCCCCCAGAACCAGGACCCAGCAGGCTTCCATATGAAACCCTGTGACAGGGAGGATCAGAATTATGAACTCTGGATTCTCTTTTGTGTCTCTTTCCAACATGATGGAACAGCTGATACTAGCTATTAGTCTGTCCTGTTCCTAGCCCAACTCCCCAAGGCTGCTCACTTAACGTGACATTTTCTTAGTCCCCGGATGCTGTGGATTGTGTCCCAGCCAGAGAGTTCCAGAGGGCCGTGTTTGGCTTGAACGTGTCTCGAACTGGATGGCTGTGGTAGCTGCGAGTGGGCAGGTCCAGTCGGCTCTGTGATGGTGTGCTTGGCTGCAGTCTCACCAGGCAGGAGTCCCCAGGGAGTGTGAGCATGTCTCACAGCGGGGAGCCACTGGCAGGGGAGCGGGAGAGTGGGGTCCTTTTGCTCTTCCCAATTTAAGTGGTCTGTGGAAGGGGGTGACCCTGGTCCCAGGTGCTGATCTGGGGCTCGGACCTGGGTTCCAACCCATGGACAGGTGTTTGTTTATCTGAGGTTCATGCCCAGGTCATGGGCAGGCTGGGTCCCAGTCTGCCTATTAATCAGCCCTGCAAGTTGGGTTTCAGGCATTCTCGGGCCCTTTCCATTGCTGGGGCAACTGAGCCTTTGAGCATCTGAGCAGGCCTTGGGGGCGGTGCAGTCTCTGACTGACCTAAATTCATACTCCGATTCTCTAAAGTGAGAGCACTTCGGGGCTGGAGAGATAGCCTAACGGTTAAGAGCACCCACTGCTCTTGCAGAGGACCCGGGTTCAATCCCCAGCACCCACATGGCGGCCGAAAACCGTCTGAAACTCCAATTCCAGGAGAACTCCAGCTCCAAGGGAATCTGAGACCCTCTTCTGACCTCTGCGGCATTGCACGACACGGGTGCACAAACCTGCATGCAGGCAGTACATTCATACACATACAGAAATAAATAAAATTAAAAAAAATAAATAAAGTGAGAGCACTTCAAATCCACACATTTTTCTAATGCTACTTAATCCAAAATGACCTCAAAATTCACACCTCTCTCTAAAGCTAATTATGCTTATAGCTTATAGAAGGCCAGCCTGGTCTACACAAAACTGAGCTTCAGGTATGCCAAGGGTGTGCAGGGAGACCTTACCTTAAAAAAAAAAAGTAGGCCACCAGGGGTGGTGGCACACCTTTAATCCTAGCACTCAGGAGGCAGAGGCAGGTGGATCTCTGTGAGTTCAAGGCCAGCCTGGTCTACAGAGTGAGTTCCAGGTCAGCTGGGGCTATAGGGAGACCCTGTCTCAAAAAGATTAAAAAAAAAAAAAAAAGACCAAAAAACCCCAAACAAATTGGATATTTGGGACTGGAGAGATGGCTCAGCATTTAAGAGCACTGGCAACTCTTGCAGAGGAACTGGGTTGGGTTCCCAGCACCCACTTGCCAGCTAACGACCATCTCTAACTACAGTTCTGGGGGATCTGACGCCCTCTACTGATCGCCATGGCCATTGCATGACAAGTACACTTAACATATGTACAAGCAAAACACTCATACATAAAATAAAAATAACAAAAAATTTAAAAACCTGGATATTTTATAGTCATGAACTTTGCAATAAATTTTATTTTCTTCGATGTTTCATTAAAATATGACTTACTTTGATCACTGAACTTTAGGATCCCCTTAAATTTTACCACCACGCCTTTAATCCCAGCACTTGGGAGGCAGAGGCAGAAGCAGGCGGATCTCTGTGAGTTCAAGGCCAGCCTGGTCTACATAGAGTTCCAGGACAGCTAGGGCTGTAGGGAGACCCTGTCTCAAAAAGACCAAAAAAAAAAAAAAATCACCACCAAGATGAAATCCTTGGTGTCACGAGTACTTTGCTGAGTTGGTGCCCTAGTTTCTATGAACTTTCATATTTTAGTTGTGGGTTCTGCTTGCTGTCTTGTTTGTTTGTTTGTTTTTGAGACAAGGTCTCCCTGTAGTCCCAACTGGCCTGGAATTCATTAAGTGGACCAGGCTGGTATCCATCTCATGGAGATCTGCCTGCCTAAGCTTCCCAAGTGCTGGGATTAAAGGTGTGTGCGACCACCATGCCTGACTTACTTTTTGTTTTGTTAAATAACAATTTGTTGCCCATTTGAAAATGTAATTTGGGGGCTGGAGAGATGGCTCTTTTATATTTGAAACAGGTGGCTCGTTATGTAGCTCAGGCTAGCTTCAAACTAAGTAGACCAGATTAGCTTTGAACTTCAAGTTGTTCTGCCTCAGCCTCCCCAGTGTTGGCATGATAGGCCACTGGGCTTGACTCTGCACAAATACTTCTTGTCCCAAGAACGTGCTAGAGATTGAAGCTCAAAATCCCTGTGGACTTTGTCTCCTCACCAGTCTCAGACTGGAAGCCCCCGGTCCTGGCCAGGGCCTCATCCCCTTTTGTCTCTGGAGGAGCCTGGGAGCCTCATCACCCTGCTCTGCATTTAGAATCCTTGGGATTTGTCCCAGACCTCCAGCCTAACAGGTAGCACCCAGGGGCGACTATGTGTCTCTGGACCCCACGGGACAGGCAATCATTACTGAAGGTGGAAGGGTCTCTCTGTCTCGGGTGTTCCCTCTGTTAGAACCCACTAGCAGGGCCCCTCAAGGGGGAGAGCAGACGGTCCTGGAGCTTTGGAGGGTTTTGCTTTCTTTCCACACTCCAGACACATTCTTGCTTTTCATAAACACACAGCACTTTGGAAACACAGCAGCCCCCAGCCCCGGACCTCACACACAGCTGGCCTCCTGAGTGTGTGTGGAAGAAGCAGGAGCCAAGGCAGCCCTGTACAGCTTTAAACACACCATCCGTCTTGCAAATCCAGGCAGATCCCCTCCCTGTCTTTTCTATTGAAGGGTTAAATATACAACTTCATGTAAAAAAAAAATGTAGAGAAGCCACTTGGCAGAAATTCAAATTCCTCCAGGGCCAGCACTTCTTGAAAAATACGTGCCTGAGCTTGTGCTCAGGGTTCAAAATAGCATTCTAAGCCGGGTGTGGTGGCGCACGCCTTTAATCCTAGCACTTGGGAGGCAGAGTCAGGAAGATCTCTGAGTTCAAGGCCAGCCTGATCTACTGAGTGAGTTCCAGGATAGGTGGGGCTACAGGGAGACCCTGTCTCAAAAAGACAAAAAAAATTGCATTTTGTTTCTCAGCAGTCTCACTTTGAGTGAGTCGATCTTAAACAAATGTCAGGCTGAGTGAGCTCTGAGCACTCAGAGTGAGGCAGAGGATCCCTTTACATTAGGAATAAGAAAACAGCAGGTTGGGGCAGCAAGATAACTCAGTAGGGAAAGGCACGTGCCGCCAAGGCTGGTAACCTGAGTTCAACCTCCAGGACCCACGCAGTGGATGAACAGAAGAAATTCCCCAGAGTTGACCTCTGACCTCCACACATGTACCATGGCAGACACACCCCACACCAAATAAATAATACATAAATACATGCAATGACCCATTTCTTATAATTTGCAAGTGAAACCAGTAAATTGAACTCCATTAAAATTATGAGCTTCTGAATTTTTTTAAAGAAACAGGTTTTGGAGGCTGGTGAATGGCTCTGCTGGTAAAGGCACTTGCTGCCAAGCCTGAGTTCAACCCTGGGACCCACATGGTTGAAGGAGAGAGCCTATTCCCACAGATGGGCCTCTGACCTCCACAAGTATGTCATGGTACATGAATATTCACACACATAGACAATGTAAATCAATATATTTTTAAAAGGCTTAAAGTGAAAGAGTCATAGGCCACCCACTTCTAGTGAGGAGTGGGAGGAGTCACCTTGCTGCTGCACTCTGGGAAACAGCCCAGCGGTCCCTTGAAAAGCTAAATTCCAATCAAGTAATCCCAGGTACTCATGCAAGAGAGATAAGCGGGTCTACTCTAAGACCACTGTGCAGATGTTCCTAGAAGCTTTGCTTAAAAGAGCCAGAGGGCCCAGGAAGCAGGGATGGGGGCTTAGCTCCATGGTTGAGGATTTCTCTAGTATGCATGAGGGCCCAGGTTCGATCCCTGGCACTTCCAAAAACAAGTATCTAAAAGCTGGTGTCTGCAGTGCAGTGGTTTTGGGCCACAGCCACAGTCCTGGACTGCCACAGTTTCTGGAGTCACTGGAAAGTCAAATGATCCTCACGGTGTCTAAACTCTGTCCCCTGGTCACGTTCACCTCTGTGACTTCAAGGGCAGCTGTGAACTTGAGGTACATTTTGGGGCAGGCATCTCTGCCTCTGTGAAATCCTAATGAAAAGCAGGTTGTTCAGAGAGCTTAGAGGAGGCAAGGCTTGCAGACTGCGACCACAGGCAGCTCTCAGAAGAACAGGCAAATTATATCTTCTTTTGAGAAAACTGTTTGCTTTTTGCTAGTGGGCAGATGCACCCTCTGGACCCATGACCATTGGAAAGTTAGAAGTAAGAGACCCTTGGTGTGTCCCCACCAGGGAGAGTAGCCCACGACCTGGGTGGGAGGCTGGTGGGAGCCACACAAGACTCAGGGCTGGGGCAGGAGGAGAGAGAAGCTCTGCTGATGTCACCATTCAGGGTGACCCAGCAAGTGGCAGGCCTGCCCAGTCAGTGCTGGGTTGGAACACTGTTCTTCCTGCTTTCCTCCTACTTCAGAGGACTCCTGTCTAAGGCAGATTGTAAACACTACTTCCAAGGTCCCCGGGTGGACAAAGGTGCGGGGGGTGGGAGTGGGGGGGGGGTGGAAGCCAGTTAGTGCTCAGAGCCAGGCCCCTGCACACCCATCCCACAACAAAGTGTTGGGACACTCTTCTCCCTCAACACATGCCTGCCCCACACCACAGCCACCCATCTGACTTCTGTTCAAGAGTCATGGATTTGCCTGTTCAGGACATTGCCTATCAATGGATGTAACAGGCAGAGGCAGGCAGATCTTTGTGAGTTCCAGGCCAGCCTCGTGTACATAGTGAGTTCCAGGACAGCTGGAGGTACAGGGAGACCTTGTCTCAAAAAGAACAAAAAAAAATTAATTTATTTTATGAGCATGAGTATTTTGATTACATGTCTATAGTGCATCATGAGTATGCAATGCTTACAGAGCCCATGAAAGGGTTAGATCCTCTGGAACTGCAGTTATGGATGGTTGTTAGCTGCCATATGAGTGCTGGGAACCAAACCCAGGTCCTCTGCAAGAGCAGCCAGTGCTCTTAACCACTGAGCCATCTCTCCAGATCCCCATCTTTCACATTTTAAAGGATCTATTTGTTTTCCTTGTTTTATTTAAAGATGCATATAACTGGTATTCGTAATTTGGAAACCTGTGCTCCGAACTTAGCTGCGTGTGATTCCCAGGACAGCCTCGGCAGGGACTTGCTGTTTTCCTGGGCTTCTGCGCCCCACAGGTCTTCTCACAGTGTGGATGAGCAGAGAAATTCCGGGGATCAGATGCAGAGTCAGTCCCCAACCAGGTGGGGGCAGGAGGGTGGTCCTAGGAGTACATCTTTTAGGATGCGGTGAGGTACAAGGTCTGAGAAGTTAAGACTTTGCCAAGCAACTGGCAAGGTACGGTGGGACTGTGGTATTAGAGCAGTTGGAAATCAGGTGCCAAAATTGCCTCCCTCAGTCACGAGGGGTTGGTCATGGGAAAGTCTCAGTTCTCACTGAGCACCTAATGGAGTCTCTTTTCTCAGCAGGTCCCCAAGGAAACAGACAGGCCTGTCCCTCCTCTCCTGCTGGACACAGTCGGTCAACACTGACGGCACTTTAGGGTGAGCAGCTGGTGCTGTTTGTCATGGAAGCTCTTGGTGTCTATACTGAGCATCTTAGTCTTGGGACCACCTTAGTGCAGGGAGATGAAGTGGCTGATGGCCTCCATTTTGGCTCTCTGTTCCAGAGGGCTTCAATCCGTCATGGCAGGAAACATGACAGGGGACTGTTCAGTGTGGACTATTCACAGGGAGACTGACCCGGAAGTAGACAGGAGACTGACCCGGAAGTAGACAGGGTAACAGAACCAGGAGCCGGGCTCTGATCTTCAAAGGATTATTCTAGCCGCCTGTGTCTACCAGCCAGGCCTGGCTTCAAGGTTCCATAGCCTTCAAAACAGCACTATCAGTTGAGGAACAAGTACTCAAAAGATGAACCTTTGGGGAACATTTCAGGCTCAAACCATAATAGTCCCAGCACCCACAAAGACAGATGTCAAAGATAAGACTGTCGGGGTCCAAAGCTCCCCATTCCAGTCCACCTTGGGGAAGGAAGGCAAGGTAAACGGAATTGGGCCTGAGTAATGGCTTCCCACACGTAGATTGTGGCATTCCCTTGGGACCAACGGGGGCTATCAGGGAATCAGGAATTGGGGTACCCTCCCTAACAGGCATCCTACAGCCTGAGTCTGTGGGTCCTGTCTGCTTCCTGCCTCAACCTGGAGAGTCTAGAACTGACATTCTTAGAAACAGACAGGCATGAGTTAAAGCACAGGCAGGAGATCTCATTTCCAGACATTGTTCAAAATTGTTTTTCCTGACACACCACGTTTAAGTCATGTTGAATTTCATAAACAAAGCTGAGAGATCCTGGCAGTCCGCAGACCACAGGGTACTTTTCTCCCTTCCCTGACACTCAGAGCCAAACTTGAGCAGGACAGAAGCAGAACTGAAAGTCAACAGCCAGACCAGGGGCAGGGAGGGCAGGAGGGAGTAACAGCACAGACACCTACTGCTCTCTGTCGTTGTTGGTCTGGGCAGGACTGAGAGCCTTGATTTCACCTGAAAGACGTCATTTTCTAGCTTGAGACAATACAGAAGGTGCTAAAGAGGAAATTTCTCCATCCCATTTTAGGTCTTCAAGAAATATTTTAATGGGCTGGAGAGATGGCTCAGTGGTTAAGAGCACTGGCTACTCTAGCAGAAGACTGGGGTTTAGTTCCCAGGGACTCACATGGTGGCTGACAACCATCTCTAACTCCAGTTCCAAAGGATCTGACCCCCTCTTCTGGCCTCTACAGGCATTGCATACACATAGTGCACTTATATACATGTAGGCAAAACACTCATACACATAAAATATAAATAAATATTTCAAAATATTATAAGAAGGGCCAGGCATGGTGACACACACCTTTAATCCCAGTGCTTGGGAGGGAGAGGCATGTGGATCACTGTGAGGTCAAGGTCAGCCTGGTCTACATAGTGAGTTCTGGGCCAGCTGGGGCTATAAGGAGACTTTGTCTCAGAAAGACCAAAATAAATAAATAAATAAATAAATAAATAAATAAATAATAAATAATAAAATACTACAAGGAGCCTGTGTGGTGGAACATGCCTTTAATCCCAGCACTTGGGAGACAGAGGTGGGTAGATCTTTATGAGATGGAAGCCAACTTGGTCTACCTAGCAAGTTCCAAGCCAGCTGGGCCTACAGACACATACACACACACACACACACACACACATGCACACACATGCACACACACACACACACACACACACACACACAAAAGGGGATCTTTGTCATTGTCCCTTTAGGAATGAAAGATTTAATCTTTCATGTTTCTCACATTTGTGGTGGTGGTCCTTGAAGGGACCCTAGTCTCTTCAGGAGATCAAGAGAGATGTGCAGTGTTTTGGAGCTACATGATAGATAGCAGGCTCCTCCTCCTTAGAGCAGCCCCAGAACTGACCACATGGCTGGGCCCGGAAGCCTTGGGGGCCGGTAGGACCTTTCCTAGGAGGACTGAAAGCCATGCCCAGAGTCTGTCCCCATAGAGAGATGGTCGTCAACATTGGAGCCCCACTTCAGGTCTGGGTGACGGTCATGCCTAGTCCTGAGCTGGTGGCTCTAGGCTTCATGGCCTCACGCTAATGAAGGTTTGCAATGGGGACACTCCCGGGGTTAGCAAAGCAGGAAAAGTGTGAGAAACTCCCAAGAGCAGGAGGGATTTCCCAGAGAGGAACGAGACCTTGGACTTTTTTGTCTGGGCTTTTTACAAGATTGCAGCAGAAACTGGACAAAGACTATGATAATTTCTGTGGAGATTGGCTGGTTCTCTCGGCTATCCTGAGCTACACCCATAGAGGGTCCATATGTCCTATGCATGCACCCCACCAAGGAGACCATCTCGTTCTGTTCATGTGATGCCCACCCAGGTAGGGGTGGTGGAGGCTCCGCTGTCCATCTCTGACTCCCGCCTCGTCAGCTGCTGGCTTTGACATCATCAACCTTGCAAAGGCCTTGCTAGCTGTCAACCACACCTTCTCCTGTTTCCTGGTCAGCTTGTAGTTTCCCCCACGGGCTAATGGCTTTCATAATTACAAGGAGCTGCAGTTGTCTGATTCTCACAGGGTAATCTGAGGGTTACTTTCTTGAAATAGGTGGAGGCTTTTTAAGAACCATCTTCACTTAGAGTTTAGTCTGTTACAGTTAACTGCATTCAAGCAAGAATGTGTACAAGGGTAACAGTGTAGCCAGGATCTCATGGAAGCTAGCCAGCTGGTCTGCAAAGGCCAGCATTGCCTCTCAGAGCCCCTGTCTGCCTCCCATCAGGTCAGCTGCACTTTCTCATACCCGGGTGCCAGGCCTCTGCCTTACCTTCCTCTGAGTTCCCAGCCTTGCTCCTGTAACGCCAACCTTCCTTTTATTTTATTTTATTTTTTTAATTTTATTTATTTCTGTATGTGTATGAATGTACTGTCTGCATGCAGGTCTGTGCACCCGTGTCGTGCAATGCCGCGGAGGTCTGAAGACGGTGTCGGATTCCCCTGGAGCTGGAGTTCTCCTGGAATTGGAGTTTCAGGCGGTTCTCAGCCGCCATGTGGGTGCTGGGGATCGAACCCGGGTCCTCTGCAAGAGCAGTCGGCGCTCTTAACCGCTAGGCCATCTCTCCAGCCCGCCAACCTTCCTTTTAATCCCTGTGTGTGTTTTTGTTATTTGTGAGTCCCTTGGCCCTAACTACAGACTGCTGAGCAAACTCCTGCCTCAACCCAACAGGACCTTCAAAAGTCTTGCCTCTGACACCTTGATTCCATTCATTCTAGAAGCTTCTCAGGTGAATCTCAAGAGTAGAGTACATGGCCTGGATTCCATCCCCAGCAAGTATGAACATTAGGGACTATCTATCTTATATTTAACAAAAGAAAATTGCAGGCATCACAATTCTTGGAACAAAGAAGTGTGAATTGATAGTGTGTGGCTGAAGGGAGGGGAAGGTGTGGAGAGATGGAGTGGTAGTTAAGAGCACTGGCTGCTCTTTCAGGGGACTCAGGTTTGGTTCTCAGCACCCACATGGCAGCCAACAACCATCCATAATGCCAGTTTCAGGGGGGATCTGATGCCCTCTTCAGGCCTTTGAGGGCATTGCATGGCACAAGTACACAACATACATGCAGGAAAAACACACATAAAATAAAATAAGTAAATAAAAAAAAAAACATTTGGTACTGACAGACACAGATATGGAGCTGGCAGAGAGGCCAGCCACTGTGCCAGCTGTGTCTCTTGTCCCAAGGGCCCAGTTCGAAGGGTGCCCATGGACTTGAAGATACTAATGCCAGCCGGGCTGTGAGCAGATGGCGTCCTAGGAGTGACACCTTCTGCCTGGAACCTTGAAGACAACTCTTCCTGCTCCCCAAACTCAGAACCCCTTCTTTAGACAGTATACAAAGGCTCTCCTCCCAAACTTCTCCAAACTATTCTTGAGCCCTCTATGACTGGGGCCCTCCAGATTGAATCCTGCCATAGTTCAAATGGGAAACGTCCCCCATTTATGTATCTGAGTACTTGGTCGCCAGCTGGTGGCGCTGTTTTAGAAAGTTGTCAAATCTTTAGGAGGTGGAGTATTGCTGGAGGACCGTCCCCGGGTCACTGGGGCATGTGTATGTGTGCGTGTGTGTGTGCGCACGGGGGGGGGGCGACTTGAGGTTTTATAGCCTATTCTTGTTTCTTCTCTGTTCCTGACTGCAGGTGTAATGTGGGGCTACTCCAAGCTTCTACTGCCATGCGTTCCCCGCCATGATGGATGTTATTCTCTCCACTGTGAGCAAAAAGAACCCCACCCTCTCTTACACGGTTTTATGTCAGGCATTTGATCAAAACAAGGAGAAATGTAATGAATCCAGCCACACAGCCTTTCCCCTTCAAGTCTAAGTCCTTTGCCTGCTTGAGCTGGAGCCCTGGTAGGTCATTTAGCAAGATCCCCCAACCCCAGGACTATCTCCACGGGTCATTCTCTGTGCACTGACCCCTTGCCTTACTCATGGGCTATGCATCCCCAGCTGGCTATATGCACGATCCAGCCCAGCTCTCCCTCTCTGCACTCGGGCAAAGTAAGTCTGGCTACTACCTTAACTGTGTGTACCTGTTTCTCCTTGGAGGCCTTTGAGGATGTGTGTTAGACAATGCTGACAGCCACACGTGACGTGGCCTGTCATCCCTGGGCCAGGCACAGTCCCCACCACTGATAGAGACTTCTGAGCAGATGGCTTGGATTCTACTTACCTCCCTGTTGGGCAAGGCCTCACCTCAGAGCATGCCCACAGAGACCCAGAATGAGGAAAGTTCCCCAGGACTCCAGTGCCCACTTTTGCTGTGTCCTGGGCACATGCCAGGTTAGAGGTCTACCCTGTCCATGGAGGAGTGACCTACTGGGCCACCCGACTGCTTAGAGCTTGGCTGTGCCCAATGCCATGGGCAAGGGCACACTTAGGCAGGACAGAGGGCACATCTCCTGCTCCTCTGCTAGGAACTCATGAAAGACATACCGCCGGGCCAACACACACAACGGGGAGATGCAGATGGCTCTGCACCCTGCTGGCTGCAAACATCCTCAGCTGGGGGAGCTTTGGCAAACTGATTTAATTATGGGCAAATCTTTTATGGAGCCACCCCAGTTCCATTCAGGAGCAGAGGGAGTGGCAGCCAGACCCAAGGCATCTGGAACCTCCAGAAGCAAAGGAAGTGGGGGGACGATTCCTCAGCTGCTGGCCCTGGCAGGAAGTCATCTCCATTGAGTGAGAAATGATTCGGCTTTGTACACGTTGGCTCTGGTCTCGTCCTCAGCCTGGAGTGATGCAGATCCCTTATCCTTACGGAAGGCCTGGCTGACCCTGTGCCACACGGCCCCATGCAGTGGGGAGGCGACGTCCTCCACGTTTCCAGGAGCCAGGCCAGGCAGAGCTCTGGCACTGGGCACGGACGGCCTCGGTTTCTTCCTTCCCCCAAAGCTATACTTCCTGTATTAGTCAGGGTTCTCTAAAGAAACAGAAGTAACAGGACGAATATTTAGCTATATACAATTTATTGATTTGCTCACGTGACAGAGTTCAAGGAGTCCAACAGTAGACGCACCACACTGGAGAGGCTGAGAATCCAGGGAACTGCTCAGTCCGCAAGAGTGGATGTCTCAGTAGTCCCAATTATGGTGCTGAAGGCTCGATGGATTCCAGGAGATCTGCCGGTCTCAGTACACGGTGGGATCCATAGGGTTGATCACAGCAGCAAGACAAACTCACCAGTGAGAGAGAGGCAAGCCGCAAGAAAAAAGGGACCAGCTCCCTTTGCCATGGCCTTTAATACTGCCTGCTGGCAGAAGGTAACGCCCACATTTGGGGTGGGCCATCTGGGTTGAG
>VZQC01003848.1:375607-538663 GCA_009823505.1 Rhizomys pruinosus
CAAGCAGGGTTGGGTAGGGGGTGGCCCAGGGTTCTTCCAGCTGTTCCACAAGATGAGATGGTGCTCTGAAGAAAGGCTGTCCAGAAGCCAACGAAGTTCGGAAGAATGCTAGGAGTGAGGGTTAACAGCTGTCACTGCAGCAGATCTTGTCAGAGCCTTTGTCTCTTCAGTGATGTCTGCTTGGGGTCAGGCCCCATGAGAGACCCTGGAGTGACCAAGCTCGTCAGAAGGGATGGGGCACCAGGCATCAGGGAGGCAGATACTGCGTGGATGACTGTGTGCTTGACTCACGGCAGCAGCCCTGGGTGTGGGCTAGAGCCCAGGGAGCTGAAAATGCTCAACAAGGGGTTGGGGGTGGCGCTGCAGGGGCCCTAGTGCTTCAGCTGCCGTCCTGAGAGTGAGTGAGGTGTGTGTGTGTGTGTGTGTGTGCGCACGTGCAGGACTCCAGGCCTGATGGGAAGACCCTACAGTGGAACTGGAAGAAAGCCCATGTGGTCAGAACATGGATGAGGATAGGAACCAGGGGCAGAACAGTGTTACAGCAGCCGAGTCTTGCAGAGTCCACTGAGCATTTGGACTTTATCCTAAAAAGCTGGGACTGGGTTGGGTTTTAAGTGGGGCATTGGCATGACAGGTGTTTTAATGAGGCTGGCAATGGGCTTCTGGAGCCCAAAAGTAGATGGTCAGAACTGAGGCCATTCCTGGGACCAGTGAGGACCCAGGGGGTTGCACTAAGAGTCCTCATGGAGGTTAGAGATATTGGAGGCCCAGTTATTGAGCCAGCATACAGAGGTGAGCTCTGGGTATATTGAGTTCAGGGGTGCATGACATTTTGATAGTTATCTTGACCTAAGAGTAGATCTGGAGCAGTGTTGGAGGAACTGTAATCTCATCCCAGGATCCCCTTCTGCTTAGTGGTCATGTGGACACTAACTAGAAACTACATTTCCCAGGCTCCTTTGTGAGCCATGGCAGGAGCCCCGTCTGGACTGTCATTAGGCTGTGTCACCTCCGCTTGGGGTCACTTGTCTCCCTTTCTAGGAACTCGTCCAGTGGACAGTGAGGAAGCTCAATAGGAACTGTCTTCTGAATCCACCATCTGGGTGTTCATTGATAGTGTGCAGGGATAGAGTGGATTTAGAGGATGGAGAGATGGCTCAGTTGTCAAGACCACTGGCTGCCCTTGCAGAGGAACTGGGTTCAGTTCCCAGCACCCACATGGCAGCTGACAACCATTAGTAATTCTAGTTGCAGGAGATCCTGCACCTTCTTCTGGTCTCTTCAGGCACTGCATGCATATGGTGCACTTACATGCAAGCAAAGCCCTTATAGACATATAAATAAATCTTCGTAGAGATCTCCCGAGACCAGCTGAAGCAAGCGCAGGTAGGTAGGTAGGAGCTGGGTGCTTCAGCAAGGCTGATTCTTGTTTGACTTAATGTAGTTAATCCATTAATCCGGTTGTTTTTGGCTTACTTGGCTTTTGTGGCTGTGGGGGCGGAGTTATCCTCCCAGCTGGTATAAAAGGTAGAGTTGTGTGAGTCTTGAGATCTGAGATCTCCTGAGACCAGCTGAAGCGCAGGTACTGGGGCACGTGCTAAAGAGCACCCCCCAACCCCCTGCCAACTGGGATTATGAAGGCATCTGAAGGAGGCAAGAAAGCACGCCTTCAACACAGTGAAGAGGCATTTGGGACTCACATTGGAATATAGGCAAGGAGAAGCCCATATGCCAGGAACACGAAGAAGAGACAACATGGGAAAGGGGCAGGATAACCCTGCACCAAGCTCTACCAACCCTATGGAAGATTCCTACAGTGGGATCCCCCTGGGGATGGCCCAGGACACAGATATCAGAAACACAATTGTGAACATACTTAAAGAACTACAAGATTATAAAGAGCAAATCAAAGAACTAAGAAAAGAGAATGAAGAACTCAAGAAGGAGAGAATAATTTGCTCTCTGAATTCATTCAGAAGCTCAGAATGCTATAAAGCAAGATTTTAAATTAACATGGACTGACCATAGTTGGCAATATCCTTTTCCAATGGAAGGAACTTGTAGATAGAAAATATCCAGGCCCGCTCTGATGTTCATCCCCCTAAACTCACAAAAATGTGAACAACGCTACCATCTACCCCATTAGGAAGTGGAGGTAGTAATAGCAGCTGGATCTCGCATCTTACAATGATCGTTCCTCCCACCTAACTGCTATCGTATGTGTGACATTCTTAATACAGAAGAGACAATTGCCAAAGGGACAACAAAGAGAGCGTCCTGTTCATCGTTTCCTGTCTAATCATATCTGGCGCCCTCGAAATGCTGGCATCGTGTAATTGACCCCCAAACAAATGCTAACTCTTCACACCAGTTCCCCTATAAGTTCCTGTTTCTAAACTTCGGGAGGAGCCTAGAATTAAGTCCTATTTTCTACATGTGTATCGTGATACACATTGACTGGAAAACCAAATAACCTTCCGGGCCTGGAGAAAAAATCGGAGAACCCAAAACCCAAAACCTCACATACCCTAATATATGCACCTGTGTCTGTCTCTATCGGATGACAAGCTACTTAACACAACTTACTCTTCTAAGATTACCGCCGCCCACTGTACCCAACCCCATTCGCCTCACCCTGTCCCCACAGGGGCTCACTCCAACCCGAATAGCTATCGCCCAGCCTCCTTCATTCTTCACACTTAAAGGGCGAGATTTAAAGTTCATTAAGGCAATAAATGATTGCCTAGCCTGTGCTGTTGTACTCCCATGGAAGCCACATTAGACCACGGCTACCCCTCTGAAAAAACAAATATAATTTGTATTAAACATTGTCCAATCGCTGAGTTCATCTGTACCTCAACTATTCATCATCCGAATCAATTCTCTGCAGGGAGTCATCCTACGTTTAGAGCAATTTTATTGGCGTCTCGCCTCATGCACACTCTGCCTTACCTAATTGAACATGTGGCTGTTTCCTGTCAATAGATCTATCAGAGCAGAGGCCGAAGACTTTTCTCCCGCTCTGGACGAGAGAAGACGCCCAAATCTACCAGATATACTTGTATTCACGCCTTTACCCAAAAAAAACGATGAATACCATAGCACACTCAAGTTTGCACGTCCCAGTACAACCATCCTCAAATCTACACGTGAGATATTCCAAAATTACTTTACCCATGAGATTCATATTTATCCTTAGAACGAGAAAAGATATTAGATACAAAAGGAATTGGACAAACTTATACTTCTGTATGTAAATTCTTATACAGGTACATGTGTGAAGAAGTTATGTTTGTTCTGTTTCTGTATCTTTCAAACTTTGTCATTTTGTGAGAAACGGACATTGTGGATTAGGCAGAAAATAATTACGGTAATACAAAATGTCCTGTTACTATTTGGAACGCTTTCACTTTTATTGTGTCATCTAAAGACAAGGTTTAATTGTTCTCATCTTGAAAAAGGATTCACAATCGAAGAAAATGGCTGGATCCTCAAATATTGAGCGAATTCCACAAATATGCATCTCTATATCTCTTTTCTTTGCACAGTTTGTAACTTGTAGCATTACTCTACCAATGGTGAATATGTTTTGCCCAGTGACCAAAGGTAACATATATAATATACAAGGGAGTTTGAAAACAACATCTTGTGATCTCTGTACTATTTACTTGTGCCTTGTACAGTTTAGGCTACCCCCATGTTTCCTTACTAACATTTCCATGAGTGCGAATTTTCATATGGTGCATTAATACAAGGAGGCGAAACAAATAAAATAGGTTGACGGCCGCACTAGTTGTGCTCCTCCGTGATGTCTCTATTTTTTTTTATTCTGTTTCATTACCCTATATTATTCTTTCTTTAATCAATCTTTATTTATTGGCGTGAAGGATTGGGTAACCATAAAAAATGGAATAGGTGAAAGCTTTGCTCTGCATGCCTTTTCTTATGGTTTGTGTGTGTATTTATTTTTTTTAATATGCTATTCCATGTCGTAATTTGGTGCATTACTGTCTCATTGATGCGAATGGTGTGGTCAGGAAGACATGTCGCGGATACTTTGTTCTTAGCAGTGAATTTATCCCGGGTGGAAAACTGTAGGATAGTTTTCGCGTTGTGGCCAATTGCCTTGTGTCTGCTGCAAGCTTTCAGATGATCACGGGCTTCTTTTCGAGACCCGGCCATGTGGGGTGCTGGAGGGGACATCGCTGCAGAACCCGAGAGGCTCCTCTGAAAGAGCGAACGCTCGGGACTTAGATGTCTGCTCCTTCTGCCGAGCTACTGGGCATGACTCTCTCCCATGCCACCTCGTGGAGTATTCCACTTGTTCGTAGAGAGTTTACAATGCTACTCCGGCTGTCGGATAATACCTGGTGAAACCTCCACCGCCTGCCGCTTACTATGCACTGGACTTGCCGCGGTATTTCTTTGAACAAGACATCTTGGGAACGCGACCTAGGCCACGTTTCAAGGCTTTCTACGGTTGACCACCAAAATTCATTGGAGCGTTGGCGCGTTCTCCCTCTGATACTTAAGTTACTTCAGAATATCTGAATTATAAAGACTATCATAGTATCGTGAAGAGCATCCAAGAATACTCCAAACCGCTGTGCTCCTTAGACAATAACCACCAAATCCAGTCTAGCGCCCTGACCGAATCGTCAATCGTCCTATACCCTCTTACGCATTCCAAACGTAGACCCCATATAAAAAACACGGTCAGACAATCTACCTTTCTAAGACAGTAACTCCACACAAGAACTGAAATCAAAAAAATATTGCCTGAATAGAAAATACCAATCTCAACCACTGGAATTCTCCAAAGAATAATAGCGCTATAGGACAGAGACATTGTCAATTACTAACACCATGAACCCATATTCAAGAACCTGTTCGCCGCAATCACACAGGCATTGCCAGCTCGCCAAGCGTCCAAGCACCAAATATTTATGCCCTCTGACGCGCTTTGTGGACATTATAGTCGCGACGTTCTGTCGCAACTAAATGCTCTGACCGAACCGAATATCGAGGAACTAACATACGTGTAGACATCAACGGTATCTTATTCAAATCATCCTGTTACGTCCATCACCTGGCCACTCAGGCACTCTAAACCGTCAGGTCAGTCGAACTACGCCATGAGTAACAAAATATCACTCCCTGGACAAATACGTAATCTAGTGACCCTAGCTTCCCACCCTGCTATTCCTATCCCACGCATTAAGAATACTATGTAAGATGTCACGTCCCGCCTTCCTACCACTTCCCTTCATATCCTATTCACTACCACCAGGGTGAGGAGTTTCTAATATTTATGCTCTTCTCTTTACCCGATAGCGTCCTGCACACAATCCCTTATGGGCCTTCACATGGGTAAAGTCACTTTCATTGGACTATTACGAAATATAAGATCCGATATGTAAACACTTTTCAGATGTATCCGGTTTAAAGATACCCACACACTGGTCAGACCTATATATAGTTCTGATCTAGCTGAAGCCAATCGAAACCAAACACCTCCAACCCGCGCATCCCCCAAGAAAACACACCGCCTGCCTCGCCGGGCACTTAACCAATATAATGAAGCGGTTAAAACATTGTGGATAGCAACCCCCTGATAGAATGAGCCAAGACTAACACGAATTTAATCCGGTAAGAAAAAATCTTCCAAAACCCAAAAAATTTACGGGAACCACTACCCTTCAAGAACCCTATAAAGTACTTACCATTGACAAGCCATAGGCGATGCGTTTAAAGAGGAAGGTGAAACGGAGGCACAATAAAAGATAGAATATTCTTCATTGGAATAACGAAGTGCGCTAAAATCATAGCTAAGAAAATGGTGATAAATAATAGTGTAACCGACTGTAATCTACATATTTAATGGATGAAATATGAAAATATTTACTTCACTGAACTTGAGGGTTTCAACATTTAACTTAATATTGTCAGGATAAGTCATAGTCAGAATATGTCAGTGATCACGTAACGCAATGATAAGCCAGAAGCAAACAAATCCAGCGAAAACACAAACCCAAATACCGGCACCAACGAAGCCAGGGAACTTCCGGAACCACCCGATGAAACCAAAAGATTCCGCATGCATCTATGAAAAGAAGATCAAGTAAACCAACGCTCAGTCGAGACAGCTAAAGGACGCTCAGCCCATGCGCGATAGGAGATAGGTGTATAAGGAGAATTGAGGGATAGCTTCCAAAAATAAGAACACCAAATCGCCAGTAGACTAAGATACTTAAAGGAAATCAGAAAGAGGGAAATCTAAAGATAATCGAACATCTGAGCATTTTCTTACAATCAAGAGGGAAAGGAATGAAAAAGCCTCAGAAGAGAATGAGGAAGCAGAACAAAGAATATCAGACCTGGGAACTGATAACACCAGACAACTCAACAAAAACCTTCAAGTACAAGGATTTGAAAAATATTAAATACACAAAGGTGGGAACAACCGAAACTCGTGGGACATCTATGAAAAAGAAGCAAACCTCCACATCATAGGAATTAGAGGAAGGAGAAGATAATCCATCAACGAGAATTGGTATTAATTCAGATCTTCACTTGGCAATAATTTCGCATGGATAGAAACTTCCCCAAACTAAAGAAAAAAGACAAACCAATAAAATCAAGAAAGCACTAGAACCCAAAACAGACAGATCAAGACAAAGAATTCTCCACGCCAGCCATGATAGGTTAAATGCTAGACCCAAAACAAGACCACAATCCTTAAGCCACAGAGGAAAGTAAAACAACAACTGTGAGTCCTATAAGGAGGGAAACACCTATTCAGATATTACAACCTGACTTCTCATATGCAAACTAAGGCAAGAACGAACCGAGCAAAGAGCATTCCCTTAAATAGATGGTTATATAAAATGCCTTTAAAGACTTAATAGAGCAACGAGAGTATAATACCTTCCGTGCAAAGAATGCAGTTTGGAATAGAGTAGAGAAAATTCCATTGATAACAATTACAATACACCCCAGAACCCTTCAGAGAATACTTGAAACAATTCAAAAGGAACAGAAGAAAGGAGCACACACTGCTCCATGGCACCTAGTAAAAGAGAAAACCATAAAAGCTAGCAGCAGAAGTAAAACCCTAAACCCAAACCGGCAAGATGGATACATAAAGGCAAAAGGAGGAACCAAACCTCATCGTCATAACACCTTAGAATATTAAATGGCACTAATTCCCACTATCAAAAAGACATATACTGGAGAATTGGATTAGGAAACAGGAACCATTATAATGCTGTCTACAAGAACACATCTTACCTTCAAGGACAGGCGCCAACTAAAGTGAAAGGATGGGAAGAAAAATATTTCCAAGCAAATATGGTACCAAAAGGAAAGAGGTGTGCTATTTTAATATCAGACAAAAGTAACGAGCTTCAAGTAAAAGAATGCAGGAAGAGACAAAGAATGCCATATACATTTATTTATCAAAGGACAATTCATGAAGAAGAATTCACAAATTATGATATATATTCCCCACAATCTTGGTCACCAAACCTTATGAAGACAATTCTCCAGTGACCACAAGTCAACACTAACTAACTCATAGTAGGGATTTCAACACCCACGCTCGAGTCCTTGTGGGACAGAGTCAACCAGGACAAAGAAAAAAATCCGCAAGAGGAACATCTTGAACTGATGTTGATATGTTACACCATAATGGACCTCCATACCCTTTTTTTTTCATATCCTTCGAATAATTCTACCCCTAATCCAGAGAATATACACTTTGTACTCAGCACCTCATGGAATACTCTCCAAAATTGATCACATACTGGGCACAGAAGAAACCTCCACAAATACAAAAAGTTGAAAATTATCTTCAGCCATTCTATCAGACCACAGTGCCAAAAAACGCAATATCAACACCAGGATAACGCCTACAACCTACAAGAACACATGCGAGACTGAAAAACACACACTTACCTATGAATAATGAGATGGGATCAAGGAAAGAATAAAACCAAAAGAAATAAAAGCACTTCCTTGGATCTGAATGACATTACATTTACTATACCCAAACCACCTAATGGGCATGCTTTAAAAGCTAAGTCTTAAAGGGAATTGTTATAGCACTGGGGTCCTACTTCGAAAAAACGAAAAGAGCAGAATTAGTGAATACAAATGATTCATATTAATGTAAGCTAAAAATCACTTTAGAGGCAACAACAGATAAACCACTAAATGCAACAGACAGGAAAAAAATTCAGAGCAGAACCAAGTAAAATAGACAGAGAGAAAGAGTAAACAAAACAGATGAAGCCAAAGATTGGTTCTTTGAAGACGCGTGCGAACAATGTAGTAACAGACTCAGCCCAGATAACCACAAGAATAGAGTGAAAGGAACAATACCTCCCAAATCGGTACTAATCGCCATGATGGAAAAGGAAATATCACAACAGCAAGGAAAAGATCCAGAACATCATAAAAGAATACTTCAAAAAACCTTCTCTACCAGTGAAACCGGAGAAAGATGAATTTCTGAAATCCAGGGAATCACCAAAACAAAACAAAAAAAAAAAAAAAAAAAAAAAAAAAAAAAAAAAAAAAAAAAAAAAAAAAAAAACTCCCAACTAAAAAGCCCAGTGCCAGACGGCTTTCACGGCAGACATCTTAAGAAACATTTAAACAGACCTAATACATTACTGAAATTGTTAAGGATCTAATCAAGAGGATTCTCACAATTCCTTTAGAGTCCCTGGCATTGCACTCTAATACCAAACAGGCAAAGAACTACTAATAAGAGAGATACTTATGCCCATGCTCTCTAATGAAACAGTAGTGCCAAATTCTAAATCAAGGATACTACTGGCAAATTGCATACAGACTCATCATCAAGTAAAGATATCCATCTGATCAGTTTGGATTCATACCAAGATGCAGGACAGCCTTAACATATGAAAATCAATAAACATCATCTATAACATTAAAGGAATGAAAGACAAACAACACACATATCTCAATCGACACTGAAAAATCCTTTGAACAAAGTCAGCATCCCTGCATGTCTTAAGTCCTAGAGGGAATTGGAATTAGGGATCATTTCATGTACATCAAAGCCATATACAGGACATACCCACAGGCCTAAATATCATTCTAAATGGGGAAATGACCGAAACCATTCCCTTTAAAAGGTAGGCAACTCAACTCCACTGAAAGGCTGCCACCTGCTCACCATTCTCTCTCTCCCACATGCTAGTGCTTGAAACATCTTGCTCGACGCAATAAGGCAAGAAAAGGAAATTAAAGGATTTCTAAATTGGATAAAGAGAGGAAGTCCTAAGCTATCACCTAATTTGCTGAATGAATACTGATTGGTTTATTCTTAAGGGATGCTAAATCTCCTAAGAAAACTCCTAGAAATGATTACACGCTTCAGGCAAAGTGCAGGATCAAAAATTAACCTTAAAAACTAAGGAATCACACCATGAAGCATCATCAACCAAGAGACTGTAGAAGGAATTCAAAGAGCACTTCACCATACAATTGAGCTCAAAAACATAGTAATATATCTAGGAAAACCAACCAAAGACATACCAAATCTCTCAATAAAAATTTTTAACCTTTAAGAAAGAAATTATGTAGCATCAGATAAATGAAACCGTCCATTGTCAGTGGATGGAAAATCTACTTACTATTTGTATTAACTAATAAATGTCCATTCTATCCGAAACTCTTGTTATAGATTTAATTGCAACTCCACAAATCTAAAACTCCCCAAGCGTTTCTTTCACAGTGCGTTGAAGAAAAAAGAGTCCTTTAAATTCTCATTTTGGAAATAAATCAAAAGACCCCCCGAATAAGCCTCAACAAACCCTGAAGGGAAAGAGCTACACGGGGTGCACTCCCATATATCCAGTCTTAAACTATACTATAGGGACTCTTACAGTCATTAAAAACAGCTGTACTGGACAAAAAACAGACCTGTTGACCATTGAACAAAAAACCTGAGGAAGATCAATTGAGCACGTATAATTTCAGCCATTTAACTAATTTGTACAAGGGGCCAAGAAAAGCACAAGAGAGAAAAGACAGCATCCTTTCCAGCAAAGTGGTGCTGCGCAACTGGATCACCCTTACTCCAGTAGTAGAAGAATGGAATTAAATCGCCTACTTCCGTGACCACCTGTCAAAGTTCAACTCCAGATGGGATCAAAAGATCAATTGATATTCAATTGAATAACTCCCAACTTGAATGGGTAATGGTAGAAATTAAAATGTTGTGGCAGCCAGGACTTGACATAAAGAGCAGGAAGCTTAATCAGAGCAAGACTATCCAAGAATAGGTCCAGACAGATTCAATGCAGACCTTATCATTGAAACCTCGAAGGGTGAACTGCTGGTACATATGGGCCACTGGTAGAAAGACCCAAAACGGTATATATAGGCAAAGAAATAGTAGGAAGTGAAGAGAATTCCATCAGAGTGGGAGGAACGCTTCGATCCGCCAGAAACAATCTGACAAATCAGCCATTGATTTCCAAATATTATAAACTAATCAAAAAACAATAAACAAATGACCCACTGAATAGATAGAGCAAGACCGAAACAGACTGTCATCAGTTAGAGGAATTAGAGATCATTTGAGAAAGCTTCTAAGAAGGTGTTTCAACATCATTAATCATTAAGGAAATGTAAATCATAAACGCATTTTATAATGATATCATCTTACTCAATAAGACTTGGCTATGGATCAAGAACAAATGTTACCAAGTGCTGGAGAGGTTGTGGGGAAAGGGGAACCACTCAGCGTCCACTTGCTGGTAGGGATGTAAAACGTCACCTACCCCTATGGAAAGCAAGCGCCTATTGGTGGAGCACCCTTGGAAGACTTGGAATTACTTGCCACCCAACCCAGCCATACCACTCCTGGGCATATCGTACCTCAAGACCTACACCCCACCTCATGCAGATAATGCTACACCATGTTTTATTCGAAGCTCTCTTCACAAAAGCAGGAGCATTAGAACCAACCCAAATTGCCCCTAATTGCTGATGAGTGATAGGATGTAAAACTGTCTTCGGTACATCTATCATCAATGGATTATATGCAGTAGTAAAGAAAGTCGATAAATCAATGAGCTTTGTCAGAGAAAATGGCCTGGAGCTAAGACGGAACATCATCGCTTATGTGAAGGAACACAGTCCCAGAAAAACACACAAGAAATGGTTCCTCATCTGTGGTGCTAGAGGGTAGCCCAATTTAACCTAGTTGTAGTATTTCTTGTGCCACGGCCCTTGAGCTTTTGCCCAAAGTCTATTTGGGAGGTTGATGCTATTGGAAACAACACAACATCATGACAACCAGAAAGTAGTCTACCTGCGCGCATCCAAAGAACGACTGCAAACCAAGTGAACTTTCTGCTCAAACCCCACAGTCAACTTTACATGGAGAATTGAGAAAGACTGAGAAGAGATGAAAAAGCTGATTTGGCAGAATGAATGATTGGGCCGTGCCAATTTGGCCTGAAGAATACGGCAGCTGGGGGGCCTAAGGGTGGGGGACATGGGGTCTAGTATATTTGCATAAAAAATAAATATAATTAATATTAAAAATATCTATCAAAACAAGAGAAAGACAAATAGATGGATTTCTTAAAGGATATCCCGGATCTATGAGAAGTGACTTACTGCCCGTACGTACTCGAACGACCGTATGTGCTTTAGGAATAGAAGTAAGAATCTAGCAGCAAACTCATCAGGAACCTTGAAACCAAAAAAGATTATTGAATCGCAAAAGGCGAAGAATGCACCTAGGTCAAGGACACGTACAGAGCAGTATCCCAGCACCACATTAGGCGGCCAAGAAGCGCGAACCATTGCGGGACTACTCAGGATCCGCCTTCCTGACCCTCCTGGCGTAACGACACCAAACTTGCATGCAGGACAGAACATTCACAATTAAAGACACAATAAATTATAAAAAATGCTGTTGTCCTGCTGCCTTGCGGAACTCTTCGTTAGCCCTACTGGTACCTTATGGCTAGATCTTAGGATTTCCTACATGCAAGGTGACATCGTTTCTGATTTGAACTCTCTTATTTCCCTGTCTTTGCTCAGTTGTCATGGCTAGCACAGTGAAGAGCACCAGCGATGGTGACAAGGAGCACCCCTGTCTTCTCTTCTCTGTTCCTTGAGGGTGCTGAGTGCCAGGAACACCCTTCAGGAGACAAACCTGCATGTATATAAGAGCACCACATGTGTGCAATGCCCACAAAGGCCAGAAGAGGGCGTCTGATTCCCCTGGAACTGGAGTTAGACATAGTTGTCAGCTGCCATGTGGGCGCTGGGAACTAGACCCAGGTCTTCTGCAAGAGCAGCCAGTGCACTTAACTGCTGAGCCATCTCTCCAGACTTCTTTTTTTATTCTTTTTTTTATTTGTGTGTGTGCAGGACAATTTCGTGGAGTGGGTTGTCTCCTTCCATTTTTACATGGGTACTGGAGATCAAACCCAAACCTCTTTATCAATCACCCAGCCTGTACCATTCCTTTAGAACACTGGACAACAGGCCAAGATCCCAGTCAATGGCACAGAAGGTGGAGATGTGTCTAGAGATCGAAGTCCCCAGAGGGTCAGGAGCAGTGAAGACACTGTTTGATGAGTCGGGAAGGAGACCAGGGTCTCCCCAAACCTCAGACAGAGAAGCAGGTGTGCATGAAAACCAGGCTGCTTACAGCCAAGGCTATGCGATCAGAAGCACTGTTAGTCCTTCTGGAGGAAAGCAGAGTCGGTTTTCTTCAAGGGTGTGGACCCTGTAGGTCACCCACGCTCTGGTGGATGGCCCACGTTCACGAGTACTTAGGGCAGTACAAATTGGGTTATTAAAAAATAAAAAGGATGGGCTGGGTGTGGTGGCACGCACCTCTAACCTTAGCACTCAAGAGGCAGAGGCAGGTGGATCTCTGTTTCAAGGCCAGCCTGGTCTACAGAGTGAGTTCCAGGCCAGCTGGGGCTAGGCGAGACCGGCTGCTAAAGACAAAAAATAAATAAATAAATAAAATTTAAAATAAAATATATATATATATATATATATAAATAGGATGCAAAGTTGTGGGAGGAAGGTAGAAGACTGGGGGTGATATGGCTCAAATACAATTATATGAAATTCTCAAAGAATTATTTAAATGTTATATTAAAAATTTAGGGGCTGGGCCAGGTGTGGTGGTACACGCCTTTATTTTTATTTATTTTTATTTTATTTATTTTTGAATGTGTATGAATGTGCTGTCTGCATGGGTCTGTGCACCGCTGTCGTGCAACGCCGCAAAGGTTCAGAAGAGGGTCTCGGTTTCCCCTGGAACTGAGAGTTTCCTGGAATTGGAGTTACAGACGGTTCTAGCCCGCCATGTGGGGGCTGGGGATCGAAACTGGTCCTCTGCAAGAGAGTCGGTCTGCTGCTTTAACCGCTAGGCTATCTCTCCAGCCCCGGTTGCGCGCCTTTAGTCCAGCACTTGGAGGCAGATGGCCAGACTTCTGTGAGTTCAAGGCCATCTAGGTCTACGTAGCGAGCTCCAGGTCAGCTGGGATTAAGAGTGAGAACCTTGTCTTAAAAGACAAAAAAAAAAAAAATTTAGGGGTTGGAGAAATGGCTCAGTGGTTAAGAATGCTGACTACTCTTGCAGAGGAGCTGGGCTCAATTTCCAGCACCCACATGGTGGCTAAGAACTCTCTTTAACTCCAGTTCCAGAGGATCCAATGCCCTCTTCTGACCTCCATGGACACTGTAGGACACAGGTACATTAACACACATGCAGGCAATATACTCATATACATAAAATAATAAATAAAAATAATTTTGGTCCTTTCGAGACAGGGTCTCCCTTTACTCCCAGCTGGCCTGGAGCTCGTTTTGTAGACCATGTTGGCCTTGAACTCACAGAGATCTGCCTGCCTCTACCTCCCAAGTACTGGGATTAAATGTGTGCGCCACCATGCTTGGCTAAATAAAATTTTTTTTTTAATTTAAAAAATAGGGACTGGAGAGATGGCTGAGCAATTAAGAGCACTGGCTGCTGTTGCAGAGGACCTGGGTTCCATTCCCAGTATCCACATGGTAGCTAACAACCATCCTTAACTCCAGTTCCAGCGGATCCAGTGCCTTCTTCTCGTCACCACAGGTCTTGTATACATGTGATAAATGTACATACACACAGGCTGAACACCCACATGCAGGCTGAACACCCATACACATAAAATTTTAAAGTAAGNAAAGAGTGTGGTCAAAATTATTAGCAATTTAAAATTAATAGAAGAAATAGGTTGGTTGACGGTGAAGATAAGCCAGATATGGGCACAAAAGGCGCATGGAGTGTGGAAGGGTAGGAGTAAGGATTGGACAGGTGCAGTTTCGGAAAGAGTCCAGATAAAAAGTGATGAGGATGCAGCCCCGCAGAATGACAGGGAGATATGCAGAGATAGAGAGGGAGGAGCAACGGTGGGTGCGTGGGCTCCGCTCATCAGGCTGTGCAGTGGGGACTTTGCTGGCAAGGTCAGCGACGAGGGCTCTGGGCTCCATCCCAGCAGGCCCTACGTTATAGAATAGTGGCTGTCCTGATTGTTAGTGTGGGCTAATAGGATTGTGTGGAGACCTATGATTTAACTGGGTGCCATGAGTACAGAGGGTTCTCAACGAGGTGCGTGAGAGAGCCACACCCTAGAAACTTGCACTTGAAGCAGGAGCCCCCCAGTTCCTAATAAGAAAGGTGCGAGCTGAAAATTTCAGGGTTGAGGGTAACAGTTTAAGAGGAAGACATACCACCCTCCGAGAGGACTCTCTCCTACAGAAGTGAAGGCTAGACACGACCATGCTGAACCGCCCATTCCGAGAAAACTGTCCTCCAGCACACGCTTACACATGCCGCCCCAAAGGTAGACGCCCGGCGCCCTTTCCCTTTCCTCCAGCGACCGCGCCGTCACGCCATCTCTTTTCCTCAACAGCCCACCTTCCCATTCAAGCCCCTTTCACCTCCGAGCGCGTCCGCCTTCGCTGAGCGGGCCCTGCCTTTCCTCTAACGTCACCCTCCCTTCCTTGCCTTTGCCAACCTCCACCCTCACTGCCTAGCCCTCTTATACTCCACAGAGCCCTCCTCCTAATTTCATCTCTTACTCTTCCGTTCCCATATCAACAACGGCAACTACGGTAGGACAGTGGTCCCTTCCCTTTTCCTCTCAGATACCTCCCACTCTACCCCTTTCGCCGTTTCAACTCCAGTACCCCCCCTCCCTTTCCCTCCTCCAGGACCCGCCTCACACCCCTTACCCTCCTCCTTTCCCCCGTCTTCTGCCCTCCTCCTTTGCACTCTCAGCTCTCTCCCGATCCTCTTCTTCCGTCCAGGGCGCGCCCCTCCCTTTTCTCTTTCCTCCTCCCATCCTGTCCCATCGTCCGTCTCTTGTTTTCCTCTAGCCAGGCCCCCCTCCCCTTCTCATATTCGCGTAACCAGGGACACTCCCTCATGCTTCTGGGTGCCCTTTCCTCCAGCCGGCATCCACCCTTGAGCCCTTCTTTTCCCCCAGAACTCCCTTCCTTATCCCGTTGCCTCCATCCCCCCTATCCTTTCCCCGCCACCCCTCCACCCCCTTCTCTTCTCCAGCCCCTCCCCTTCCCTTCCTCCGGTCTCTCTCTTCTGTCCCTATCCCTTCCCTGCGCAGACACCCGCCTTTCCCCGTTGCTCGTGTTCCTGCGGTCAGGCCGTCCGCCTCTGTGTGTGCCTCGCTTCGGTGTCTCGGTTGCCATGCGCCCGCTGCTTCCGTCGTCTTCTGGTCCTCGTCAAGTAGCTAAGGCTCCACTCTCACACCCTTTGGTTCGCGATCCAGTAGGAAACTCATGACCACATTACCCCAGGAAGACCCAATAGGATTACCATGATAGGTTGAGTTTATACCTTCCTTTCCATTTAAATCTTACGCCCTTTAATGCCTGCTCCCTTTTGCGCCGATACATCCTAGCCCCCACCTTACCCTCTTGTCTATGCTTATCCTCCACCCCCCCAGCGCCCTGTGCCCTTGCGAAAGCTATCAGAGACCACCACCTGTTCTGGCTCTCTCTGCCGACCTCCCTTAACCGTGGGCCCTAAGGAAACAGGCACTTGGGTAGCACGTCCAGCTGCCCCTTCTCTTTCCTCCAGCCCCCTCCCCTTCCCTTCCCCAGTCACAGGTCCCCTACGACCTTATGCCCAGAAAGGGATAAAAGCAGAGATTTCCCTCCCATAGACCCCTCAGACGCTACTGAGATCTCTGCCATGACTCTGCCTTTGGGAGAGCTAACTGGAAGGGAAGTTGGATTGGGGGAGTGGATCTCCTCAAAGAACACCCTGAAGTCCTAAAACACTGTGGACACAGCACTGAAGAGACAGGACCAAGCTTCTCACCAGACACAATAGTTTTTTGATATTTTAAAAATCAAAGGGTGCAGAACTTCTGGGCATGATGGTCAGACCCTTTAATTCCAGCACTTGGGAGCCAGAGGCAGGATGCTGAATCTCTGGACGAGTTTGAGCCCAGCCTGGTCTATATTAGAAATTTCAGGCCAGCTGGGGCTACAGGGGAGATCCATGTCCTCAAAAAGAACCCCCCTTAAAAAAAAATAAAGTGCAAACAAAGTAATTCCAAACTGAAGGGTGATGTTGAGAGGACAGAGACAAGGCGGGCCCATCCCCCCTTTAATGAAATAAAGACATAGCCTGATAGGGTCTGTTCATTACAGTCTGGGGGGCTGCACAGCCCCAGAACCTCTAGGGGAACTTGGGCTGCTCAGCTCCTCTAAAGCTCTGAGGACCAGTTCTGCCTGTTTTAGGCTTGCCGCTTGCTGATGCCAGCTTCCATAACCCATGTTCAAGGCCCTTGGGTCCTAACCTTTAGCCCAAAGCTGTTGCTTTTGAGGTGTTACAGGTCCCCAAAGCCCCACCCCTGGAAGTAGCTGTCAGCCCTGCCACATACATGTGGGGTCAGCTGACCCTGGGACTTTGTCCAGGAAGCCTCCGAGGTCCGTGTAGAGACTGTGGTGGCCAACACAGAGAGTGTGGGAGAGGAACTTCGGGAGGTTCATGAGCCACCCCTGTCTGACTGGGGCCCATCTACGAATGAGAAGATGACTCAGGCACCTCTGCCACATAAAGACTCACGCCCGCTATCTGTGGTGTGTACACTGTTTGTTGGGTGTCTTGGAGAACTGTGTGCTCCACAGAAATAATCTCTCCCATAAAGCCTGGTGGCAATATCATCTCATGTCGATGAACATTAGAAACGTGGAGAGCCCTCAAGAGTGTTTGGATTGTCCTCTGCCGCGAGTCGGAGCCATGCTGGCATGATGCGCCGACCCTGGAAGGGTTGAAGAGAACTTCACCTAGGCGGTTACTGGCGGGATTTGTTGGATATTGGAGTTTTGTATAGTGTGATTGCTCAAAGCCTTGATCCCCCCAATGTTCTTGACATCGAGGTTTGGTCTCATCTCTAGGTTCTCGCCATGTCTTCCTGGGCGTGGCACCAGGAGGTGGCAGTTCAACCCCGGACAGGTACCCCGGGGGTGCTTAGAGGGGGCAGGAAAAGATATGAACCCTACACTATACCCTCAGTCAACGATTGGGTGCTCTGGGGAAGAAGCGTGGCCAGACTGGTCGCAGGCAGACAGCGGTGTAAGGGGCCATGCGGGCCTAGAGTCAGGCCAAAACAAAGACGTAGAACCGCAGAAGGACGCATGGGGGAGGGGCAGTGCGAGCAGGTTGGTGGCAGCCATGTTTAATGCTGGCGCTGGACCGCCTGCCAGCTCTGAGGCAGAGATCAAGTACCAGCGTGGAGGGTGGGTCTCACTGGCCTGCCAGGCTCTCAGCTCTGGCCCAGATGCTCTACGCATACCAGTCGTTTTCATCGGCCTGCTCACTCCCGTGATTCCCCAAGAACACGTGCTTCTTATCAGGAACAGAAGATGAGGCCACTCGCCCCGCGCAGGATCATAGAGGCAGAGGAAAGGAAATGGCTTCACCTGACAATACTGCAATGAGCAAGTCATACCAACTCTAGTCATTATGCGAACCTCGGATATGTCCTGCAGAGGCACCAGAACATTTCTAGAACTTTCTCCTTGGGACCTAAGCAGCCAGCATCAGTGCAGCAGATATGTGACCGACCCCTACAAGTGGGACAGCTCTAGATTCAGCCTTCAAACAGCAAAACACACCTTGTCTCTCTCGGTGGCTTGGTGGAGAACTCAGTCCATTTTTACTTTGTGGTGGAGAAGGACCAATGAAGACATGCTTTTATATAGTCAAGAATTCCTAATTTTCTAAGGTTTTATTTGTATTTATCTTATTTATTTATTATTTTTTATTTATGAAAAAAAAAAAAAGACAGGGTCTCCCTGTGGAGCCCCTACTGTCCTGACTCATTCTCCTGTAGACCAGGCTGCCCTTGAACTCAGCAGAAGACTGCCTGCCTCATGCCTCCCCAGTGGCTGGATTAAAAAGGCGTTGTACGCACCTACGCCCACCTAGAGAGGAAAGAATGACAAACTCCGGAAAGGAATTGGAGAACACTGAAAAGATCCCATGCTGAATAAAAAAGGAAACCAACCCAGCGAAGCAAAGAGCTACAGGGAAGAGATTGAGAGCTCCAAAAAGAAGTAGAAATAACTAAAGAAATCAGAAGAGCGCAAATGACAAAAAATCAAACACTCATCTAATCAAGAGGAGAAGGAATGATAAAAGCCTCAGAAGCAGATATGAGGAAGCAGAACAAAGAATATCAGACCTGGGAATGATAAACACAGAAAACAACAAAAACCTCAAGTTAAGGATTATGGAAAATATTAAAATACACAAATGGTTGGAACAACCGAGAAATGATGGGACTCTATGAAAAAGATACAAACCTCCAAATCATAGGAATGAGGAAGGAGAAGAAATCCTCAACGAAATTGGTATTAACATTCAGAATCTTTCATACAGAATGATGATAATGAAAACTTCCCCAAACTAAGAAAAAAAAGACAAACCAACTCATAAATCAAGAAAGGCACATTAGAACCCAAAACAGACAGATCAGAAAAGAAATTCTCACGCCAGCATCGTATAGGTTAAAATGCTAGACACCAAAAACAAGGACCAACAGATACTCTTAAAGCCAAGAGAAAGTAAAACAACAACTGACTCTATAACGGAGGGAAACACCTTATCAGAATTACAACCTGACTTCATCAATGCAAACTATGAAGGCAAGAAGAACCGAGCAAAGCATTCCCAGTGTTTAAAGGAACAATAGATGCCAAGCCAGGTTATATACCCAACCAAAAATGTCGATGTTATAAGTTTAGAAGAGAGAGAGAAATACCTTCCATGACATAAACATGGATTTAAGAATTCATTCCCCAGTAACAACCCTTCAGAGAATACTTGAAACAATGTCAAAGGAACAGAGAGAAGAGGAGCAACCATGCTCCACTGGCACCTAGAAAAGAGAAAACTCAATAAAGAGCTAGCTGCAGAAGTAGAAACCTCTAAACCCAAACGCAAATGGATACATAAAGCAAAAGGAGGAACACAACCTCATCGTCATAACCTTAAAATTAAATGGACTAAATTCCCACATCACCAAAGACATATACTAGAGAATGGATTAGGAAACGAACCTCTCGTATATGCTGTCTACAAGGAACACATCTTACCTTCAAGGACCAGGCACCACTAAAGTGAAAGGAATGGAAGAAAAAATACTTTCCAGAGCAAATGGTACCAAAGGAAAGCAGGTGTGGCTAATTTTAATATCAGACAAAATAGAGACTTCAAAGTAAAAGAAATGCAGAAAGAGACAAAGAATGCCATTATCATTTTTATCAAAGGACAATTCATGAAAGTAAGAATTGTGCACATATTACTGATATATATATCCCCAAACTCTGGTGCAACCAAACCTTTATGAAGACAATTCTCCAGGACCACAGTCAAACACTAACTTAACTCATAGTAGGATTTCAAACCCAACGCTGAGTCCTTTGGGGACAGGTCAACCAGGACAAAGAATAAACAGACGTCAGAATTGAAAAGCTGGGCGTGGTGGTGCACGCCTTTAATCCTAGCACTGGGAGGCAGAGGCAGGCAGATCTTTGTGAGTTCAAGGCCAGCCTGGTCTACAGAGTGAGTTCCAGGACAGCTGGGGCTACAGGGAGACCCTGTCTCGAAAAGACCAAATAAATAAATAAATAAATAAATAAATAAATAAATACTTAGAAAACTAGGAATCATTTGATATAAAAGCATTTATTGGCCTTCCCACAAAGTAAAAATGGACTGAGTTCTCCACCAAGCCACCGAGAGAGACAAGGTGTGTTTTGCTGTTTGAAGGCTGAATCTAGAGCTGTCCCACTTGTAGGGGTCGGTCACATATCTGCTGCACTGATGCTGGCTGCTTAGGTCCCAAGGAGAAAGTTCTAGAAGTTCTGGGCCCTCTGAGGACATTCCCGAGGTTCTATGACAGTTGGAGCTCTTGAGTTGCGGGAGCCATTTCCTTTCCTTGCCGGGGAGTGGCCTCATTCTGTCCTTGATAGAAGCACGTGTTTTGGGGAATCCGGTGAGCAGCCATGAACTGGGGTAGAGCATCTGGGCCAGAGCTGAGGAGCCCTGGCAGGCAGTAGACCCACCACTCACCTGGTACTGTCTCTGCTCAGAGCTGGCCAGGGGTCCAGGCCAGTAAAATGGCTGCCACAACCTGCCCACCCCCTCCCCAGGGCTTCTGGGTTCTCTCTGTTTGGCCACTCCTAAGCCAGCCCTCCCTTTGCCTGCGAAGTCTGCCAGCTTCCCCCAGAGCCCAATCTGAGGGGTTAGTGTAGGGTTCATTCCTGCCCCCCTTTAAGCACCCCCGGGGCCTGTGGGGTTGACTGCCACCTCCTGGCTGGCACCCCAGGAAATACATGGCAGAACCTGAGATGAGACCAACTGATGAAGAACATGGGGGGACTCAAGGCCTCTGAGATCACATATACAAAACTCCAAATCCACAAAATCAGTAACGCAGAGGGAGTTCTCTTCAACCCTGGTGGCATCGCCAGCATGGCACGACTGACGGGAGGACACTCCCAAACACTCTGGGCTCCCGTTTCCATGTTCGAAATGAGAATATGACACCAGGGTATGGGGAGATTAATTCTGCAGGAGCACACAGTTCTCCAAGACACCCAACAAACAGTGTACACACCACAGATAGCGGGCGTGAGTCTTTATGTGGCAGAGGTGCCTGAGTCATCTTCTCATTCGTAGATGGGCCCCAGTCAGACAGGGGTGGCTCATGAACCTCCCGAAGTTCCTCTCCCACACTCTCTGTGTTGGCCCCACAGTCTCTCACAGGACCTGGAGGCTCTGGGCAAGTCCCAGGTCACTGAACACCCACATAGTATGGTGGCAGGGCCTGAACCAGCTCTTCCATGGGGTGTGGCTTTGGGGACCTGTAACACCTCAAAAGCAACAGCTTTGGGCTAAAGGTTAGGACCCAAGGGCCTTGAACATGGGTTATGGAAGCTGGCATCAGCAAGCGGCAAGCCTAAAACAGGCAGAACTGGTCCTCAGAGCTTTAGAGGAGCTGAGCAGCCCAAGTTCCCCTAGAGGTTCTGGGGCTGTGCAGCCCCCCAGACTGTAATGAACAGACCCTATCAGGCTATGTCTTTATTTCATTAAAGGGGGGATGGGCCCGCCTTGTCTCTGTCCTCTCAACTCACCCTTCAGTTTTGAAATTACTTTGTTTGCACTTTATTTTTTTTTAAGGGGGGGGGGTCTTTTTGAGACATGGTCTCCCTGTAGCCCCAGCTGGCCTGAAACTTTCTATATAGACCAGGCTGGCCTCAAACTCACAGAGATTCACCTGCCTCTGGCTCCCAAGTGCTGGAATTAAAGGCGTGCACCATCATGCCCAGAAGTGCACCTTGATTTTTAAAAATATCAAAACACTATTGTGTTGGCTGAGAGCTTGGTGTCTCTTCAGTGCTGTGTCCACAGTGTTTTAGGACTTCAGGGTGTTCTTTGAGGAGATCCACTCCCCCAATCCAACTTCCCTTCCAGTTAGCTCTCCCAAAGGCAGAGTCATGGCAGAGATCTCAGTAGCGTCTGAGGGGTCTATGGGAGGGAAATCTCTGCTTTTATCCCTTTCTGGGCATAAGGTGTAGGGACTGGAGCTGGAGGAAAGGGAAGGGGAGGGGGGCTGGAGGAAAGAGAAGGGGAGGGGTGGGGGCTGGAGGAAAGAGAAGTGGAGGGGGGCTGGAGGAAAGGGAAGGGGAGGGGGTTTGAGGAAAGGGAAGGGGGAGGGGGGCTGGAGAGGGAAGGTTAGGGGGGAGCTGGAGACAGAAGAAGGGAGGGGGGCTGAGTGAAAGAGAATGGGAGGGGGGCTGGAGGAAAGAGAAAGGGAAGGGGGTGGTTGGAGGAAAGGGGAAGGGGAGGGGGGCTGGAGGAAAGGGGAAGGGGAGGGGGGGCTGGAGGAAAGAGAAGGGAGGGGGGCTGGAGGAAAGAAAGGGGGGGGCTGGAGGAAAGGAAAGGGTGGGGGAGGGATGGAAAGAAAGAGGGAGGGATGCTGGGGAGAAGGGGAAGGTTGGGGGGGGGCTGAGGAAAGAGAAGGAGGATGGGTGGCTGGATGAAGAGAGAAAGGGGGAGGTGGTGCTTGGAGAAAGAGAAACTAAGGAGGAGTGTCTGGAGCCGGAATAGAAGTTTATTTGGGCTTTAGGAAAGAAAGGTATAGGGGGCTGGATGAACGTGAAAGGGTGAGGTTGTCTGAGGAATAGGTAGGGTAGTTGTGTTTAGGGAAATGTCAAGGTTTCGGGGGGTGGAGTAAAGGGAAGGGATGGTGTCTTCGGCCGCCTGAACTTTTATTTGGTCTTTATAAGGTTAAGGGGATTTGGTCTGGATGAAGGGAAGGGTTGATTTGCCTGGCATGCAAAGTTCAGAGAGGTATTGGAGGGCTTTATGCAAGGGAAGTGGGAGGTGGTGCTGTGAGGAAAGATCAAGTGTAAAGGTGTTTCTTGAGTAAATTTAAGGGCTTGCTGTGCTTTTGCTGTGTTCGGATGGGACGGCATGGTGAGCCTCACTTCTGGCAGAGAGAGGTCCATCTCAGGTGTTCTTCCTCAACTGTCATCACCTTGATTTTCCAGAGCCTCTCACTGGGACCTGGGGCTCCCTGCTTCAGCAGGTCTGGCTGGCCAGCAGACACTTGAAGGACCCTCCTGTCTCTGTCACCATACAAGGGTTTCCACCATATGCCACTGACATCAAAAGGGCTTTTTACGTGGTGCTGGGAATGGAGCCCCAGGCCGCGGGCTGTGCAGCAAGCAAGCACTGCACTGATGGAGCCCCGCCCTGGCCCCTCCACTTTCTGATTCTCATGTATCTCGGGGTGCATCTCATCACTTTCTGGACCTTTTCAACTGCCCTGTCCTCTTCCCCGTTTGCCTTTCCCACCCCATCGCCTTTGTGCCAACTGGGGCTCTCATCAACCGGCACCACGTATTTATTTATTTATTATTTATTTGGCCCACCTCTTTTTTTACTCCAATGACTTCCTCTGTCTTTTCCAGCTTATTTAACTTTATGGTCATTAATAACACCAGTGCACACCACTTACCTGGTAAACCACCCCCTATCAGCATGGCAGGGACAGGTGCCCCCACAGCCCAGCCACAGCTGAAACAATAAAGAGCAATGAACCCTTTCCACCTTCTGGGTTGGAATGGAGGTTCTGTGAGGTTCTGGTAATGAATGGGAAGTTGGGACACTCAGGGGACAGCTGGCATCCCTCTGTCCCCTCTACAGAGGGCCGTGACAGGTGAAAAGTTCAAGATGGAGATCGCACAGGATGTCAGAGTTGAGTACCTGGAGAAAGTGGCTTCCAACATCCTAAGTTCAAGCCAGACAAATGGACCAAACTGGTTGGAGCCGAGGAGAACATGGCCTTGTTCACAGAATTCTTTGAAAAAGCCGAAGTTCGTGTGCTGATGTTGACACTCGGTGTTACTGGCATGATCGTACCCTTCCTGGGCTTCCCAGAGTCCCTCAAGTCCAAAGGAGTTTACTTTATCAAGACAAAGCCAGAGCCTATTCCCAAGGACGACTACAAGTCCCGAATCCTCTATGGCGACATCAGCCCCACTCCCGTGGAGCAGCTGATCGCTGTAGTGGAAGAGGTGCGTGAGTCTAGGCTTGGCCAAGTAGGGTTGGGGCACCAAAGTTGCGGAGGGACTTTCAGTGCTGCTGAGTGTGGTACCCTCCCCAGCAGCCTCACTTGGGGGAGCTGCTTAGAAATGCAGACAGAACTGCTCCAGGTGATAGAGCTGGAATCAAAATCACCCAGTGCCTGTCCTCTTTTCAACATCAGAACTGTCCTTCATGCTGTAGACAGCCGTACCTTCTGGCTGGAGCCACAGGTATAGACCAGCCAAGCACCAGCAGATGGTGTCCCCTGTTCTGAGAACTTGAGTTAAGAAGGAAGGTGTGGTGACATTTTCTGCCCCTCTGTGCTGCTGTCAGGCCCAAGTACTTGCTCTCAGCAGGTGTAGTGGGTAGGGGACACCCTCTGGAGGGCCACAGAGACAGGGTGAGTCACCCCTCCAGGCATCCTAGAACAAGGACCTGCCCATGCTCATTTAAAGAGAAATGTGGAGGGATGGGGGCCATGGTGGGCGGTGTTGAGCTGGGCCACAGGCCGAGGGCGGTAAGCCTGGCAAGCCGCGCTCTACGGGGCTGCTATGGGAACCCCAGACACTACTTTTTTTTTTTTTTTTTTTTTTTGTATTGTGGTATGAAATGTAGCTGTCCTGCTGCAGGCGGGGCACCCGTGTCGTGCAATCCGGCGGAGGTCAGAAGAGGTCGCGGATTCCCTGGACTGGAGTTTCCCTGGAATGGAGTTACAGGACGGTGCGTAACCGCCATGTGGGGGGTGCTGGGGAGCGAACCCAAGTCCTCTGCAAGAGCGCGTTGCGCTTAACCGCGACGCTATCTCTCCAGCCCCGACACGTACTTTTTAATGACTCTTGAGACTGGAAGCCCAAGACGGGGTCACATGGTCAGCTCCTCCTCAGGCCTCTGTCCCTGGCTTATAGATAGTGACGCCTCCATGTACCCTTTCTCTGTGTCTGTATCTTGATCTGTTATGAGGACCTAAGTCCTATTGGGTTAAGGCTCACCCTGCCATCCTCACGTTGCCTCTTCAAGGACTATCAGCTGGAGAATGGCTCAGTGGGAGTGCTACAGCAGTGAGCTTGGGGTTGTAAAAAACTCTGGCTCTCAAAAAATAAGATAGGAAGCCCTGCATCAGCAGGGTCTGGGAGAGCTCGGCAGACCGGTATTTCTTTTCAGGTCCTCTACTCCCTGTTAAACCAACCCGAGAACATGGATGGGTGGCCCCGGGTGGTCTCAGAAGACATCATCAAGCAAGTCCACAGACTGAAGAACGAGACGATTGTGATGGGAGGCAAGATCAGAGGGAAAATTCTGCTGCCCATCCCGGAGCACCTGGGGAGCCTGGACGGCACGCTGGAGTCCATGGACTGGTAGGCTGGTGCCCGCTGTTTCCCCAGCAGCTGGACGGGGACAAAACTGAGCCATCGCTGTGAGCAGCAGAGATTTAGCTGCAAGCTGATTCTGTGCTTTGAAGCTAATGAGACATTTAAATGTGTGTGTGTGGGTGGCATGGAGCCTGCAGTAGAGGGCACGAGGGCAGGAGAGGAATAGGAACAGAGGTGACCAGCGAGCAGCGGGGACATGCCCGCATCCAGTCCCTTCCTGATGCTCATGCATGAGCGCAAATGCCACTGGGCATGAAAAGGATGCAGTGCGTGCTGGTGCGGTTGGGAAGCAGCATGCTCAGCTTTCAAAGCAGATGGTTAAGGGGCGCCGGAGGGGTAAAAGGGATGTTTGGGGCAGGANGGGAGGGGGGCTGGAGGAAAGGGAAGGGGAGGGGGGCTGGAGGAAAGGGAAGGGGAGGGGGGCTGGAGGAAAGGGAAGGGGAGGGGGGCTGGAGGAAAGAGAAGGGGAAGGGGGTGCTGGAGGAAAGGGAAGGGCGGGGCGGGGCGGGGGCTGGGGTTCGGATGGGACGGCATGGTGAGCCTCACTTCTGGCAGAGAGAGGTCCATCTCAGGTGTTCTTCCTCAACTGTCATCACCTTGATTTTCCAGAGCCTCTCACTGGGACCTGGGGGCTCCCTGCTTCAGCAGGTCTGGCTGGCCAGCAGACACTTGAAGGACCCTCCTGTCTCTGGTCACCAGTTCAAGGGTTTCCAACCATATGCCACTACATCAGGCTTTTTACGTGGGTGCTGGGATGGAGCCCAGGGCCTCATGCTGTGCAGCAAGCACTGCACTGATGGAGCCCCGCCCTGGCCCCTCCACTTTCTGATTCTCATGTATCTCGGGGTGCATCTCATCACTTTCTGGACCTTTTCAACTGCCCTGTCCTCTTCCCCGTTTGCCTTTCCCACCCCATCGCCTTTGTGCCAACTGGCTATCATCACCGTCACCACCTATTTATTTATTTATGTATTTATTTTTCCCACCTCTTTTTTTACTCCAATGACTTCCTCTGTCTTTTCCAGCTTATTTAACTTTATGGTCATTAATAACACCAGTGCACACCACTTACCTGGTAAACCACCCCCTATCAGCATGGCAGGGACAGGTGCCCCCACAGCCCAGCCACAGCTGAAACAATAAAGAGCAATGAACCCTTTCCACCTTCTGGGTTGGAATGGAGGTTCTGTGAGGTTCTGGTAATGAATGGGAAGTTGGGACACTCAGGGGACAGCTGGCATCCCTCTGTCCCCTCTACAGAGGGCCGTGACAGGTGAAAAGTTCAAGATGGAGATCGCACAGGATGTCAGAGTTGAGTACCTGGAGAAAGTGGCTTCCAACATCCTCAAGTTCAAGCCAGACAAATGGACCAAACTGGTTGGAGCCGAGGAGAACATGGCCTTGTTCACAGAATTCTTTGAAAAAGCCGAAGTTCGTGTGCTGATGTTGACACTCGGTGTTACTGGCATGATCGTACCCTTCCTGGGCTTCCCAGAGTCCCTCAAGTCCAAAGGAGTTTACTTTATCAAGACAAAGCCAGAGCCTATTCCCAAGGACGACTACAAGTCCCGAATCCTCTATGGCGACATCAGCCCCACTCCCGTGGAGCAGCTGATCGCTGTAGTGGAAGAGGTGCGTGAGTCTAGGCTTGGCCAAGTAGGGTTGGGGCACCAAAGTTGCGGAGGGACTTTCAGTGCTGCTGAGTGTGGTACCCTCCCCAGCAGCCTCACTTGGGGGAGCTGCTTAGAAATGCAGACAGAACTGCTCCAGGTGATAGAGCTGGAATCAAAATCACCCAGTGCCTGTCCTCTTTTCAACATCAGAACTGTCCTTCATGCTGTAGACAGCCGTACCTTCTGGCTGGAGCCACAGGTATAGACCAGCCAAGCACCAGCAGATGGTGTCCCCTGTTCTGAGAACTTGAGTTAAGAAGGAAGGTGTGGTGACATTTTCTGCCCCTCTGTGCTGCTGTCAGGCCCAAGTACTTGCTCTCAGCAGGTGTAGTGGGTAGGGGACACCCTCTGGAGGGCCACAGAGACAGGGTGAGTCACCCCTCCAGGCATCCTAGAACAAGGACCTGCCCATGCTCATTTAAAGAGAAATGTGGAGGGATGGGGGCCATGGTGGGCGGTGTTGAGCTGGGCCACAGGCCGAGGGCGGTAAGCCTGGCAAGCCGCGCTCTACTGGGCTGCTATGGGGAACCCCAGACACTTACTTTTTTATGACTCTTGAGACTGGAAGCCCAAGACGGGGTCACATGGTCAGCTCCTCCTCAGGCCTCTGTCCCTGGCTTATAGATAGTGACGCCTCCATGTACCCTTTCTCTGTGTCTGTATCTTGATCTGTTATGAGGACCTAAGTCCTATTGGGTTAAGACTCACCCTGCCATCCTCACGTTGCCTCTTCAAGGACTATCAGGCTGGAGAAATGGCTCAGTGGGTGCTACAGCAGTGAGCTTGAGGGTTGGTGAAAAACTCTGGCTCAAAAAATAAGATAGGAAGCCCTGCATCAGCAGGGTCTGGGAGAGCTCGGCAGACCGGTATTTCTTTTCAGGTCCTCTACTCCCTGTTAAACCAACCCGAGAACATGGATGGGTGGCCCCGGGTGGTCTCAGAAGACATCATCAAGCAAGTCCACAGACTGAAGAACGAGACGATTGTGATGGGAGGCAAGATCAGAGGGAAAATTCTGTTGCCCATCCCGGAGCACCTGGGGAGCCTGGACGGCACGCTGGAGTCCATGGACTGGTAGGCTGGTGCCCGCTGTTTCCCCAGCAGCTGGACGGGGACAAAACTGAGCCATCGCTGTGAGCAGCAGAGATTTAGCTGCAAGCCGATTCTGTGCTTTGAAGCTAATGAGACATTTAAATGTGTGTGTGTGGGTGGCATGGAGCCTGCAGTAGAGGGCACGAGGGCAGGAGAGGAATAGGAACAGAGGTGACCAGCGAGCAGCGGGGACATGCCCGCATCCAGTCCCTTCCTGATGCTCATGCATGAGCGCAAATGCCACTGGGCATGAAAAGGATGCAGTGCGTGCTGGTGCGGTTGGAAAGCAGCATGCTCAGCTTTCAAAGCAGATGGTTAAGGGGCGCCGGAGGGGTAAAAAGGATGTTTGGCAGGACAGTGTGGTACAAGGCACAGCTTGTGGCATCCCAGAGGCCAAAGGATTCTGATACTTCTTGGCCTACCCATCCAGATCTCATTTAAACTGCCCTGGTATGTGAGGCTCTCAGAAGTTACCACTCTGACCACTTATTCCCTACATGGTTATCTGAGGGTGACAGGTCCCAAGCTTCATCTGGGTGGTTCATCACGCAACCCTTGCCCTTGGCAGGATCCCCTCCTCCCTGGACAACTCGCTCCTGCATTCCATTGAGACCATCATCATCGACTGGTCCCATCAGATCCGGGATGTGCTGAGTAAGGACTCGGCTCAGGCCCTGCTGGATGGGCTGGATCCATTGCCCCGTGTGGAATTCGAGTTCTGGGATGCCCGGCTCATGAACCTGCAGTGTATCCATGAACAGGTCGGACCTCAATCTACCTGGCATCCCAGTCTTGGCTGGGCCATTCGGGCCAGCTGTGAGCTCAGCACCACCCTCCCAGGGACCCCAAGAGCTTGGCACATTCCTCAGTTCAGGCCATACTAAGTTGGGCTGCCTTGATCTGTTTGACTGAGAGGCCTTGTTTCTTTCCTCTTCAGCTAAACAGACCTAAAGTAAACAGAATAGTTGAGATCCTGGAAAAAGCCCAAAGCTGCTACTGGGCAGCCCTACAACACGTCTACATGGACGTCACCCAAGGTGAGCTGGACACCCCGCGCAGGGCCACTGACCCCAAGTGGTTGTTAGGTCTGGGCTTCCCAGAATCCCAGGGGGCACACAGGTGCCCACTCCCTCCAGAGGCTGTCAATCTTCTGACCTTTTCCGCTGTACCTGAGGTCCCACCCCATGCCCATAAATGGGTGGACCCCAGCCGCCATCTCCCCCTTTTTGCCCCTGCCCCTGCCCTTTTGCTTCTGCCCCTGCCCCTACCTTTGCCCCCTGCCATGCTGTCCGGTTCCACCACGTGTCTGCAGGCAGCCCCTGCTGGCAGTCCCACATGGAAGTAAAGCATGTTCCTGGAGTGACTTAAGCCTCATGTGCCTTTTTATTTGGGGGCCGGGGGTTCCCGCCCTTATTATAACCCAATAGTTTTGTCACTCCCCTGAGTGGTGGCTTCCTCAGCTCCCTCCTGAGGACGATCCTCTGAGCTACCTGGTTTCTTCCTGATTCCCCCTTCTGCACTGACCAGCCTTGTCCCTTTGCATTCAGGGCTGAAGGAAGCCAGCAACATCGTCCTGTATCTGAAGCCCTTGAGAATCCTGTTGGAGCAGATGGAGCAGGCTGACTTCACAGTGGTATGTTAACAAGGGAAGGCTGGCTGGAGGGGTGGGAAAGGCTTACATCTGAAGGGCGACAAGGCTTTTGGGGGACACCTTAGCTGTCAGCAGGTGCTGATTCCCCTTGGGAATCCTCTTGTGGAGGTCCCGTGTTAGCTGTGGGAAGAGGTGAACGAGGACATGGGCACAAAGATCAGCTCCTTCCAACACAGTGCATTCTCTCCCAGCTCCCCAGCTTCATCGCCAAGGTGCTGAGCACCATAGGCTTCATCTGGGCCACGTCAGAGCACTACAATACACCCTCCCGGGTCATCGTCATCCTGCGGGAGTTCTGCAACCAGATCATTGAAATGGTGATGACTCCCCCCCATCCTCCCCCCGCCCCCCCCCCCGTGTGACATTCCCTCCCTGGCCGAGGTGCTGGCTTAAGTATTCTTGGGATGAGTGGCTCCCTAGAGTTTTGCCTAGGGTGCCCTGCCAGCCTGTACCTATCAGGAGGAAGGAGGAAAAGAAGGGGAGGAGGAGACCGGCCCCAGTACTCAGTCAGGTGCTTTGTGGGGTCCTGTACTGAGCCACCTCCTAAGACCTGAGCACACTTGCCTTTCCCATCCCTTCGACAAGCACTGTTAGAGCCTTCACTACCACTGAGTCAAAGGGTTGCAACCCAGGCAAGCGAAGCATATTAAACTCAGGTTTGCAGCCCACCCACAGTATGGGGAAGACACTGTATATTTCATTTCTGGAGAGCCCTAATCTGTGAGCAAAATCCCCTTTTGCTGCTGCAGCCTTGACCTGGGATGAGGTCATCGACTCCAGGAAGCTACTCGGTCCCCAGCAGCCTGCCACTGGGCATTTGTTTCGGCTGTGTGCCCTGTGCTGAGTGCCCTGCTCCTCCCCTGCACCTGCTGTGCTAGGATTCCACCCTGGGGGCTTCTCAAGGGTGTCTCCGGATGTCAATCTTCTCCTCTGTCTAGACTCGAAGTTTCCTGAACCCGGACGAGGTGCTGAAGGGCTTACAGGGTGACATAGAAGAGGTGCTGAGCGGCATCTCACTGTCCGTGGGCGTCCTGAAGGAGCTCTTCCACGCCTACGACTTCTGCTGCGCCAACATGAAGCTTTTCTTTAAGGTAGCTGCTGACTCACAGAGAGCGCACCTCGGTAAAATGGGGACGTGCAGTGTTGCCCTGACGCCCCAGCAGGTGGAGCTATCTGAAGCAAATGTGGCCTCCTTTCTCTCCCCGCCTGTCCTGATCGTCTTCCCTCTCCTTTGAAAGGACAAGCCAGTTGTACCGTGGGAGTTCCCATCATCCCTCGCCTTCTCCAGAATGAATTCGTTCTTCCATCGTGTCCAGACTATTGAGGTAAAAATGGAGTTTCACTTTTCTCATCCACGTCCCCTCCCAGTGGTCTCCCAGGGCCAAGCTGCGGCTCGGCAGCAGAGAACCCACATACGCAGGCATGGGTCCTCCTAACTTTGGACCCCGGCACTGAAAAAAAAATTCCAGGATCAGCTCCCCATTAGATCAAGTTGAAGTGAAGGCCAAACACGTGTTTCACAGGGAAGCACGTGCTGGTCACTGTCCTCAAAGATCCCTGAGATATTTGTTAGGGAAAACAAAGACCATCGCAAAAGTGTCAGGTAAGGGAGACAGGTCCAAAGAGCACGGAATACAGGCATGAACAGCCTGATCACTAACCACACACTTCTGGGAAGGAAGACTTGCCACGAGCTAGCTAGGAAGCTGGGTGGAGGGAGTCCTCATGGAAGAGCAACTGGAATGTGTACCCATGTCCATCGAGCATCCATGTTCTGTGTGGGCACCTCTTCCAGAGGGCAGAGACCCTGAAGCTCAGCAAGCAGATCAGAAACCACTGAGTCCCATTCAGCCCCTTCCAGCAGCAGGGAAGTCAAGGTCTGGGAGCGTCTGGCTAGGCTCTTCCCACCGTTGAGTCCCAGTCACATCTCCGCCTTCGGGGCCCTACAAGATGGCTCAGTGGGTTGTGGGGCCTGTCACCCAGCCCGATGCCATGAGTTTGATACTGGGAACCACAAAGTGGACAGAGAGAACCAGCTTCCACAAGTCCTCTGACTTCCACACGCAAGCAGCGTGGTAGGCACTCAAACACATACATACAATAAATTCAAAAATATAAAAGAAAGAGTTCCAACCCCCCCTCCCCCACGCTCCTAACACAAGTAGTTCTTGGAGCCTGTCCTCGGGTCTACTGCCCCTTGTTTCAGAAATAGTAGCAAAGCCCGTGAACACAGAAGACGGTGCCCCGTGTGCACCCCAAGCCTGCCCCACAACAGTGATCCTGGGTTGGCTGCTTGTGGGCTCTCCTTGCTGGGGTTGGAGCTGGATGGGTCCTTGAACTCTTGACTCTGGAGGTGAGTAGCCCAGGAGGGTGCTTTTGCTTTGTTCCTCCTGCTAGGATCTTTATAAAACGGCCATTGAGTTTCTGAAGCTGGAGAAGATTGAGCTGGGGGGAGTTCGTGGGAACATCCTTGGAAACCTGGTGACCCAGATTTACGAGGAGGTCTTTGAATTGGTGAAGGTCTTTGCTGACTGCAAATATGATCCCTTGGACCCTGGAGACTCTGTAAGTCTCTGGGTGGAGTGGATACTTACCAGTGTAGGCTCAGAGGGTGCGGGTGATGTGGGGAAGAGGCTCCCAGGTGTTTAAGGACTGTAATAAGTTGTCATAGAAACTGAGCAGACACCATCCCCATTTCAATGAGCAGAGGGTTTGGGGTATGGGAGAGATGGGGTGCCAGTGATCCGACCAAGGCCACACCCTCCACCACTGGGCTACACACCCAGCCCGTGTATTCACTAACTCTTAACCTCTGAGCCTCTCAGCCCCACGGTGGCCTACGGAAGCCACCTGCCCTGCCTGTCCACCAACTGCCTCATTGCCTTTTAGAGTTTTGATGAGGATTACAGTAACTTTGAGACCAAAGTCCAGGACCTGGACAGGAGGCTGGCCACCATCTTCTGCCAGGACTTTGATGACTGCACCTCCATTGAGTCGTCCGCAAAGGTGGGTGAGCGCCATCTGTCACAGCAGCATCAATCCCAGGGGAAGGAAAGCCTACACGTGAGGCACGTAGAGATGCTGTGCTGGGCCCGGGGAGCCTAGACGTGAGGCACGTAGAGACGCCATGCTGAGCCTGGGGAGCCTAGACGTGAGGCACGTAGAGACGCTGTGCTGGGCCCGGGAGCCTAGACGTGAGGCACATAGAGACGCCGTGCTGGGCCCGGGGAGCCTACACGTGAGGCACGTAGAGACGCCATGCTGGGCCCAGGGAGCCTAGACGTGAGGCACGTAGAGACGCCGTGCTGGGCCCGGGAGCCTAGACATGAGGCACGTAGAGACGCAGTGCTGGGCCCAGGGAGCCTAGACGTGAGGCACATAGAGACACCGTGCTGGGCCCAGGGAGCCTAGACGTGAGGCATGTAGAGATGCCATGCTGGGCCCAAGGAGCCTTCGTCTCAGTGTGGGTCAGCAGGGGATGCCCCAATGAAGGCAACTGGGGTGGTCTGAGTGCCCGAAAGGTGATGGACATCTTTCTACATGATGTGTCAGGACTGGGTCTCCTGGGGCTGGGCTGGGAACGCATGAAGCTTCTTACCCTTGAGCACTAAGGTTGGGGTGTCCTTTGCAGCTTAAACAATGTTTTGTTTTGTTTCTTTTTTTTTTTTTTTTTTAGTTTTTTTTTGAGACAGGGTCTCCCTGTAGCCCCAGCTGGCCTGGAACTTGCTCTGTAGACCAGGCTGGCCTTGAACTCCCAGAGATCTGCCTGCCTCTGCCTCCCAAGTGCTGGGATTAAAGGCATGCGCCACCACATATAAACAATGTTGTTGTTTTTTTTTTCAAGGAATGGATTTGGTTTTTTTTTATTAATTAATTAATTATTTTCTGTGTATGAGTGTACTGTCTGCATGTAGGTTTGTGCACCCGTGTCATGCAATGCCATAGAGGTCAGAAGAGGGCGTTGGATTCCCCTGGAACTGGAGTTAAAGACGGTTCTTAGCCGCCATGTGGTTGCTGGGAATTCAACCCGGGTCCTCTGTAAGAGCAGTCCATGTTCTTAACCACTGAGCCATCTCTCCAGCCCCTAAACAATGTTTTTAAGAGTGTAGTTGCAGAGGCACAGAAGCCTCTTCGACTGCAGTGACGGATGACATCTAGGATGGGTTGGTTTGGGGATCCAGGCAAAATATCAATGAATGCAAATTAATTCAGTGAATCTGCACAACTTTGCTTAATGAAAAAAATTATTCAGTGATACTTGTTAAAACGCAAAAGAGGCTTTATTTGGTACTGCAATGGGAGACGGGAGCCCCTAATGAGATCAACTTCCAGTAAAGCTCATGCAGTTTGATTGATTGTCAATGAACACGGTGTCCAGTGTGTGAAAAATGACTGAGCTTGTCACTGGTCTCAGGAAGGCCCTCAGAGAAGTATCTAGAAGTGTGCTTTACTGATCTCCCAGGTCACTCCATCCAGTCCAGTTGATGATCAGGGTTAGCTACCATACGTGTTGCCAAGAAAACAGGCTCAGCGGAAACGAGGAAAGCTCAGAAATTGGAAAAGACTGCACGTTACACCCCCCAGCCTCTCAGGCCCCAAAGGCACAGAAGCTGGATTCCCATGAATCTGTTTTTCCTCAGCCCTGGGGAGGAAATTAAGGCATGCACCTTTATGATGAAAGCCCTCGAGACTGGGGCCCTTCTCTGTGAGAAGCCGTGGGGCACTGAGAGACAGAGCCTTACACTCCCAGAATAACAAAGGCAGCCGTCCCTCTCAGGACCTCTTTATGAGACAGCCCTCTCTCTCCCATTACATTCCAGGTTCCTGTCTGTACTGAGTCCTTTTCTAAATTCTCCTTTTTTTTTTGGTAATGCTAAGATAAAAAAAGGGAGGGGTGAGGAGAGCCCTCAGGAGTCGCCTCCAGTTGTTGCTGTGCGTGTGTGTGTGTGTGTGTGTGTGTGTGTGTGTGTGTGTGTGTGAGATCTGAAGACACCCCCGTGCTTGTCCCTGAGCCTTGGTAGCTCTGGGCACCCCCTTGTTTTACCCTTGTTCTCCCCATCCCTCCACTCCAGAGCCAGAGTGAGGGGCAGAGTAGGCCGCCCGCTTGCGCATTCTCCTTACCAAGTCACCCGTGACCAGGAACGTCCTAGAGCCTTTTCCACCTGGCTTCTTCCCTGCAGAAAATAAAATGAGCTTCCTTCCCCCAGAAACTGCAAAATCTGTGAGCAGAAAGAAAAAGGAAGAGAAACAAGAAAATAAGAGGCAGGAAGGTCTTAAACCAGTCTCCACCAGTTGTCACCTGTCATGGGTCAGCAGGTGACCGAGTGTTGGAGGGTCTGCTGGGACACCCAGCTTCTGCTTCCTTCAGCTTTTGTGGAGAACTGAAAAAAATCCCCCCACCCAAGGTCACACTGCATGCAGTCCTTTCTTAAAAGACCATGTTTAGGGATAGTCATATTTTTCCAACCAACCTTGAGGCCAGTCTGAGACCTGGCAGGCCCATGTGCACTGCTGAGCCAACGCTCCAGTAGTCCATGGAGGCTTTGGGTGTTTCCCGCTAACTCTAGGTATATGGTGAGTTCGGAGACTAGGAGTCACCATCATGTTAGTGTATATGTGCAGATGTGTGTGTGTGTCTGAGTGTGTATGTATGCCTGTCCCTGTATTTACATGTTGAGGCCAGAAGTCAAATTTGAGTGTCGATTCTTGGGAGCTCTGGACCTTGTTTTGTTGTTGCTTGAGAGTGTCTTACTATGGGACTGGGAATTTGGCTCAGTGACCAGTGCTTGCCTAGCAAGTGCGAGGTCCTGGATTTGGCCCTCAGCTCTGGGGGGGGGGGGTGTCTTACTATGTAGTCCTGGAACTTACTATGTAGACCAGGCTGGCTTTGAACTCAAAGAGATCTGCCTGCCTCTGCCATTAAAGGCATGTGCCACCAGGCCTGGCCTCAGGTTCAGCTGTTTATTGAATGTGTTGACAAATGAGGTCTAGTTAAAAACACCCAAAGCTTCTGTCATCTTCAGACTCGATGCTTCCTTCTGTCCACTCTCTTCGCTTCAGCTGCTGGAGCAGGTCACCAGCCTGTGTATCGCAGCAGAAGCCAGGCCAAAGAGGTTCCACATTTGTGCCTGCTGCTTTAATTAGGGCATTGGCCTTATACTCCCTGACTGTCACCCTATCATCATGTAGGACTGAGGGCGGAAGACCAGTGAGCTGAGCTGAATTGGCAAGCCCCAGGTCCCAATGAGAGACTGACTCAAATCAGAAGGTGGGCTTACTGATTCAGCTCTGCTAGCTGGCTGTCAACCCCCAGGTATCCTCTCGTTTCCTCCTCCTGGGTACTGAGGTACCGTGGGTACTGGGATCAATCTCGGGAGTGCTCTACCAACCTAACCATCTCTCCAGCCCTTTCTCTCCTATTATCTTTCCAAAACAAAAGGAACTTGAGGATGGCAGGTTTTGTTGCCTGACCTCAGGCCTGCGGGTTTCCCACCCGTGAATGAAGCTGTTCTTCCTCCTGCGAGCAGAGCCAGCCTCTGATACCTGAATGCACTCTGGGGCCATTTTCCCTGCAGCTGCATTGTATTTAGAAACTGCTCAGATCTTCCTTGGCCCTGCTGTCCTTTCTTCTGGGCCTGCAATAAACTCTTCTTGTAGACTCTGGAACTAGTTGGCACTGCTGGTTCTGAGCAGCTGCCCTGACACAGGGCAGCGTAGGAATCACACAGGTGCCATTTAACCAGTCGCCAGGCAGAGAAAGATTCCAGTGAGGTTCCTGTTTCAAGAAGGCACGTGTCTTCTCAATCCTGAAGGTTGGCCCTGCCCAATTCATCAATAGCCTCGGGGTGGGGCCAATTCCCCGGGACAGGGCAGGCAGCAGGGACAGCGGTGAAGGCAAGCTTCCTCCCATGTCTCCACAGCTCCTGTACATGTGTGGAGGTCTCCTGGAGCGGCCTCTGATTCTCGTGGAGGTGACACCCAGGTACTCAGTCATGTTGGAGCTGTTCAATACAGAGCTGGACAATACCAAGCTCATGTACGATGCCCAGATGGCAGCCTCTGCTGAAGGTAACATCCCACCCATCCACAAGAACATGCCACCCGTGGCCGGGCAGCTCAAGTGGAGCCTGGAGCTTCAGGAGAGGTTGGAGGTTTCCATGAAGCACCTGAAACACATCGGCCACCCGTGAGTCATCCCTCACCTTCACCCTTAGCCTCTGCCAGCCATGATCAGGAACGCACAGCTTGTGCTGGGACAGGAGAGTCACCAGGCCCCCTAGTGCTTGCATTTGGCAGAGGTTCCAAAGCAAGCTAGAGAGCTCCACAGCTCCGCAGCAGCCTCTGAGATGCTTGCTACAAGTGTGGCACGATCGAGGCTGCTGCCAGGGAAGCTGGCCGAAGCAAGCTTGTGGTCATGCTGGTTCGTTCCAGTCTAGTTGGTCCTGAGTTGTAGACGACTTGGTGAGAAGTTAGGGAAATGTGAGCTCTGACAGAGCCTGGCTGTGGGGCTGCGGGGCCCTTACAGCAGGCGTTACGGCTTGGCTTTCCATTGCCTTCAGCTCACGGGGCTTGCTGGGTGCTGGCCGTCACAGGCTAAGAGCTCCAGAATCTGTTTTCAATATATGCCACAGCCACTGTCTGCTGTTATAGTCACTTCCTAGAGGAATCGGTCACTGGCTGCCTACTTCAGCATCCCAAGCTCTGGCAGTAGCAGTTGGGGGTGCTAAAGAGACCTGGGAGGTGATGTCGGGGTGAAGCCTTACTGCTCCACCCAACTCTGATCCAGGGTCATGTCCTGCGTTGAGGCCAAGCTTGTCTACGAGAAGTACGATGAGATGATGGAGCTTCTGCGGAACTACCGCCAGCACATCTACCAGCAGTGGGTGGAGGGCGTGGACGAGGACTGCCACTTCAACCTGGGGCAGCCGCTCATCCAGAGAGACCCCAGGTCCAAGCTCATCCGAGTCAACTTCAGCAAGGCGGTGGGTTCCCGGTAGGACTGGGGGGAGGAGTACTGGGAAGAGGAAAGGGAGAGGGAAGGGAGAAGCCGTGGGCCCACTGCCCTGCAGGCCGACCCGCCACCAACAGCATGTGGTTATAGAGGTTGGTGTGTGTGTGTGTGTGTGTGTGTGTGTGTGTGTGTGTGTGTCACAGGCACCTAAAGCTTCAGGGAAGATTGATTGATTGATTGATTGATTGATTGATTGATTGATTGATTGATCTTTTTGAGTCAGGGCGAGGGAGGAGGGCAGGTAGGGAGGGAGGGCAGGGGTAAAGGACACGTCGGACGACATTGAGGCTTATAGGAAGTGAGAGGCTGGCTTTTGTGGAGAGCAGACAGGGACAGCAAAGTGTGTCTGTGGCATTTTGTAGGAAAAAGGGGGCAGGTGGGGTAGGCAGGGTGCAGCCAAAAGGGAAGCAGGAGCTGATGAGAAAGTCACAAGCTTTGACTGGGGCGGCACCCATGGTAGGGTTTTGTGTAGAGGAGAGCCTCGATCAAATAGAGAGACCCTGGGGAAGCCTTGAATGAAGCCTTTCCCTAACAGCCTGGGGGTGAGGTGACGGTGAGGAAGAGGATAGAGATGAGAGAATGATGTCATCCACCCACGATGATGACATGCTTTGACCAGTCAGTGAACACGGCTTCCACCCACTCGAAGTCCCCTGTCTATGAAAGCCCAGGGGCAGCGGCCCCCAGTTGAGGTCACCTTCTGATGGGTTCCCTGCTCTTTTCTGGCTATTTAGTTGGTGGCAGTCCTGAGGGAAGTCAAATACCTGAACTTCCAGCAGCAGAAAGAGATCCCAGACAGCGCAGAGAAGCTCTTCTCAGAGAACGAAACCTTCTGGAAGTTTGTGGGTAACCTGGAACTCATTGTTGGATGGTATAATGAGGTGAGTTGGGACAGTCTTGTTTCCCTTTTTATTTAAAAAACAAGCGGTGGTGTGAGGTCTCCACATAGAACAGAGCCAATGTATGTATGTGAATATTCCAATGTAGTTCAAGCCACTCTTCATTATTTCTGTGGCAGAGGCAGCAAAGACATTGATAAGTGGTTGATGCTTGATGGACCCTGGTGTAGTACTACACAATTCTTTGTGAATACTTTGAAAGGTCTCCTAGATCGTAGATCATATTAACGTCACTCCACATCACCTCTGTGTGATGTCTGTTAAGGCTCCTCACTGGGACCTAGGTGTTAGAAGTTTGGAACAGGGTGAGGACAACTCTCCCCACTAATGGTGAGGAAGCTGATGAGGCGCCCAGAGAGGTGGCTCTCCACTCTTAGCTCTGTGCTCCAAAAATTCCTCGATTCTTCTGGTCCGTCCTAGCTGGGGGCCTGACACAACCATCATGAAGAGGCTCAGCAGACAGCCCAGGGGTCTGTCTTCCTTCCATGCATCACAACTCTTGGGTTCCACCCATAGACATGGAAAAGCTCTGCAATAGTTTGGGTCTTGACTGTCCCCCACAGGCCGTGTATTAGCCTCTTGGTCGCCAGGCTGCGGTGCTGTTGGGAGATGTGGGACTTTGAGCCTGATGGAAGGAGGTTAAGTCACGGGGGACACAGAAGGCACACTGGTGGCCTGGGTCCTTCATCTGTCTCTCTGGCTTCCTGTTCACCACGAGGCGACCCCACCTCACATTCCCAGCACTATGAGTCAGCCTCACTGCAGACCCCAGAGCATCTAGACTAACCTTGGAATTAAACCATGCAGGCTATGCGCTAAAACAGATCTTCCCAAGCTTTAAGTTGACTTTCTCAGGGGTCACAACAACAGAAAGCTGACTGGAACAAGGAAACCCAGATACTATCCACCTTGACCCCAGGCCACAGCCAGTGGGCTGGACTGGACACTGGTGGGTTCCCCATTGTGCTTGTGACCTAGCACTATACTCCAAGCTCCTAAGATAACACAGACCTACCTATTATCTTCCAGTTGTCAAGGTCAAAAGTGTATAGCTTATGCATTCTGTAGAGGTCAAAGTACTGGCTGCCTGGTTTAGTGGACCTCTCCAGCTTCCTAATGGCTCTTGTGTTGGTCAGAATTCTCCAGAAAAAGAAGAGATGGAGGGCTCTGTGGAGACTGATTCTAAGGAATTGGCTTGTGCAGTTATGGAGGACAGAAGTCCCACAATGGCTACCTGCTAGCTGATGAAAGCTTGAGAATCGGGGGTGCTTATGTGCTGGGACCCCCGCTGAGGCTGATCTGCCCCCGGCTCCCCGGGAGCCATAGCCAGAGCGGCCCAGAGAGTGCCTACAGACGCACATCTGGGAGACTTGTCTTTTGCAAACCTCATTTATTCTTCCTTTGTTACAAGTTTACATAGTGAAAAGCAGGGGTCCCAGAAAGCACGGGAAAGGGCCAGGATTCCAAGGAAAGTAAAAATTAACCAGGTGTCCGCGTGCAGAGAGGCTGGGGAGAAGCTTCATAGATAAACCTCACGTAGTAATCAACTTTGAGGGAAGGCAGTTTCCCATTGAAAGCACACACAAATCTTGGTAAAAGCAGGTAAGACAGATACAATTACAGGTGCACTTAAGTCCTGAGTAAAGGAGGCAATAAGTAGAGGAAGACAGATAGCAGTCAATGAAGACTGTCCAGGATGATTTTCCCATAGAACAAAAAGGAAGTTCGGGACCTGGCAGCTGTGTCCCATTTGGTGTTCCAATCCAGCAGGGTCTTTGATGAGCTCACCATTCTCAGTAGCCCATCCCCTGCCTTCCCCTCCTCCCCCAGCTGCTTCAGAACTCCCAAGCTCTGTTACAGTCTAAATCCATCCATCTCAGTCTCCAGCGCTTACGGTGTTAATCCAAAACCAGTAACAAGAGAATGAAAAGGGGGCAGATTCGTCCTCATTCCTCCCACTAACACCCTCAAAGGCTCAGAAGAGACCCACCCACCTGGGGAAGGGCAGTCTACTAAGGCTACAGATTCAAATGTTAATCTCATCCAGAAATACCTTGAAAGCCAATGTAAGAAGATTGCTGGAGTTCAAGGCCAGCCTGGGCTACAGTGTGACACCATCTCAAAAAAAAAAAAATTTTTTTTTTTAATCTTTTCGAGACAGGGTCTCCCTGTAGCCCTGGCTGTCCTGGAACTCACTCTGTAAACCAGGCTGGCCTTGAACTCACAAAGATCTGCCTGCCTCTGCCTCCAGGGTGCTAGGATTAAAGGTGTGCACCACTGTGCCTGGAAAAAAAAATTTTTTTTTTAAGGCAAAGAAAGAGGGCTTGTAAGATGGCTCAGAGGCAAGCCAGGTGTGGTGGCACACAGAGGGACCCTGATCTCGACAAGACATCAAAAAACAAAAATAAAAAAAAAACAAAAGATGGCTCAGAGACGAGTCAAAGGTGCTTGTGCTAAGCCTGAGGACCTGAGCTTTGCATCCCTAGGACTAATGGTGGAGATGACGAGGCTGAATCCTGAAAATTGTCCTCTGAGCTCCTGTAAGAAACAGTAACTATTAGTCTTTTCTTTCAAACCCTGTAAAACTTAATTCTAATCTTTTAATTCCTTCTCTCCAGTCTGTGAGAACTTTGTTTAGAAAAGGCCCTTTGAGGGGCTGGAAAGATGGACCCCAGCGGTTTTAATCAAAGCTCTAACCACTCTTACAGAGGACCTGGGTTCGATTCCCCAGCCCCCACATGGCGGCCGAGAACCGTCTGAAACTCCAATTCCAGGAGAACTCCAGTTTCCAGGGGAAATCCGACACCCTCTCTGACCTCCCGGCATTGCCCGACCGGGTGCACAAACTTGCATCCAGGACAGTACATTGATACACATACAGAAATAAATAAATGCCGGCGGTGGTGTGGTGGCAAAGCCTTTAATCCTAGCGCCTTGGGAGGCAGAGGACGTGGATCTCTGTGAGTTCGAGGCCCCTGGTTCTCATCCGCAGTGAGTTCCAGGACAGCCAGAGCTACAGAGAGACCCTATCTCAAAAAGACCAAAGAAAAGAAAAAGAGAAAAGGCCTTTAAAAGCATTCCAGAATCTGATGGTCCAGAGCCTTGCTACCCTCGCCCCTTTGGCTAACTGTCTTCCCACTTCCTTTGCATTTGTGTGTCCCGCGCAGCAGTCTCACCGGCAAGAACTTCACGCGGACAACAGGATTCTTTTGCAGCAGTATTTATTGTGCAAGCTCTTTTAGGAGAAGGACCCCGAATTGGGGACAGAAGCACTGCTATATAGCGTCTAGAGGGTTCTGTATGCTCTGGATAGGTGCAGTCCCGATGCCTCATTTGCATGCCAGAAGCGCGGGCTCAGAGAGCGCGGGCTCAGAGAGCAGTAGTCATGCGCAGTTTGTCCAATGCAAAGGCAATGGCGGGAAACGGCTTGTAGTGACTCAGGAAGTCAGCGCCATCTTTAGGGCGCGGTGCGGCACACACTGTTTGTGTGGTAGGCTGCCAACATTCGTGTGTGTGTGTGTGTGTGTGTGTATGTGTGTGTATGTGTGTGTCCCTAGCCCCAGACCTCCTGGAACTCACTGTGTAGAACAGGATGGCTTTGATCTCACTGGGATCCGCCTGCCTCTGCCTTCTGAGTGCTGGGACTAAAGGTGTGCACCACCACAGTCAGCCTAAAATGCATTCTTTCCAGGGTGCCAAGGAACAGCCTCCTCCCAAGGGCCCCCAGGTCCCACTGTGGTTATGATAAACATAGGGCTGGTGACTCTGGGATCTGCCAGGTACCAGGCAAGGCTGAGATGTTCAACATGCCCCTTAGTTCCTGGTCTTAGTTTTCATTCAGTAACTTTCTTTTTTTAATGTATGTGAGTGTTTTGCCTACATGGATGTACATGCATCATGCATGCAGTGCCCACAGAGGTCAGAAGAGGGTATGGGATCCCCTGGAACTGGAGTTACAGATGGTTGTGAGCCACCATGTGTGTGCTGGGAACCAAACCCAAGTCCTCTGCAAGAGCGGCCAGTACTATTAGCCACTGAGCCAGCTCTCCAGCCTGAAAGAATTATCTTGAAAGGCAAATCCCCCTCCTCTATATGTGTCATTTTTCTCGTGACTGTTACAAAAGCAATTTAAGGAAGGGTTTCTTCAGACCCATAGTTTGATCCATAGAGGATACATAGAGTCCATTGCAGCTCGGAAAGCATGGCGGCTCCACGGTGGCTGGAGCATGTGGCTGGAATTCCTCAGCTGCTCACATCTTGATATGAGAGGGAGGAGAGAACCGACAGGAAGTAGAGTCAGGATGGAGAACCTCCAAGCCCGCCCCCAGCAACCGCTTTCTCTATTGAGGCTCCACCTCAGAAGAACCTCTTTCCAAGACTTTCCCAAACCGCGCCACCTCCCGGGGGCCAAGCATGTAGACACGCAAACCTGTTGGGGAAGGAAGGTTTCCATTTAAACCACAACAGTGCTGGGTCTATAGACATATCCTTGGAAGGGTGTATCCGAAGCAAAATGGGGCTGGTTGATGTGGGGTTGCACAGTTCCACGGCACTTACTGTGGGAAAATTTTATAGAAAGGAAAGAATTTATAGAAACAGCACACACCCTTTCTCTCCTTTGGTTATTTTTGTTTTGTTTTTTCAGTTTTCTGAATTTACGATTTCAAGCACTAGCTAATTTCTCAGAACAAGGCACAGGCATAGTTGGGTGAAGACGTTAGAGTCCGCTCCGTGGTGAACACAGGTCCGTTGAAAACTTAAAGCAACTCTCTCCAGACTCAACTCCCCTGTGACCTCGCCAGTCTTCAGGCTTTAGACTTATGACTAAGGAGGGATTTGGCACCAGAAATGCTCATTACACGTCCCTTATTTTCTTTTTTCTTTTTTGTTTGGGGGGTGGGTGGGGTGGGGTCTTTTTCAGACAGGGTCTCCCTTTTGTCCCAGCTGGCCTAAAACTTACTATGTAGACCACAGTAGCCTTGAACTCATAGAGATCTGCCTGCCTCTGCCACCACACTGCTCCCTTATTTCCTCTGTCGTCTCTGAGTTTGGGACTACACACTCAGTGTTCTGTTGTCACTGTCCTTTCTCTTCCACTGCACGGCATAGATCATGAAGATTAAGTGTATGCATAAATCCTCTGGGTTAAAAATCTTTTTAGGAGGACCCGGGTTTGATCCCAGCACCCACACGGAAGCTAACAACTGTCTGTAGCTCCAGTTCCAGGGGATCTGATGCCTTCTTCTGACTCAACGGACGTTGCATGGTGTGGGTGCACTTACAAAATGCAGGCCGTCCACTCATACACATAAAATAAAAATAATAAATAAAAAAAAATAGCCGAGGTGGCATGTGGCAAGCATAGGAGGCAGAGGCTGAGTGATCTTTTTGTGTTCAAGGCACACTGTCTACAAGCGAGTTCCAGGCCAACTGGGATTATAGGGAGACTCGTCTCTACAAAAAGACATAAAGAGAAAAAAAATTTTAAATCTTTTTAGAAATCAGAATCTCTCAACTCCTGAATAGGCATAGCTGTCAGTGACTTGGTTGGCATCAGTAAGTAAGCAACCTTTCCACTGTCGAATTCTTAGCTGTATAAAATCGAGAATTGAGACAGAACTCTACCACCATGGCCTTTGTTTCATCCACAGATAAAGACGACGGTGGTGGAGGTGGAGTTCCCACTGATCGAGTCAGAATTGGAAGTAATTGATGACAAACTGATGAGTGCTGAGACAACACTATTCTGGAACGGGGAAGGTACTGAGTGAGGCCACCTCCGTCCGGTTTCATCTGTAGAGCGTCTGTCTGCCTTCCTGGGGTGGCCACTGCTGCCTCCCAGCTCCTCAGAGCTGCTTTAGCTGTGCTGGGTTTGGGTCAAAAGCTGGAGCGGCCTTCTGTGTTCTGGCCCAGTCCACAAAGGGCTCATCTGTCTCACACAGAACTGGGCAAAGACACCTTGAGAGCTGCCGAGGCCCCAGCTGTTTCTGCACTGGGCCCCAGAGGCCTGGTGGTCTCTGCAAGTCAGCAGGGACGAGCAAGCCTGGGCTGCTCAAGGCAGATGCTGGGGAGGTGGAAGGACGTGTAGCCCGGAATCTTCTTCCTTCCTCCCTCCCTCCTACCAGCAAGCCGGGCAGATGGGTTTGACTTCCCCCAGGCTGGACTCCCTTGGAAGTCCTGATGAACCCCCACACCCACCGCTCCCCTCTTCTGGTGGCGCCTTCGCTGGGCCTTTAGCTACCTTGCTTCTCCTCTGCCCTGCCCCATGGTCTCAACTGGAAGTCGGGACCAAACGTTATCACGTCATGACGTTCGGGGCCCTTGGGACTTTTCCATACAAAGAGGCCATAGTCCTCACTACTGCTTCTGCCCAAGAACACCGTTGTCCAGCTGCTCCAGGCCCTGGCAACTTTGTATAGATACCCCAGCATGCCCCTCCTCATTCATACTGGGGGAGGAACTTCAACCATAGAAGCCTGGGGTGAAGCAGGATTGTACATCTGGTGGAGAGGGAGGCCTGCACTGTAGAGACACACTATGCACACCGATTTCGTCTGTTTCACGTTCTGGCAATTTGCCACTGATAGGGAGTGTCAGGTGGGAGTCCTCCCTCAGACAAGATTCTTCTCCCTTTGTATTTCAGATGTGTTTCAGTATATTCAGGAGATGCGGGAGATTNCTGGCCTCTAGCTTATGAGTATTGGGCTTAAACATGACCAACCTCATCAACAATTTTTTTTTTCTACACATTTGTGTTTAGATGTAGTAATTAGCCAATCATGAACATACTATGTCCTTCATATTTCAGTCCTTTAAAATTCTTTATATTCATAAAAAATTATATTCATAAAAAAATTCTTTATATTCATAATCATGTATCTTTTCATATATGAAAAAGGCTTCTTTTTTGGTGGGGTCTTTTTCAGACAGGGTCTCCCTTTTGTCCCAGCTGGCCTAAAACTTACTATGTAGACCACAGTAGCCTTGAACTCATAGAGATCTGCCTGCCTCTGCCACCACACTGCTCCCTTATTTCCTCTGTCGTCTCTGAGTTTGGGACTACACACTCAGTGTTCTGTTGTCACTGTCCTTTCTCTTCCACTGCACGGCATAGATCATGAAGATTAAGTGTATGCATAAATCCTCTGGGTTAAAAATCTTTTTAGGAGGACCCGGGTTTGATTCCCAGCACCCACACGGAAGCTAACAACTGTCTGTAGCTCCAGTTCCAGGGGATCTGATGCCTTCTTCTGACTCTACGGACGTTGCATGGTGTGGGTGCACTTACAAACATGCAGGCAGTACACTCATACACATAAAATAAAAATAATAAAATAAAAAAAAATAGCCAGGTGTGGTGGCACACGCCTTTAATCAGGAGGCAAAGGTAGATGAATTCTCTGTGTTCAAGGCCACACTGGTCTACATAGCGAGTTCCAGGCCAACTGGGATTATAGGGAGACTCTGTCTCAAAAAGACATAAAGAGAAAAAAAATTTTAAATCTTTTTAGAAATCAGAATCTCTCAACTCCTGAATAGGCATAGCTGTCAGTGACTTGGTTGGCATCAGTAAGTAAGCAACCTTTCCACTGTCGAATTCTTAGCTGTATAAAATCGAGAATTGAGACAGAACTCTACCACCATGGCCTTTGTTTCATCCACAGATAAAGACGACGGTGGTGGAGGTGGAGTTCCCACTGATCGAGTCAGAATTGGAAGTAATTGATGACAAACTGATGAGTGCTGAGACAACACTATTCTGGAACGGGGAAGGTACTGAGTGAGGCCACCTCCGTCCGGTTTCATCTGTAGAGCGTCTGTCTGCCTTCCTGGGGTGGCCACTGCTGCCTCCCAGCTCCTCAGAGCTGCTTTAGCTGTGCTGGGTTTGGGTCAAAAGCTGGAGCGGCCTTCTGTGTTCTGGCCCAGTCCACAAAGGGCTCATCTGTCTCACACAGAACTGGGCAAAGACACCTTGAGAGCTGCCGAGGCCCCAGCTGTTTCAGCACTGGGCCCCAGAGGCCTGGTGGTCTCTGCAAGTCAGCAGGGACGAGCAAGCCTGGGCTGCTCAAGGCAGATGCTGGGGAGGTGGAAGGACGTGTAGCCCGGAATCTTCTTCCTTCCTCCCTCCCTCCTACCAGCAAGCCGGGCAGATGGGTTTGACTTCCCCCAGGCTGGACTCCCTTGGAAGTCCTGATGAACCCCCACACCCACCGCTCCCCTCTTCTGGTGGCGCCTTCGCTGGGCCTTTAGCTACCTTGCTTCTCCTCTGCCCTGCCCCATGGTCTCAACTGGAAGTCGGGACCAAACGTTATCACGTCATGACGTTCGGGGCCCTTGGGACTTTTCCATACAAAGAGGCCATAGTCCTCACTACTGCTTCTGCCCAAGAACACCGTTGTCCAGCTGCTCCAGGCCCTGGCAACTTTGTATAGATACCCCAGCATGCCCCTCCTCATTCATACTGGGGGAGGAACTTCAACCATAGAAGCCTGGGGTGAAGCAGGATTGTACATCTGGTGGAGAGGGAGGCCTGCACTGTAGAGACACACTATGCACACCGATTTCGTCTGTTTCACATTCTGGCAATTTGCCACTGATAGGGAGTGTCAGGTGGGAGTCCTCCCTCAGACAAGATTCTTCTCCCTTTGTATTTCAGATGTGTTTCAGTATATTCAGGAGATGCGGGAGATTCTACACAACCTACAGAACAGAATGCAGAGAGCAAAGCAAAATGTAGAGGGCATCACCCAGGCCATGCAGGTGAGCGGGCACAGAGGCCTGCGGCCTATGCTGTCATGTGGCAGGTGGCCAAGGGACCCTGCTACCTGATCGCTCCAGGTGGGTATGGTGATGTTAGTGTGCTCCCAAAGCAGAGCCCAGTCTCTCTGCAGAACTCACTCTGTTCCATTCTGTTGAGCTCAGCAGACTATGTGCACAGCACCTGTTATGCCAGGCTGGTGCTCGGATTGAGGGGTAGAAAGAGATGGGTGATGTACAGGAAAGTGGCACACAGGTTAGTATAAAATGGTCATTCTGCCGGGCGTGGTGGCGCACACCTTTAATCCTAGCACTTGGGAGGCAGAGGCAAGTGGATCTTTGTGAGTTCAAGGCCAGCCTGGTCTACAGAGTGAGTTCCAGGACAGCTGGGACTGCAGGGAGACACTGTCTTGAAAAGACCAAAAAAAAAAAAAAAGTGGTGATTCTGGGGGCTGGAGAGATGGCTCAGCGGTTAAGAGCACCGACTGCTCTTGCAGAGGACCCGGGTTTGATCCCCAGCACCCACATGGAGGCTAAGAACCGTCTTTAGCTCCAGTTCCAGGGGAATCCGACGTTCTCTTCTGACCTCTGTGGCATTGCATGACATGGGTGCAGCAACCTACATGCAGATAGTACACTCATACACATAAAAAAATAAATAAAATAGGGGCTGGATAGATAGCCTAGAGGTTAAGAGCACCGACTGCTTTTGCAGAGAACCCGGGTTCGATCCCCAGCACCCACATGGCAGCTAAGAACTGTCTGTAACTCCAGTTCCAGGAGAACTCCAGTTCCAGGGGAATCTGAGACCCTCTTCTGACCTCTGTGGCATTGCACGACACGGGTGCACAAACCTACATGCAGATAGTACACTCATACACATACAAAAATAAATAAAAATAAAAATAAATAAATAAATAAAATAAAATAAAATGGCGATTCTGGCTGGCCACGATGGTGCAAGCCTTTAATCTTAGCACTTGGGAGGCAGAAGCAGGTGGATCTCTGTGAGTTCAAGGCCAGCCTGGTATACATAGTGAGCTCCAGGACAGCTGGGGCTACAGGGAGACCCTGTCTCAAAAAAGACCCAAAACAAAAAATGCATGTTAGACAAAAGCCACTGCTTCCTGCCATTTGGGATTGACTTTTGACTGAATCACTAGCACATTCATGTCTTCAAGGACTTAGCTTGGAAAGTGAAGTCCAGGCACTGGGGATCTCTAGAGTGCACATATGGAGAGCAGGAGGGGAAGACCAAGCCTGTGGTCTCCAAAACAGCTGTGTTGCTTCTGTGGTGTCCTTCCAGGAGTGGTCGGCCAACCCCCTGTTTGAGAGGAAAGACAACAAGAAGGATGCCCTGCTAGACCTGGATGGAAGGGTGGCCAACCTGGGCAAGCGCTACGCCGCAGTCAAGGATGCAGGCGTGAGGATCCATGCCATGGTTGCTGTAAGGAGATGCCCGGCGCGGGGGTGGGGGGTGGGGGGGTATTCCTTTGAGAGCAACTCACGTTTCAGAGAGAGGAGAGAGAAAAAGACTGAGCTGGGTGTTTTGTTAAAATGACAGATGATGGTTGTTCTAGTGGTCAGACTCCATTAGCTTGATCCAAGGGCAGCTGGCTGTCTTCACAGTGGGGCTCCAAGCCTGATTCAAGTTCTGTAGTCTAAGGGGATCAGAGCCCCCCCCCACCCCCCCGTCTGCCTGCATTAAGCTGGTACAGCTTACACTAAGGTGGCCTCTTCACACCAGATCAACAGCTCTTATTTTCTTGGGTCAGGAAGCTGTGTGTTTATGTGTGTCCTTTATGGGTTTTCCGCCCACAAGAGTGGGCAGGAGAGAGTGGACACATGACGACTGAGGAGCTCTGGCATGTGTGCACCTGGCATAGCACAGCCGACACATTTCAGTGGGTGGACGGAACACCATGCCTGCTTCGCCCCTAAGGAGAAGGCTGCTCCTTCTTACCAGTAGCTGCAGCAACCAGAGAGTCCCGGTCCCTGCTGTCCCGTGGGACAGTCCTCACAACTTGCATGCGCACAGGGACCATGCACAAGAGCCTGGTTTTGCTGGAGAATCCACCCAGATCCCCACCAGCACAGAGATTCCCAGTGTATGGCATAAATCCACGGCTGTAGGCTTGATGAGGGTCACCACATCCAGGCCACCCAGAGGCCCTACTGTGGGGGTGGGTGGTGGGTGGGGGGTGTCATTGTTCTGATGGCACAGTCTGTCTGGGTCAAACCTATTCTGCCTCATTTCCAGTCTTCTCCCTTCCTCCTTGGCCATGGTGTCAAACGGTCCCACTTCAAACAAACAAAAAGAAACTAAACTTTCAAAATGATGTCAAGAAGAGTTAATCAGTTAGCTTGTTTACACTCTGTGAGGTGCTGGGAGGAGTCTGTGTAGCTTGTTTACACTCTGTGAGGTGCTGGGAGAGCCTGTGTAGCTTGTTTACACTCTGTGAGGTGCTGGGAGAGCCTGTGTAGCTTTGTAACACTGGGTGTCAGCAGGAGGGAGGGTCCAGAAGATGGGCGCTGGGCTGAGTGACTGGCCAGTGAGCCACCAGAGGAGCTTCATTTGTCCCCAGCCTTGGTGAGGCAGCACTGCCCGTGTGCTTACTGGGCAGCATCTGTGAATGCCATTTGAACCATTTCTATCTTATGTTAAAGTTTTTTGAGGCTGTCCTCTCTCTCCTCTGCCTAAGAATACAGACTGAATTATCTTTGTCTTTGTGTTCACTCAAAGAACTCAGTGTCTTATTGATTCACCTATCCATCCATCCCTCTCTCCATCTACTCATATACCCATCTATCCATCCATCCCTCTCTCCATCCATTCATCTATCCATCCATCCATCTCGCTCTCTATCCACTCATCTACCCATCTACCCATCCATCCCTCTCTCCATCCATCCATCCATCCCTCTCTCCATCCATTCATCTACCCATCCATCCATCCATCCCTCTCTCCATCCACTCATCTACCCATCCATCCATCCCTCTCTCTATCCACTCATCTATCCATCCATTCCTCTCTCCATCTACTCATCTACCCATCCATCCATCCCTCTCTCCATCCACTCATCTATCCATCCATACATCCCTCTTTCCAGCCACTCATCTACCCATCTATTATCCATCCCTCTCTCCATCCATTCATCTACCCATCTATCCATCCATCCCTCTCTCCATCTACTCATCTACCCATCTATCTATCCATCTCTCTTTCCATCCATTCATCTACACATCTATCCATCTATCCCTCTCTCCATCTACTCATCTACCCATCTATCCATCCATCTCTCTTTCCATCCATTCATCTACACATCTATCCATCTATCCCTCTCTCCATCTACTCATCTACCCATCTATCCATCCATCCCTCTCTCCATCCATCTACCCACCTATCCATTCATCCCCATTCATCCATCTATCTACCTACTATCCACCCATCCGCCTGCCATCCACCTGTCCATCCCTTTATCCTGACCCATCCATCCACCAGTGCACCCACCTCCATCCATACATTCACCCAAGCATCCATCCACCCACCTTCTTTCCCACCCATCTGCTCATCTATGCACCCATCTATCCATCTATCAACCATCTACCTGTTTATCTACCCGCCCATCTACCCATCCATCCATCCACCCACCCAGCGACCCATCCATCCACCTGTCTATCTACGCACCCATCTGTTCAACTACCCACCCAGCGACCCATCCATCCACCTGTCTATCTATGCACCCATCTGTTCAACTACCCATCCATCCACCCATCCATCCACCTGCCCATGCACCTATCCATCCATTCCCTACTAGACATTCATCATTCCATCTACCCCCTCCATCACACCTTCACCAGTTCTGTCCCAGGCACACTGTCAAGTGCTAATGGTACAGTGATGAAGAAGATAGCCAATCCTTGCTGTCACAAAGCTAGGCATCAAAGAAAGATACAGACCAAAGACAAAATAATTTAGAGTTGTCTTCTGTGTTGTGGTGGCACAAATAACAGGTTGTTGGAATGCGGGGGTGGGGGATGGGGGCAGGGATGGGAACCCAACCTGAAATGGATAGTGGGTACTTAAGGAAAGCCTTCCTGAGGAGGTGACATCTGATCACCTCCTCAGGAAGGCTAAAAGATGAGAAGAAGGCACAGGAACGGGAGGGAGCCACATGACAAAGGCCTGCATGGGAAAGAGCCCAGCACATTCCAGAACACATTCCAGAAGCTCATAGCATCTGCTTTGGGTATCTCTGAACCAAGTAGACAAAAAACAAGAGTGGCCAGGCACTCATAGAAGAGGCTGATCAGGGAGCAAATGGGTAAACCAGTGAGCTCAAAGCCAAGCTGTCCTTCTGTGTGCAGGAAAACGCAGAGCTGTTCAGAGCAGATGTAACCAGCCTACCCTGGAAGGATTACGTCAACTACATTGACATGATGGTCTTGGATCAGTTTGACCAATTCATCCACAAATCTCTAAATTACTTAATATCCAACATGACTATAGACGTAAGTTATCAGTGTAAGGTGTATGTGTGTGTGTGTGAGAGAGAGAGAGAGAAAGAGAAACGTATATAAACATGGCGCACGCCTTTAATCCTTGCACTTGGGAGGCAGAGGCAGGCAGATCTTTGTGAGTTCAAGGCCAGCCTGGTCTACAGAGTGAGTTCCAGGACAGCTGGGGCTATAGGGAGACCCTGTCTCAAAAAGACCAAAAAAAAAAAATGCCTATAAAGCAAGGTTTGTATCAGAATCTATACTTGGAGGAGGCTGTCATGTTACAGGTAAGCCCTGACCAACCATGCTAAGGAGCCCCTCAGTCCCAGGCCCTCAGGATAGATGGTTGCCTTAGATGCGCTGTAACCCAAATGAGCTACAGGATCCCTCACCAGATCTGAGAAAACGTCCGATGTTGCTGCCAGGGGACGGACCCCAAGGCACTCAAGGTGACGGCAGTGACCTCAGCAGCTGACGTACCTGTTAGGCTGCGCAGAGGTGTTGGCCAGGAGAGCCACAAGGGTGTGCTGGTGAGTGCCGCCTTGCCAGCCCACCCCGCCTATGATGTCCTGTCGTGTAGCTCTCACGCTCACGTTCTAAGATCATCTGGAACTGGCCTTGGTGTTGTGTCCCTTCATGGAGGCAAGAAGGAAAGGCAAGGCTCAAACTCAAGCCTGTCAGACTCCAAATCTACCAACATCTGGGAGGTTGGATGTCTCCTGCCCAGAACACCTCCCATCAGGCCCGTCTGTTTGAGGAGGAGCCTGCAGAGTCTCCTTTGTCCCCTTTATTTGACTGCTTTACTTTTTTACCTCTATGAGCACATTGCCTGCATTCATGTGAGTACACAGAAGAGGATGTCAGATCCCCTGGAAATGAACTTATGGATGGTTGTCAGCTGCCATGTGGGTGCTGGGAATCGAACCCAGGTCCTCTGCAAGAGCAGGCAGTGTTCTTAACTGCCAAGCAATCTCTCTAGCCACTCCCCCCACCCACCTCAGCCATAACCAATCACAGACCCCAAATTCTGGTGATGACAGCAGGCATTGCTACCACCTGTGAGATTTTCAAGGCAAGTGCCAGCAACGAAGTTGACAGCTGTCATCTAAACAACAGGGCGGAGGGAGGGGCCATCAAAACCACAGTGAATCCTTTACAGCAAGGTGACCTTGTTGACACTGCCAAGGAGGGTTCACCAGGCTTAAGGGCAGCCACTGTCTCTATCCTGTGAAATGAGGATCCTGGTTTTACATACTTATAAAAACTGGGAACGAGTGACTCTCCCACAGCCAGGTAGCTGGTGAGTGGAGGTTCTGAGCCCGGTGCTGCACTTTCCCAGGAACTCCCTCCCGTCAGCCTACTCTCTGACTGGCTTTGGGCCCCTGGCTGTGCATCTGGCTACATTTGGCTTGCTTAGGTGGAGGTCCATAAGACTCGTGCTCGCCGAAGCTGTTTGGGCCGGCATGAAGTTGCCACACCTCTGATAGCGCCTGGACTGGACAAGTCTGGGCATCATTCAGTAGCGGCTGAGGCACTGACCCCACAGTGACCTGTTTCAGGAGAGTATCGCACCCCTGTTTGAGATCTGCATGGAGCTGGATGATGAAGGGCTGTCTTTCAACCCCTCACTGGAGATGGGTGAAGAGAACGGCTTCCTGATGCTGATTGACGACCTGATCGACGATCTCTACAACGTGGCCAGGCTCATCCCCCGACTAGCCAAGGGCAGAATGAACTACAAGGTCAGTCTGGTTTATGACCACCTATCCCTGGGCAAGAGCTGCTTTTCCAGCTTGCAGTGGTCCACCTTGACAACACCTGCTTATTCAACCTGGTTGGTGGTGGCCGTTCTGGATATGCTGAGTTGAATGGTTTCTCTCCCAGGGGGTCCCCAGGCCTGCAGACCTGATTTTCCTTCCTCTCATTCTTGAATCTGTCCCCCCTGAGTGAACTCTCTGGGTTTTGTTGCCCAGTACACATTCAGCACTCTGACAAATGTGTGGGATTAGTTATGTTCTCCTTCCTGGACATTTAAGGTAGGAACAAATGGTTTGTCCTGGCACACCCTGGTGGGGAAGGCATGATGAAGGGAACATGACGAAGCAGAATGCTGCCATACCCACATTCAGCGTGGGTTGAAGCTTTCCGGAAACACTCTCATAGACACACCCAGAGGTATATTTCCATGGTGATTATAAATCTAGTCATGCCGGGCGTGGTGGCACACACCTTTAATCCCAGCACTTCCGAGGCAGAGGCAGGCGGATCTCTGTGAGTTCAAGTCCAGCCTGGTCTACAGAGTTCCAGGCCAGCTGGAACTAAAGGGAGACCTAGTCTCAAAAAGACCAAATAAAAAAATAAATAAGTAAATAAATAAATAAATAATAAGTCTAGTCAAACCGCCAGTGAAAGTTAACCCTATAGATGGCTTTTGCCGCCTTCTTCGCTGTCTGCTCCATGTGTGTGGAAGTGGGGTTGAAGCAGGCACACTGGCTACAGCATTGGTTTGTACAGTGATACACAAATCAGAGAAAGCCGCCACGTCCATTCCAGACCACGGTGGTCCGGTAGATCCCCTGCCCCCTTCCCTGATTACATTTGAGTGCCAAGATGGATCCATGCCTGGGAAGCTGTCTTGATAGGCCTGCCACAACCTGGCAGTGTTTCACAGATGACCTCATTTGTTTAAGCAAACAGAACCACTCTTTCTGTGGGTGCCTGCTGGTGGCAGCCAGGAGGAGGGTGAGGGGATATGAGAACAGGCAGTGCGAAGGGAGGTCATGTGACTTTCCTGGGGAGATTTGGACAAATGTCTCTTCACCCCAGATAGGGCACTGACAATAGAGGCCAAAGAACCCTCCCGTCTCACTTAGTGAATCATGAGTTGTTGGGCTTATTTGCAGGAAGATAGGTGAGGGATTACTTATAGGAGAACAGATAATTAAGGGGGCCACATCACCAAAAACCTACCCCAGTATGGGTGACAGCTCACTAAGGCTGCACCTATTGCCACCAGGGGCGATGTACTGCTTATAAAAGCTTGGGGAGGGCCTTGTGGATCTTGTTAGTTTCAGGAGCTTCTTGATCCTTGCGAGTTTCATTTCATTCGCTTCCTGAGTCTTTAAGGAATCCTCTTTTTCTTTTAAACATTTTTAAATTTTATTTATTTCTGTATGTGTATGAATGTACCGTCTGCATGTAGGTCTGTGCACCCGTGTCGTGCAATGCCGAGGAGGTCAGAAGAGGGTGTCGGATTCCCCTGCAACTGGAGTTCTCCTGGAATTGGAGTTTCAGACGGTTCTCAGCCGCCATGTGGGTGCTGGGGATTGAACCCAGGTCCTCTGTAAGAGCAGTTGGCGCTCTTAACTGCTAGGCCATCTCTCCAGCCCAAGGAACCCTCTTAAGTAATGTTTTAGTTTGGAGGAATTGCTGCGTGGTGGGGGAGGGGACTCTGCCATTTCCATGGTCTGTTTCTACCCCACTGTATCAGCTGGGACAGCACAGGTTATCTGTTATAAGAAGTCGCTGCAGTGAGATGTCCTGTACTCTCAGGAAGGGATGTGTGTGCATATGTCTATGTGGGACTGCATGCATGTACTCATGTGCGGTACTTGCTCCTGTATGTTTGCACATGCTTGTAGTGAGGACACAAGAGGAAATAATTCATTCTCTGGAAAGTAAACAGCAGCTTCCAAGATGGGGTGTCAGGGGAGCTACTCCTGGGGAGAGGGGAGTGCTACAGGCTGAATGGTCAGTCAGAGAAAATGGCCTACTATTTATGACCCACTGGTGACATGCCTGGAGCAGACAGTGGCCTGTCCCACAAATCAGAATCATGTTCACTGCCAGTGACTCAACCACATAAGCCAGGTAAACCCCCAAGTCAGTGTGTGCCTTCCGTACCCTGGTGATCATAGGACCAAAGTCCTGTGGGCAGAGCTGTCCTGTGTCTTGGACTGTGGGGCACTCCAGGACAGTCAGGCAGGACATTGCAGAAAGATTATGACTGGTGTCTGTCCAGAGGCTGCCAGTGCAGACAGGCTGAGTCTTACAAGCTACCGAGCAATGGAAGACGGTGACAGGGTCATGTGTCCCAACAGCTCCATCAGCTGCTTTCCAGTGCAGCATGGTGGCACAAGACCCAAGAACTGCATCTGATGGGAGGGGATTGGATCAGGGGTGCCAGAGGGTCAGGACAAGGGAAAGGAAGGGAAGAGTAGGAACGTGGGGCAGAGCCGTGGTGTGACCCAGGCCAGGTGTCTAAAACCGCAGGAACCCAGGGAGCTGGGTGACCCTGAAGAGGAACCCCCTCAAGAAGGAGCCTCAGCGGCAGCTCCCACTTAGCTACTACAGGCCGGACTGCAAGCACCTTCCTCTCAGCCTGTCCTGAGCTTCCATCCTGCCTGGGGGAAGCAAAAATGGAGAGCAGAGCAAATCTTAACCCACAGGAGGCCTCTGGTGGCTGGTGTCTGGCTCTGGGTGACGTGGGGCAGAGGAAATATGGGCTTGGTGTGCAAGCACTTGATGGAGGGGTTAAGGCTTGCATACTAGTACTTGTCATTTTTCAAGCAAAATATTCAATTATAATTTTAGTTTCATTTGATGTAATTACAGCCCTTGGCTGCCCCCTCAGAGCTAGATAACCCTGGGAGGGGGCAGACTATTAGCTAGGCTTTTTTTTTTTTTTTTTGGTCTTTTCAAGACAGGGTCTCCCTGTAGCCCCAACTGGCCTGGAACTCGCTCTGTAGACCAGGCTGGCCTCGACCTCACAAAGATCTGCCTGCCTTTGCCTCCTGAGTGCTAGGATTAAAGGCATGTGCCACCATGCCCATAGCTAGGCATTTTTTTAAAAAATATTTATTTATGGGGCTGGAGAGATGGCCTAGCAGTTAGGAGCACCAACCACTCTTACAGAGGAACCGGGTTCGATCCCCAGCACCCACATGGTGGCTGAGAACCGTCCAAAACTCCAATTCCAGGAGAACTCCAGTTCCAGGGGAATCCGACACCCTCTTCTGACCTCCTCGGCATTGCACAACATGGGTGCACAGACCTGCATGCAGACAGTACATTCATACACATACAGAAATAAATAAAATTTTTTAAAAATTTTTTAAAAATTTATTTATTTATTTAATGTGTATGAATGTAACTGTCTGCATGTAGGTCTGTGCACCCGTGTTGTGCAATGCTGCGGAGGTCAGAAGAGGGCGTCGGATTCCCCTGGAACTGGAGTTCTCCTGGAATTGGAGTTACGGACGGTTCTCAGCCGCCATGTGGGTGCTGGGGATCGAACCCGGGTCCTCCACAAGAGCAGTTGGAACTGTCAACCGTTAGGCCATCTCTCCAGCCCTATAGCTAGGCATTTTTTTTAAAAAAATAGTCCAAACACCATAAGCCACAGAAGATAAATCCATGATCAATATACATACATTCTATCTTGGGGATTCTCTAGTCACAAGACAGGCTTCCTGAGCCCTCTGCCACAACCTGCAGTGGCCACTTCTTTCCATTCTCCAAGCACTCTGCTTCCTCCCACCACAGGGCCTTTGCATATGCTTGGCTGCTGCCTGGAGAGATGCTGCTCACCTGCTCTTTCTCCATCCATCTGTCTCCTCTCAAGGCTCAGCACTTCAATGTCTTGGCTCCGTGGTTATTTTTTTATCCAAAATTTTATTAGATTTAATTTTTTTTTTGTCTTTTTGAGACAGGGTCTCCCTTTAGTCTCAGCTGGCCTGGAGCTCGCTCTGTAGACCAGACTGGCCTTGAACTCACAGAGATCTGCCTCCCTTTGCCTCCTGAGTGCTGGGATTAAAGGCGTGTGCCACCACACCCAGCCCTAGATTTAATTTTACAAGAGTCAGTGGAAATAGTTAAATTCACAAAAACAGAATACCACAACATTTTCAGTAGCATTACTACTCAGAAGAAGGAATGTTCCCAGAAGTGAATTTGAATAACAGTTCCTTTTTCTTAATATGTATGAATGAGTGTTTTACTTGTACATATTTAAGTATACCCATGCATGCAGTTCCCACAGAGGCCAGCAGATCCCCCTGGAACTGGGGTTACAGATGGTTGTTCATCACTATGTGGATGCTGGGAACCAAACCCACGTCCTCAGCAAGAGCAGCCAGCGTTCATAACCGCTGAACCACCTCTCCAGCCCTGGAGTAGCAGTTCTTAATTAGAACCTAACAGGACTTTTAAATTTCTCATAAAGAGTCAGGTGTTAATCCAATCAATTATGACTTGTTGGGTTTTAAATATACCATAGATCTGAGTTCTGTTCTTTGACAAATGTCATGTCCCCCCACCACACACACACAAACAATCCGGTTCATGGGAGCCCTGTCTGTGTCCCCAGCATCCATCCCAGCACACAGCCCAAGGGCTAAGTAAACGCCAAATGAGCTTGAGTTACATTGCAGCCCCAGGCATCCCATCCGACCTCCCACCTGGAGCATTCAGCACCATTTTCAATCTGTCAAATGCCCAAACCGCCCTCTCTTGCCTCCACAGACGGACCTGGAGGACATGACTGACCTCATAGAGATGCGGGAGGAAGTGTTCAGCATGATCATCAGTGCCATGAACGTGGCTGAGGAGTATCGGGACTCCTTTGAGAGGTACTCCTACCTCTGGGTGGACGACCTCCAGGAGTTCATGAAGAATTTCCTCATCTTTGGGCATGCGCCCACTCCCGAGGAACTGGATACCCAGATGAAGGATACCATCCCCAAGACACCACCTACCCTGGCTCAGTTCCAGCAGCAGGTGTGTGTGTGGTCCTCGGCTCCTCTTCTCCCTAGTCCTCCAGATCCCAGGAAGGGCAGGCTGTACTGCATGGTGCCACGCAGATACCCCAGTGTTGCGGGAGGCAGGGGCTATGCTGTAGCATGTCTCTGAGGGCTGGATGAAGGGTGGCTGGGAGGCCCACGCTCACGGAGGCTCCTGGTGAGAGTTTTCTGTCCGGGAATCAGCTGCTGTGGACAGACAGGCTGCCCCTGTAGGCTCAGCAAGGACCCAGGTATCTGAGCATCAAGGATCCAGAAAATTAAATAAGAAAACAGTTATTGCAGGAAACCTCCAACTTGGTTCTCAGGGACAGTGAGAAAGAGCCCCCACCCCCAAAGTGAGAGGGAATCACCCTGATAAGGATGGGACAGCCGGAGGCATTACAGAAACCTACAATGAGTTAAGAGGCACCCTTCAGGAGTTCTCTCTGTGTGTTAGCCACTCCTATCCTTCTCTGGAAGACTATCCTCTTCAAGGGATAAACTCGGGGGTGGGGGAGAAGGAGCCCAGGGATATTGGGACAAGGGGGAAAGAAGAGGGTACAGGGGCCTTGCTGTCTTTCAAGCCCCACCCTGGGGCACTGGCTGCCCTTCTAACCAGACAAGGCGGTGCTGGCTCTGGAGGGAAGCAAAGCTGCCTGTGACAGCCCACCACTGACGATGCCCACGCTGACAGAGCCCTCTGCTGTGTTGGGCAGATCGACTCCTATGAGAGGCTGTATGATGAGGTGTCCCAGTGCGAGAACATCAAGGTGTTCCACGGCTGGCTGCAGTGTGACTGCCGCCCCTTCAAGCAGGCCCTGCTCAACACCATCAAGCGCTGGAGCTTCCTGTTCAAGCGACACTTGACCAACCACGTCATCAACAGGTAGGACTGCGACACGCTGCCTGGCACCCAACTCATCTCCCTACCGTTGCAGCGCCTGCCTGGAAGACAGACCAGCATCCTTGTGAATGGGGCCCCTTCCACCCGAGTGATGAAGGTCAGGTGCGGAGGCAAACCACCCCACCAATGGCAGGCTTCAGCAAAGCGCCACCGGGCCGAGCCAGTGCTTCATTCCTTCATCAAGCCCTTATTACTGACCGCCTAGTATGTCCAGACACTGAACCCTAAGGAAGCCTCAGGAACTTGGGGTCTCCTAGCAACCCATGAGTCTAGTGACTTAGAGTCAGCCAGTGCCAAGGGTGTGCTGTCCAGTAGTGACGCCTGGAGGGAGTTGGAGCTTAGCCCAGGAAGGGGCATGTGACATCCAGGCCGAGGGGACCAGAAGGAGCCAGTGGTCTCCGACTCCAGATGTCCTGCCTAGATTAACACTGAGGGGGCATCCAAGGAGGACTGGCCCCTCTCAGAGAGCACCTGTGTCCCACAGCCTTTCTGATCTGGAGGACTTTATGAGTGTCACCCGGGCAAGCCTAAAGAAGCCACTCAAGGAAGGGGACTACAACGGGCTGGTGGAGGTGATGGGGCACTTGATGAAGGTCAAGGAGAGGCAGCAAGCTATCGACAGCATGTTTGAGCCCCTGAAGCAGACCATCGAGCTGCTCAAGTCCTATGGGGAGGAGATGCCAGAGGAGACCTTCCTGAAGCTGCAGGTGGGGCCGAGGACAGTGCCCCACTGGGAAACTGGGGAACTGGGAGCTGGGGTGCTGGAGTGCTGGGTGCTGGGCTGCTGGGTGCTGGGTGCTGTGGTGGGTCACTGCAGCCTGCACACTTAGCAGATTCTGGCTCCTCAGGGGTATTAAGATGGGAGTAAGCTTCCTGGAGAAAAGGGTCACTGGAGGTGGATCCAAGGCTGGGATTGTCCTTATGGCTGTTTTATTGGGTTGGAACCATCTCCATGGGCTGGAGAGATGACTCACAAGTTAAGAGCACCGGCTGCTTTCAAAGAGGATTCAGGGTTCAGTTCCCAGCACCCACATTTCAGAAAGGAGCTAACAATCACTTATAACTCCAGTTCCATGGGATGTGACACCTTCTTCTGTCCTCTGTGGGCATTGCATGCATTGATACACTTACATATACACAAAACACTCATACACATACAATAAAAATAAATAGGGCTTGGAGAGATGGCTTAGCAGTTAACAGCACTCACTGCTCTTGCTGAAGACCCAGGTTCAGTTCCCAACATACATATGGCAGCTAGCAACCATCTGCAACTCTACTTCCAGGGGGATATGATGCCCCCTCTGACCTCTGTTGGCATTCCCCACATCTGGTACACAAGCAGGCACAACATCTATACTCATAAAAATTGATTTTTTAATTTTTTAAAATTTATTATTTTATGTGTATAAATGTATTGTCTGCATGTAGGTTGGTGCACCCGTGTCGTGCAATGCTGCAGAGGTCAGAAGAGGGTGTTGGATTCCCCTAGAACTGGAGTTAAAGACGGTTCTTAGCGGCCATGTGGGTGCTGGGAATTGAACCCGGATCCTCTGCAAGAGCAGTCGGCACTCTTAACCACTGAACCATCTCTCCAGCCCCATAAAAATCAATTTAAAAAAATCTCAAAAATAAGGGAGACCCTGTCTCAAAAAAACAACAAAAAAAATCTTAAAAACAAAAAGAAATAAAAAATCATTTCCTCATTCCACATCTTTTGAATGGAGAGGCCACTCCAGATGGGTACAAAGAGTAATGGAGAGAGACCAGGGTCAGAGAGATCCCCTGATGGTTAATGAGTGAAGGAGAGGGGGCTGGAGACTGCCTTTGCCCCTCCATTGGATGCCCAGACAACATCCATTGTCGTCAGAGTCCATGCTGATTGGGCTGGGCACTGAGCACGATGGGGGATCAGGGCTCGTAAAGCCCTGCCCAGCCCTTGGGGAGCCATCGAGGAGATATGATCGCCCTTCTTGCCTACACCCCGGTCCCTCTTTGAGCTTTTCCATCTCTTCCCAGACTCATCAGCTTCCCCTCCCTGCATATAAGTAGTCACGTGTGCATACATGTGAAGACAGGCACACATGCATGCATACACATGCATATAGGTACTAATACATGCATATGCACACGTGCATATACAGGCACATAGACAAATACAGGCACACACATGTATGCATGTACAGGGACAGTTACATACATATGCATAGTTTGGCTATCATATGCACACACTCATATACATGCATGCACAATCTCGTGTGTATACATGTACACATATGTACACACACGCTTATGTGTACATCACCCAACACGTATGCATGGTGTGCCCACACAAATGGATTCAGACTGAGGGGCATGACGAGGGGTGGGCTGTGTCCTGGCTAGCAGAGCGCACGGCTTCCCAGCTCGCCATTATGGGACGCTGAGCAAAGACAGCACACAGACACTATTTTCACAGTTAATTGAGAATCTGTGATTATTTCACACAGAGTTTAAGAAGGGAAACGAAGAGTTCTCCCTGACCTTTGCCTTCTTTAGGAGCTGCCAGAGACGTGGTCCAACACAAAGAAAATGGCCATTCAGGCGAAGCAGAACGTGGCGCCCCTCCAGGCCAACGAGGTCAACATTCTGCGGCGGAAGTGCCAGCAGTTCGAGGTACTGCGCCTGCGCGGGTCGCCGAGGCTGAACTAGGGCCGGGGGCCAGCGGCATACCTGGATGCCCTGGCCGGGCACGGGTGTGCGGCCCTGGATACTGCCCGTCCTCCCTCTGTTCTCTCACAGCTGAAGCAGCACGAGTTCAGGGAGAGGTTCAGATACGATGCGCCCTTCTCCTTCATCGACCCGGATCCCTATAGGTCCCTGAATAAGGTACTCAGGCACCCCGCGTCGCCGCTCTCCAACCTTGTGGCTTGTCGGCCTTTTCTCTAATCTTTATTCTTGCAAACAGAAACATAGTTTCAGTGGGACCGGCCTCAAGGCCCAGCATGCGCATGCACGTGTCTGCATGCATATCCATGTGTGTGTGGGGGTGTGAGGACATCCTGCAGGGCTCACACGCAGTCCAGTCCTTCAGGCTGGCTGCGCCTCACTCATCCCCAGTTTTCCCATGAAGCACTCCCTGTCACCTGGACTTAACCCTCACTCCCAGTCGCCGACTCCTCACGGGCCCATCACATCTGGCCAACCACCAGGCTTTACACGCGCCCCATTCTGCTCTCAGGATCAGCATCCAGCACACAGGTTTACACAGCGGCCCCAAGCTCCTACTCTTGACAGTCAAGGCCCTGCTCTCCGTGGCCTCAAAGCAGATTTGCTGATTTTTCAAAGCAACCTAGCCCTGCTCCTGCCATTTTAAACATAGTTTGAAAACACTGGGCTCTCTGAGCAAACCAATAAGGCATGCACACAGCCCATTAACGCTCAGCCCTAACTGCCTGGCTGTGGCTGTGCATACCTGGAATCTTGGTACTTGGGAGGTAGAGGCAGATTGGACGTTTAAGGCCAGTTTGAGCTGCATATTAAGCCTGAGGCCAGCCTGGGCTACAATGAGACTCTGTCTCCAAAAATAAATAAGTAAATAAATAAATGAGTTGAAAGTCAGCTCCAGGCCTGGGCCTGTACAGATAAGCCCCTTACTGCGCTCCAGATGGAGGGCATCACAGGCAGGGTAGCTGCTGTCTGTGCTCCTGGCTGGAGCGTTGGTCTCCATGATGGGGCGCAGGAGTGAGGCTGGAGGACAGAGACTTATGGGGACATGGTGGAGAAAAGAAAGCAGGAAGTGAGGCGTGAGGGGCTGGGTGGGGTGCTCGAGTTTGGGGGTGCCCAGCCTCGGGGGACGCTGATGGTCCTTCCTACCCGCAGCAACAAAAGAGCATTGCAGGCATGGAGAGTACCATGGACGCTCTGTGCAAGTCTGCGGGCCTGTTCGAGGTCACAGTGCCTGACTACAAGCAGCTCAAGGCCTGCCACAAGGAGGTCCACCTGCTGAAGGAGCTCTGGGACATGATCGTCATGGTGAGGCAGGGGGGCCTGGGCATGAAGGGTAGGGAGGCAGGCAGGGAGGGACTCTGCATGCATCTGGATGGGTACCTAGAGGGACCCTGGGTGATAAGAATTGGGGGGCAGCCCTTGCTCGTGGTCCTAGCAGAGGCACCTAAGACCCGGATGGGGCTGCTCTCCCAGAGACCATAGCTGCTGGTCCCTGCTCTGTGTGGATGTTGATAGCCTTCTGGAGCTGTCCTGTCTCTTCTCACTCTGCTCACATCTCACCTCTCTTTAAAAATTCAATGAATTGGAGCTGGAGAGATGGCTCAGTGGTTAAGAGCACCGACTGCTCTTACAGAGGACTCTGGTTCAATTCCCAGCACCCACGTGGTGGCTAAGAACCGTCTTTAGTGCCGGGCAAGGTGGCGCAGGCCTTTAATCCCAGAACTCGGGAGGCAGAGGCAGGTGGATCATTGTGAGTTCAAGGCCAGCCTGGTCTACAGAGTGAGTTCCAGGACAGCTGGGGCTACAGGGACACCCTGTCTTGAAAAGACCCCCCCCAAAAAAATTCAATGATTTTATTCTTTTTTTTTCCAAAAAAAAATTTTCAATGAATTTTTTGAGTTTAAGGTTGCTTGCCTGAGCATGGGTGGGAGGTTATCATCTACTTGAACAAGGGCAACTCACCAGTGAGGAGTGTGACTCACCTCCCCCAGCAACTATTAACTGCCAGTAACTCCTCAGGGAGAGGCGGGCTTCATGAGCCCCTCCCTCATCCACAGTGGACTGTTGACAGGTCCAGTTTTGGGCAGGTCTTGTACAGGTAACCACAGTGGCAGCAGCACGCGGCTGTAATCCCAGCCCCCTGGGAGGCAGCCGCCTAAGGATCTCTGCAAGTTCAAGGCCAGCCTGATTTACATAGAGTTCTAAGCCAGCCAGGACTATGTGCTCCCACCACAGGTCAATACCACCATCGACGACTGGAAGACCACCAAGTGGAAGGACATCAACGTGGAACAAATGGACATCGACTGTAAGAAGTTTGCCAAGGATGTGAGGTCTCTGGACAAGGAAATGAAGGCCTGGGATGCCTTTGTGGGGCTGGACAACATGGTAAAGAACATGATCACATCCCTGCGTGCGGTGAGCGAGCTGCAGAACCCCGCCATCCGAGACCGCCACTGGCAGCAGGTCATGCAGGCCACACAGGTACCTGGGCCACTGTGCGGTGGAGGGGCGGCTGCTGAAAGCCGGCCAGCCTCGGCATAGGCTAGCCTGAGCTGCTTAACTGGAGGAGGGAGAGGGTGTTGGTTCCTGATACTGACGAAGCCAGATTCGAGCGTGGACTGCATTTCTGTGGCATGGGGCTCCAAACTCAGAGAGCCTGTGCTTGCTTCATGCTCTGAAGTCATTATCTTTAATAATCTCATGCATGTAAATAATGTATTTTAGTCCTCGTTACTCCCCATTCCCTCTCACTTAGCCTCCTCCTCCTTCCTAACAAGTTCCCTTCTTATTTTCATATTTTTTGTTTGTTTGGGGGGCGGGGGAGGGAACCCACAGGGTTGAATGAGTGAGCATGGGTGAGAAGTTTTTTACTTGAGCAAAGGCAGCTTACCAGTGCTTACACCACTGAAAAACAAATAAGTCCTTCTCCCCCAGTAGAGCTCAGTTGCCAAAAGCGCCTCAGCTAGGGGTGGGATCTCGTGAGCCTTCCTCCCATCTGTGCAGCTTTCTGTCTCTGTAGCAAAGCACCTGAGGTCATCAACTTAAGGATGGAAAGGTTTATTCAGACTCCTAGTTCAGAGGGTGTGTTTGGTCTCTTGGTCCTGCAACTTGGGGCTGTGGCAGCAGAGTCCATGCCGGGAGTGTGAGACAGAGGAGGCCGCCCGCCTCATGTGGCTGGGAACCCACCATGACCCCTTCCCTCCACTAGGCCCTAAGTCACAGATCGAGGTTACACCAGCAGCCGCAGCTCCTCAGTAGCCGAGTCCTGAGAGGCCACCTCTCCCCCTTCACCACCTCAGCAAGTACGGCCTCATGTGGAGCTGGCATATTTTTCCCCAGGTGAAGTTTGAAATGTCAGACGAGACCACCTTGGGGGACCTGCTGCAGCTGAACCTCCACAAGTATGAGGACGAGGTCCGGAACATCGTGGACAAGGCCGTGAAGGAGTCCGGAATGGAGAAGGTGGGTACCATCGCTGTCCTGTGAGGAGGAGGAGGAGGAGGAGGAGGGGAGGAGGAGGAGGAGGAGGGAGAGGGGGAGGAGGAGGGGGAGGGGGGAGGGGGGGGAGAGGGGAAGGGAGGGGGAGGGGGAGGGGGAGGAGGAGGGAGGAGGAGGGGGAGGGGGGGGGGTAGGAGGAGGGGTTATGAGGTTGAGGAGATGTCTGTATGTGGAGGTGGTATTATGCTGTTGCTTCTTGTCATTTGCTGGTCTGAGGGGGCGGTTGAGGTGGGCGTCGTCTGCGTCGATTCTTATCTTCGCTTCGTCTGGTGACTCTTAAGTTCTACGTCACAACCCCCTGCACTGGAGGGAAGCCTGGCAGTCTTCTCCAGCCACATCCAGGAGAGAAAACTCACAAACATAGAACTTGTCATTTGAAAACATTCCCACCCTGGCTACTCTCTCTCCCTCACCACACATCAGTGTGATGGTCAGGAAGCTGTGTTCCCTCGGGCTCACCTTCAAGAAACAGAATGATGGGGCTGGAGAGATGGCTCAGCAGTTAAGAGCACTGGCTGCTCTTGCAGAGGACCTGGGTTTGATTTCCAGCACCCACATGGTAGCTAACAATAATCCATAACTCCAGCTCCAGGGGATATGACGCCCTCTTTTGGCCTCTGTGGGCATTGCATGACTTGAGTGCATTTATACACATGCAGGCAAAACACTAATACACATAAAATAAAAATAATAAATTGGGGCTGGAGAGATAGCCTAGCAGTTAAGAGCGCTGACCTCTCTTGCAGAGGACCCGGGTTCGATCCCCAGCACCCACATGGCGGCTAAGAACCGTCTGTAACTCCAATTCCAGGAGAACTCCAGTTCCAGGGGAATCCGAGACCCTCTTCTAACCTCCGCAGCATTGCACGACACGGGTGCACAGACCTACATGCAGACAGTACATTCATACACGTACAAAAATAAATAAAATTAAAATAATAATAATAATAATAACTTAATATTTTTTTAAAAAGAGCACGGGAGGGGCCTGGAGAATTGGCTCTATGGTTAAGAGCACTGGCTATTCTTGCAGAGGGCCTGGGTTCCGTTACCAGCACTCACAGGCCAGCTAACAGCCATTTGTAACTCCAGTTCCAAATCTAACACCCTCTTCTGACCTCTGCAGGCACTGAACACATGGGTGTACTCACATATGTGTAGACAATGCACTCATCTACATAAAATTAAAGAAATAATTTTTTTTAAAAAAGGACATGGGCTGGAGAGATAGCTCAGCAGTTAAGGGTATTTATTGTTCTGTCGAGGACTGAAGTTCAGATCCTGGCACCTGTATCAGGCAGTTCACAGGTGTCCGTAACTCCAGCTCCAGGGATCCAACACCCCCTTCTGGCCTCCATGAGCATCAGTACATACACATGCACACACGTGCACATACATGTACATACATGCACACACATTATGTAAAAAAAATTAAATCTTTCAGGTGTGGTGGCCACACCTTTAATCCCAGTACTTGGGAGGCAGAGGCAGGCAGATCTCTGTGAGACTGAGGCGAGCCTGGTCTACAGAGTGAGCTCCAGGACAGCTGTGGCTACCCTTTAATGGAGGTCAGCATGACTTTCCTTGCACCTGTAGTTTCTCGGATGCCATTAACTCTACTCAGAAGTCAGTGTGCCAGAGCACCATACTGTGGAGTGCCACGTGGAGTGCCACATGTGGCTCCAGCATGGACAACATGTAGGCCTTGGTGCCTGGTGGTCTTTTCTGGGCCTAACACCTGCATCTGCAGTGTGGTCTATGTAGAGCCTCACTCCCAAGTAAGGCTGAGAACAGCTGTATGTACGAAGGGACCCATCTGTCCGTCCACTCACCTGTGGGTGGGCCTCTGGGCTGCTGCCACCTTTTGGCTACTAAGCAGCGTGGCCATGAGACCCTGGCTTTGTTCTGTGTCCCAGGAGCTTTGAGTCCTCACTGAGCTCAGCATCCCTAGCCCCCAGTGCCTCGTGTATTGATTATTTTTCTCATTGCTATAACAAAGTTCCTGGGATAAAGCAATTTCAGGAAGGAAAGGTTTATTCTGGCTTACAGTCTGGGGGATACAAGCCACAGTGGGGCGAGGCACGGTAGCAGGAGCAGGAAGAGGCTGATCACATTGAATCCCTACTTGGGAAGCGGAAAGGGAACAGGAAGGGTCCTGTGCTTCAATACCTCAGGCCCTGCCCTTCCCCCAGCAAGGTCCTCTGTCCAAAGGTTCTACAACCTTCCAAAACAGCTGCACCAGCAGAGGACCAAGCATTCAAGCATTGAAGCACATGATCCTATAGCAGGGCATTTTACATCCAAACCACAACATCTCGTTTCTATGCCCCTGGAAGGTACTGAAAACCCTGGATTCCACCTGGACCACCATGGAATTTGAGCACGAGCCACACCCGAGGACAGGCACCGTGATGCTCAAGTCAGACGAGGTGCTGGTGGAGACCCTGGAGGACAACCAGGTGCAGCTGCAGAACCTGATGATGTCCAAGTACCTGTCCCACTTCCTGAAGGAGGTGACCAGCTGGCAGCAGAAGCTCTCCACCGCAGATTCCGTCATCTCCATCTGGTTTGAGGTTCAGAGAACCTGGAGCCACCTGGAGAGCATCTTCATTGGCTCGGAAGACATCCGACAGCAGCTCCCCGAGGACTCCCAGCGCTTCGACACCATCGACACAGAATTCAAGGTGAGGTCAGCACTTGATTCGCAAGGGTTCCAGAAACGGCTGCTGTGGGCTGGACGACTCCAACACCCCTGTGTTCCCCTTCTCCCAGGCCGTGATGGCAGATGCCGTGAAAACACCAAACGTTGTGGAAGCCACCAACAAACCGGGTCTCTATGATAAATTAGAGTCACTGAAGAAGAGGTGGGTCCCCACATGGGTGCAGATGCATTGGTGGGGACAAGCGCCTGGGTCACGCCCCACTTGCTGGTCAGGATGGTGCAAAAGTACAGGTCATGGGCCAATAATCCTCCCTTTCCCTGGGGGTGGATGAGGAGGCCTCCTGTCATCAGAGCTGGCAGAGAAACGGCGACATCTGGCAAGAAGTTCTAAGTTCACCTGGGTCTGTGAAGAAAAGCGTGGATGCCCTCAGCTGAGAGAATGGGGGCGGGGCAAGAGCCCCTGCAGAGCAGGGTCAGTCATCCCCTGTTCTCTTGTTCCTCCTAGCCTGGCAGTGTGTGAAAAAGCACTGGCTGAATATTTGGAGACAAAGAGACTGGCGTTTCCAAGGTTCTATTTTGTCTCTTCTGCTGACCTGCTGGACATCCTTTCTAATGGAAATGACCCAGTGGAGGTAGGCTGGGACCCTGAGCCTGGGGAGCCCTGGGCTGGAAGACAAACCCACAGTGGGACTCTTAAAATTTGCTCTGCACACAGTGTGGCTTCCGGCCTCCCTCTTCTTATCCTTATGTGGGATGGGCGAGAACTTGGGTGCTTCCTGGGTATCTAAAAGACATGTTGAGGGGCTGGAGAGATGGCTCAGCAGTTAAGAGCACTGACTACTCTTGCAGAGGACCCAGGTTCTATCCCCAGCACCCACATGGCGGCTAAGAACCATCTTTAACTCCAGTTCCAGGGGAATCCAACACCCTCTTCTGACCTCCACGGCACTGCACGACACGGGTGCACAGACCGACCTGGAGACAGTACATTCATACACATAAAAAATAAATTAAAAATTAAAAAAAGAACCATCTTTAAGTTGGTCGCAAGCATTTAATCCCAGCACTCAGGAGGCAGATGCAGGCAGATCTCTGTGAATTCAAGTCTAGCCTGGTCTACAGACGAGTTCCAGGCCCGATGGGGCTATAGGAAGACCATGTCTAAAAAAAAAAAAGAAAAAAAAAGACACGTTGAATTATGTATGTTCTCATAAGCTTTGCCATAGTACCCCAAGATCTAGGAAGACAGTTCCTCAGGGCTCCTCAGAAAGAAATTGTGAACTAAGGGGAGAGAATTGATCACATTTCCTCTCGATCATAAAACTATAGGATGGAGACATGGGGTGTGGAGGAGACTTGGAAACTGTGTCCTGTTGAAGGCAGTCTTTACCTGTCTTGGGGTTGCCTGAGCCAGACTCAGTTAACATTAACCAAAAATAGGACATATACGCCAAAGACAAAAGAAGAAGCATGGAGGGAGCTTAAAATGGCTCAAAGAGTCCCCAAACATGGACATGGCCTGCCGAGTCCCTCCGTGACCTCTCTCCTGTTTCCTTCCTCCAGGTGAGCCGCCACCTGTCCAAACTCTTCGACAGCCTGTGTAAGCTGAAGTTCAGACTTGACACTGAAGGAAAGCCGATCAAGTTCGGCCTGGGAATGTACAGCAAGGAAGATGAGTTTGTGGATTTCGATAGGGAATGTGACCTCTCGGGCCAGGTGAGCCTTTGTGCCCAAGGGCTCTGCTCCCCAAAGCTCAGCTTTCAGCCCGTGACCACCCTGCTGCCTATCCATCAGGCTGGGTGAGGCAGCAGACTGACCCACAGCTCTGATCTCCCTCAGATTCTAATTACTCCTTACAGACAGAGCCATGAGCACATGCATGGTGCCCACTCTGTACTGGCAGTTGAAAAGAAAATGAACTATGCTGGACAGCTTTAGTGTCAACTTGACAGAACTGGGGAATTGCCTCCATTGGACTGGCCTATGGCCACATCTGTGGAGTATTTTCTTGATTGTTGGGTGATGTGGAGGGGCCCAGCCTACTGTGCACAGTGCCACCCCTGGGCAGGTTGTTGTATATTGTATAAGAGCAGGCTGAGCATGGGCCAGGGAGCAAGCCAGTACTCAGTGTTCCTCCATTGCCTGTGCTTCAGCTCCTGCCTCCGAGTTCCTGCTCTGAATTCCTACCTTGGGCTCCCTTAGTGATTAACTGTGAACTGGGAGATGTAAGACGAATAAACCCTTTCCTCCCCAAGTTGGTACTGGTCAGAGTGTTTCGTCACAGCAATTGAAAGGGAATGAGAATGGGGCTGGAGAGATGGCCTAGCGGTTGAGAGCGCCGACCGCTCTTACAGAGGACCCGGGTTCGGTCCCCAGCACCCACATGGCGGCCGAGAGCCGTCTGAAACTCCAATTTCAGGAGAACTCCAGTTCCGGGGAATCTGAGACCCTCTTCTGACCTCCGCGGCGTTGCACGACACGGGTGCACAGACCTGCATGCAGACAGTACATTGATACACATACCGAAATAAATAAAATTAAAAAAAAAAAAATTAAAAAAAAAAAAAAAGAAAGGGAATGAGAACATGAACCGTCCTCCTGGAGGGCTCCGTCCCCACCTAGGGGCAGCCATGGAGGGTTGTGCTTGTTCCTTTGTGGTGCTGGGGATGAGTTCAGGTCTTCTGTGCAAGCAAGGCTGCACTTTCCTCTGGATCCCCTCCCTTCATGGTGGGGAGCCATGGCGTCACGTGTAAGTGGGTCAGTTATTTTACTTTATTTTGTTATTGTGTGTATATGATGTGGGGGCGGGGTACATGTATGATGTGGGGGCAGGGTGCATGTTTTGTTATTTGTGTGTATATGATGGGGGCACGGCATTCGAGTGGAGGTCAGAGAACAACTTTTTAGACTCGGTTCTTTGCTCCTACTTTGATATGGGTTTGGGGGATGGAACCTGGGATGCCGGTTTAAAGCACATTTACCAGCTGAGTCATCTCACTGGTGCAGGTGGGTCATTTGTTTTACTGTTCTGTGTTTTTACCTCTGACAAGCATGTGGTCACTGTCTGGATCCAGTATTTCCAGGTTCTTGGCATCTCACTGAAAGAATCGAAGGAGCACACACGAATAGTAAGACAGTAGGGGTTTTATTCAGAAACAAAGCGAAGGTATAGACAGACAGTGTTCTGAGATAGATAGGGAGATATATTGCTTGGGAGCCCTTGGCTATTTCCCAGGACCTTTTATGGCTCCAGAGAGAGTTAGTTGCAGGGGTTATGGTGAGGGTGGCTTCCTGCTTTGATTGACAGGCTTAGATTATGTAAGCCTTTGTTCCCTGTACATGCCCACGATGCCCCTGATTTTAATCATATGCTTGCTCAATCATGTCGAGGCATAAGATGGTAAATAGGGGTTTTCCCTAAACATTCACACAGAGGCCGCAGTCTGCCTTACATGCAGTAAACTGGTGCAGGCTGGTTTGGCAAACTGCTTCTAGTTCCAGAATGTGCTTTGGGGTGTTTTGGTCACAGAAGGGAAGTTACTAGAGGTTATTAGAGAGCTACAGGTTGGAGGGAGCAATTACTTTGTTTGGAGAGGGGTGTGTGTACAACTCGCAGTCGCCGTGGGACACCCGGGTTGGTAAGTGCTTCGTTGAGAAAGGGCCGTGTGTAGGTCAAGCCGAGCAGGGTCCAGGGCTGTTAAGTTACCCATACTCTTTTGACACACGTGTACAGTTTCTTCTACAAACAAAGCAAATCACGGAGATGAGATGTACTGGGTCCCTGTGTAGCCAGTCTGGCTCCTGTTCCTAGGTGGAAGTATGGCTGAATCGGGTGTTGGACCGAATGTGTGCCACACTGCGACATGAAATTCCAGAAGCGGTGGTGACGTACGAGGAGAAGCCCAGGGAGCAGTGGATCTTCGACTACCCAGCCCAGGTCTGGGCATAGATGGGGGCCACTCTGGTGCAGCCCTTGGGGGGATTTCTTGTGGCTCTGAGGCCCCAGGGTACCCTCAGTCTGTTGGGAGCTGCTCGGCACGAGCTCTTTTTCACTAGTGTGGTGTGGGTCATTTTCAGGTGGCGCTGACGTGCACTCAGATCTGGTGGACGACCGAGGTGGGCCTGGCGTTTGCAAGGCTGGAGGAAGGGTATGAAAATGCGATCAAGGACTACAACAAAAAGCAGGTGAGGGCCCGCTGGGCCTGGGGTCCCAGAAGCTCGCTCCTCTCCAAGGCTGAGAGTCTCTCTCTTTGTGGTCAGAAGCAGTCACTGGTGCCTTCTCTACATTTATTTGTTTATGTGCACCATGCACATGTGTGGTGTGGTGGTCAGAGCAAAGCTGGAGGAGTCAGTTCTGTTCTTCCACCTTGTGGTGCTGGGGGTGGAACTCAGGCTGTCAGTGTTGGCAGTTGTTGCCTCTATACTCAGAACCATCTTTCCAGCCCTCCTTCCCCCACCTTAAAATTCTTGGCTTTTAGAAGCTAAAGATAATTGTACAGTGCATGTGCACACAGAACACCACTTTGGACACCATTCCTTGGGAACATCATCTACCTGGAGCTTGTCCATTAGGCTATACCAGCTGGCCAGCTAGTCTCAAGGACCTGCCCATCTCTGCCTACCCAGCATGGGACTTAGACCCATGTGGTGCCACGAAATGCCTGGCTTATCCACCGTCAGCATTTTCTTATGTAGCCTGGTAATCTTTTCCGATGTGTGAATTGATTTACCTCACCACCTTCCTAGGAAGCTGTTTTTACTAAATGTATGTGTTCCTTCTTTAAGGAGCTCCATAGTATCCCAACCGCCACTGGGAAGAGATGAACCTTTTCCCGGTTTTCATTCTGGTTAATGAAGGCCCAGGGTCTTCCATCTTCTTCTGTGGACTCCCACAGCATGGACATCCAGCCCAGTGAGCACCTGAGTGTGCTGGGCACTAAGCACAGTGCCCTCTTTCCGCAGATCAGTCAGCTGAACGCTCTCATCACCCTGCTCATCGGAAGCCTCAGCGCCGGCGACAGGATGAAGATCATGACCATCTGTACCATTGACGTGCACGCTCGGGACGTGGTGGCCAAAATGATCACAGCCAAGGCAGGAGCACTTCTGTCCCTGGGAGGCTGAGGAGAGCTGGGGGCCGTTCGGGGCTGGCCATGCATTGGAGGACTCCAGCCCCTGCTGGCTCCTCGCCAAGGGTGGGGTAGCTGAGCAAGCAGCTCCTCCCTGCAAGCGACTCACAGAAGTCAGATGAGTAGAACACCAGAAGGTCCCATTTGTGTACGTGTTTGTGTGTGTCTGTGTGTGTGTCTGTGTGCGTGCTTATATGTGCACATACATGTGGCGGCCATCCATCATTTCTGGTTTGGGGTTTTAGGCAGAGTCTCAGTATGTAACCATGGCTGGCCTAGAACTCTATGTAGACCAAACTGGCCTGTATCTCACACACATCTGCCTGCCTCTGTCTTCCAAGTGCCACCACTCCGGGCTCTCACCTTCTTTTTGGAGACATTGGCCTGGAACTCACCAAGTAGGCTGGGTCGGCTGGCCAGTGAGCCCGGGGGTCCTCCTGTCTCAGCCTCCCCAGCATTCCGGTGCACTCACTGTCACACCCAGCTTTATCTAGCTTTTGCAGCATGCACTTCACTCCCTGTGCTATCTCAGGCGGTCCTGTTCTTAATAGGATGCAGCAACACAGTTGTAGATAAGAGCTAGAGGAGGGGCCCAGGGAAGCAGCCTGGAGCCTAGACACACTCAGGTTCCTTCTGCAGGTGGAATCCTCGCAGGCCTTCACCTGGCAGTCACAGCTCCGACACCGCTGGGACGACAAGAAAAGACACTGCTTTGCCAACATCTGTGACGCCCAGATCCAGTACTCCTACGAGTACCTGGGAAACACGCCTAGGCTGGTCATTACCCCACTCACAGACAGGTGAGGGTCCTCCCAGCATGCGTCCCTCTGCAGCTGTGCACACATCTCCCTTACCCCTTCTTGGCAACTCTTCCCACCCTTAGCCACTCAGACTGAAAGATCCCTGATCTGGGTGAGGTGGCCGTGTGCCCAGAGCCACTTCCTTATCACCCAGGAGCCCAGGTTTAGGCTGTGTGTTCTTGGTCTGACACTAGCTGTGTGTTCTTGGTCTGACACTAGCTGTGTGGTCTCAAGAGACTTACTTCACCTCTCTGAGGTCTGCTAAGCATGAACCCTCACGCACTGATGATAAAGTGGATTATGGGATAATTAACCATGTCTCTCACAACCTACCCTTACTGTCAGGGCTGGCTGCTCAATCCAGGGGGCCACCCCCAAACCCCCAGGTAGGATATGTCTGGACTGGACCACATGGGCCCTAAGCCTCAGCCCCAGTCCTTTCCCTCAACCTTTCATTGCAAGGCTAAGCAGGTTCAATCCCTGTGATTAACAGAGAGGATAGGGAAAGCGCAACGCAGAGCAGGCTGTGGGGTCACGACACCCCCGGTAACTGGAGGTCCTTGGCAGGTGCTACATCACGCTCACGCAGTCGCTCCACCTGATCATGGGTGGAGCCCCTGCAGGCCCTGCTGGTACTGGCAAGACAGAGACGACCAAGGACCTGGGCAGGGCCCTGGGCACCATGGTGTATGTCTTCAACTGCTCGGAGCAGATGGATTACAAGGTGCGTGGCCGCAGCCACGGGTCCCTATCTTGGACCCAGTAAGAGCCCTAGGGCCCAGAAGGTTCTCCTGTGAGCTCTGAATGTATGGATACCACAAACAGACCCCTGAGGGGTTCTGAGGATGCTGCATGCACCCCCTGATGTGGGAGTTAAGTGCTCCCAACCATATGCATCCAAGTCCTTACTCTAGAAATATAAGTCTGCAGACCAGGGTTCCCTTTGTGTCAATGTGGGGTGCTGGGTGTCCAGGTGGGTTCTGAGGGAGATGGGGGTGGGGTGTCCAGTCCCATCCATCATGGAAACTGCAGGATCATGTCAGTGCCCAGAGGGCCAAGCAGGTGTGGGCAGTCTTCACACAGCAGCATCCAGCAGGAGGGAGAAGAGGGGGTGGCTGGATGTAGTCTCCTTGGCCTGTAGGAGACTCCCTTCCATTAGCTGAGCTCCATAGCCCAGAGGTCTCCATCTTCAGGCTGAGGATCTGGTCATTGCTAACGGACAGGGTCATGCCTCATGAGCTCTAGAAAAGGGAAGTTTGAAGTCAGATGCCTCCAGAAGGGACCGCTAGGTGCCGGCCTCTGTAAGCGTGTTAATCACCCTACAGGAAACAAAGTGGCCCCCTCACGGGGGAAGCTCCCGGGAGCCTGCAGCCCCACTCTACCTAGAGAGGGCCCGCCTCCCTAAGTGCGTAAAATGAAGGATGAAGAAAAACAAGAACACCTGAGGAATCAGGGGAACACTGGAACTGTTGGGGGCAAGGGTGTAAGCCGTGCAGGACAGGCAGCCACGTGAGACTGTCGGGGGCAGGGGTGTAAGCCGTGCAGGACAGGCAGCCACGTGAGACTGTCGGGGGCAGCGGTGTAAGCCGTGCAGGACAGGCAGCCATGTGAGACTGTCGGGGGCAAGAGCGTAAGCTGTGCAGGACAGGCAGCCATGTGAGTGGGCAACAGCCTGCCTGCCATCTGCTAGGCTTCAGAAGGCCCCATGGGGCCCAGACTGAGGACTCTAGGAAGAGTCTCTCACAGGGTACAGTGCCCCAACACCCCTCCCTCCTTCTAACATGGCCTTCCTGTCTGCCTTGTAGTCCTGCGGGAACATCTATAAGGGCCTGGCCCAGACGGGGGCCTGGGGCTGCTTCGATGAGTTCAACCGTATCTCAGTGGAAGTCTTATCTGTGATTGCAGTGCAGGTAGGGCCCTTATGCAAAGTCAAGGGAGCATTCGGGAGGAGAGGGGACTGGGAGGTGTGTGTGTGTGCGTGTGTGTGTGTGTGTGTGTGTGTGTGTGTGTGTGTACGTGTGTGCGTGTGTGTGCATGATACTGGCTGCTTTGTCTACTGTAAGCCTATCAGGCTTCCCACACATCAGAGACCCTATTGACTGTCCACTCCAATGGCCAGGCACTGGGCAGTGTTGTGACATAAAGATGCCTCAGACCTCTGTTCTGGTTTCCAGGGGCCCCTAGGCAGCTTATGAATCTAGAGGAGAAAAGATAAGAATCAGGTAGCATAGCCCCTGTGCCATAGAAGACAGGTGAGGTGGTAATTGGTTCTGCTTGGAGGCATTAAAAGAGAAAATTATGTTGGGCATGGTAGCACATGGCACTCGAGAGACAGAGCCAGTAGGATTGCCACACATTCAAGGTCAGCCTGGGCTACATAAATGACTTCCAAGCCAGCCTGGGCTATAGAGTAAGATGACTTGTTTTGCAGTGGGGGTGGGGGGAGGAGAAGGAGAGAGAGAGAGAGAGAGAGAGAGAGAGAGAGAGAGAGAGAGAGAGAGGAGTATCTAATTTAACAGCTCCTAGCTACCTTTGTGATTCTAGGATTGGGCAGGTGTCTAAGCCAAAAGTGGTCCTGAATGTCCTACTCCACCATACAGGGAGGTTGTACTGAAGAATAGACAGCTGGGTTGGTTACAGCTGGTCTGTCTTATTTGAACATAGTTTAAAGAGCTGGCTGCCTGGGATTGGCTCAGCTACTGCTGAGAATTAAGTCACAGTGTGTTTTCACATCAAGTTGGGTTATAGTTCACCATGGACCCATGTAGGAAGAAAGCTTTAAGCTAAAATTAAAATACGTATAGAAGCAGCTTTGGGCCAAACTGTGGCCCGTGACAGGGTTGAGCAGCACGGGCCAGCGGAGCTGGCATGTCTGTTAGAAGAATCCCTAAAGAATAACAGGACAGGGGGAAAGGGCAGAAAACATGGCTCCGTCTGTCTGGGCACAGGATAGCAGTGGGGAATCCAGACAAGGTGGGGGGTCCCCCTCTAATTCCAGGGGTGGCCCTGGGCCAGCATCCCCAGCTGTTAAAATCACCTGCACAGCTCAAATGGTATTGCTGCATTTCAAACAGGAGCCCCTGGGATCTTAGTGCCACATAGACTGAAAAAAAAAACAAAACACCAGGCTCTGAGGTCATCTGAGGCCAGCCTCCAGTCTGGAATCAAACCTGAAAGCCAGTTATTAGAGGCCTAGGCCAGAAACCCCGGACATTGAGAACCCTCCAGACAGGTCCAGCCACCTGCCCCAAGACCTGAATGGGAAGGAAAAGTCGAGAGCAAGAAAGGAACTTGAATCAGGAATACAAGGGCCAGAGTCCTTGTCCTGGGCGGTTGGGGCGTGCAGGTGAGGAAGCAGTGCTGAGGGCTCTGAGATCACCCATGGAAGCCGGCGCTAGGTGTGCATATCTAAGCAGTATAGTGCAGGAGGGGGGAACCTCCCACTCTTGTCATAGACGTTAGTCCTTCAGACCTGTCCCTGGGGTACCACAGAACAGACCAACTCTAAGAAAAATCAGTAAGTAGGATAAAGGCCGAGGAGCCCAGTTAGAAATCCAGCAGGAAGAGGGGCTGAAGAGATGGCTCAGAGGTTAAGAGCACTGGCTGCTCTTGCAGAGGACCTGGGTTTGATTCCCAGCACCCACATGGCATCTAACAACCACCCATAACTCTAGTTCTAGGGGGATCCAATGCCCTCTTCTGACTTCCACAGATATTACATGACATGGGTGCACTTACACACAGGCAATACACTCATACACATAAAATAAAGATAATAATATTAAAAACAAAATCCAACAGGAAAAGTCAGTGAGGCAGTGATTCCCGACCGCCCTGTGTGAAGGAGGTGACGGGTGGAGAGGCCCACAGCCTGGGGGAACCTTATCTCCAGAGCTCCAGAGTGCTCTCTAATTTGAGAAGAGAGGAAAATGAAGACAGGTTTCCTAGGCAGCTGGACTCCAGGTCCCTCCGTCCACTCCCTCCATGCTAAACTGGCCAGTAAGGTGCGGGATGGGGTGACTAGTTCCTGGGCCAGTGCCCTTTCTCCCAAGTACACATCTGAAGTTCCTGCCGTACCCCAAAGTCAGGAAACAAACTCTGGAATGTTCTATGGAGACTCACAGTGGGAGCTGGGCCGGTGTTTGCTCTAGCTTGCCCAGGTATGAGCCAGGAGGGAGCCCAGCTTGACTGGCAAGTCCAGGCATGCTGGGAAAGCTGGCTCGGGCAGCCGAGAGATTTCAGCCACAAGTCTGGGGCTCCCTCAAGTGGTGATCTGGTAATTTGCAGCTACTTTCTGTAAGTGTCTCAAAAAAAAGCCGGTGTAGACCAGAGACCCGAAGTTCCTCTAACCTGGTAAGCAGCCATGGGTCTCAGAGACTCTTGGAGATATACACATGGCTATTATGTTCCTTTCAGAGACATGACAGAACATAGGTCAGGTGCCTGGCCAGAGGACACTACTGAGACAAAGGCCCATCTGAAGAGGTTACATGCACTAGAGTTCCACTGTGTACAATTCTTCCACATATGACAGGATCACAGAGGTGGGGGACAGGAGTCAGGGGGCAGTGACAATGTGACGGTCACTGCCACATCCCAGCCATCACAGCCCAGCTGTAACAGACGTTGGGTCACAGGGGCTGGGGAGATGGTCCACACAAGCTGTGTGCAAGGAGCACTGGGGAGGCGAAAACAGCACTCCCAGGAGCACTCCGCTCTGCCAGCTCAGACAGGTGGGAAGCCCCATGTTCAGTGAGAGGCCCTGTCTCAAAAGATAAGGTGGAAGGGCTGGACAGATGGCTCAGATGGACAGCAGTCAAGGGCATTTACTGCTCTTGCACCCACATCAGTCAGCTCACAACCACCTATAACTCCAGCTCTAGGGAATCTGATTCCTCTGGCCTCCACGGGCACCCACATGCCCATGCACAACCAGCACACATATACAAGTAAGAATAAAAACCTTATGTAAACAAGGTAGAAAGCAGAGGAAGACATCTGTTGACCTCTGGTGCCCACACACTTACACACACAAACACACGTACCACACAAAAGAAGAGGCGTGGTGGTTATAGCAGACCACGCTGGTGTCTCTGTGTACCAACTGTCTAGGTAAAATGTGTCCAAGATGCAATTCGGGCTAAGAAAAAGAAGTTCAACTTCCTGGGAGAGATTATCAGCCTCATCCCCACAGTGGGCATCTTCATCACCATGAACCCTGGCTATGCTGGGCGCACAGAGCTGCCCGAGAACCTGAAGGCCCTATTCAGGTGAAAGGGGAGGGGCCCAGTAGTTTCCCAAGGCCAAGGAGTGGGTGAAGAAGGAAGGGAGGCCCACGGGTCCAGCTCCTGAGAGGGAGCGGGGTGGCAGACAGGCAGGCCCTTCAAAAGCCCTGGGGTGTCCCCAAGGAGGGAGTGGTCCCCGGCTGAGATACATCTGCTGGTCAATACCAGGATTCTTGGAGGAGAGTCAGGCAGAGCAGGTACGGAAGAGCGTGGGAAGGAGGATGGGGGAGGGCTGGATCCCGGCACTGTGTTCCCAGAAGGTTGACTGACAAGACTCATGGCCTGGGTGAGGAGGGGCAAATAGGGCTGAGGAAGGAAGGGAGACAGCACAGCTGACTGCTCACCTCCAGGCCCTGTGCGATGGTGGTTCCCGACTTCGAGCTCATCTGTGAGATCATGCTGGTGGCCGAGGGCTTCCTGGAAGCCCGCCTGCTGGCCCGGAAGTTCATCACACTCTACACCCTGTGCAAAGAGCTGCTCTCAAAGCAGGTGTGTGATTCCGGTTCCTGGGGCTCCTAGAACTCGGGGAACACAGTCCAGCCTCGGAGGGCCCTCACCTCAGTTTCTGCCCTCCCTGACTGTAGAGCCCTGGGCCAGACGGTGGTCAGCTGGCCAAGGTGGAAAGGCACATTTGACGTCTGTATCCTCGCCCCACAGGACCATTACGACTGGGGCCTGAGGGCCATCAAATCTGTGCTGGTGGTGGCTGGCTCTCTGAAGAGAGGGGACCCCACCCGAGCAGAGGATCAGGTGCTCATGAGGGCCCTGAGAGACTTCAACATCCCCAAGATTGTGACTGACGACTTGCCGGTGTTCATGGGGCTGATTGGGGATCTGTTCCCCGCCCTGGATGTGCCTCGGAAGCGAGACCTGAATTTTGAGAAGGTCACCGGTTCCCCCTCCACATCCACCTCCTGCCCTGCTCCCCCAACAAAAGTTGGTCCTGACTGTCCCCCACCCTCCCTGCGCCTTCCAGATCATCAAGCAGAGCATCACAGAGCTCAAACTGCAGGCTGAGGACAGCTTCGTGCTGAAGGTGGTGCAGCTGGAGGAGTTGCTACAAGTTCGACACTCGGTGTTTGTCATTGGGAATGCGGGCAGCGGCAAATCCCAGGCACGTCAGGGACACAGCCCCCGGCCTAGCAGGGGAGGGCAGGGCAAGGGCGTCCCCTATCCCTGCCCTGAGCCCAGACTAATGCCTGTCTAAAAGCTGTCCTGGGCCGGAAAGGAGGGGAGCAATCACAGGCTCTGGTCCCACTCAGGAGGTCACATGACTCCCTTTCTGCTCACTTCCTGCCCCTCCTCTTTTTTTTTTTTTTTTTTTTTTTTTTTTTTTTTTTTTTTTGGTCTTTTCCGAGACAGGGTCTCCCTGTAGCCCCAGCTGTCCTGGAACTCACTCTGTAGACCAGGCTGGCCTTGAACTCACAAAGATCTGCCTGCTTCTGCCTCCCGAGTGCTAGGATTAAAGGCGTGCACCACCACACCCAGCTGTCCCCTCCTCTTACACCAGCCACCTGCCACCCAGGGGCTGGCCCTACCACCATCCATAAGTTGTTACCTGCCTCCCTGAGGCCCTCGTCCACACCCATCCTGTCCCTTTACATTGTCTAGGGCATGGTGACATCCCATAATACCAGTGCCTGTTCACTGGAAATTCTAAGCTAGCCAGATGTCTGCATGAATGCCCACAGGCTAGACTGTTGTACTCAAAGTTATTTCCAAAGACAGGTCACAGGGAGGGTTGGGGCATAGCTCAGTTAGAAAAGTGCCTCGCAGGGGCAAAGACCTGTGTCTGATCCCCAGTAAAAAGCCAGACATGGTGTCATGTGCTTGTAGTCCCAGCATTAGAGAGGCAGAAACTGGAGAATCCCTGGGGCTTGCTGGCTGGCCAGCCCTAGCCTAATTAGTGAGCTCTAGGCCAATGAGAGACCCTGTCTCAAAAGGAAGTGGATGACATTTATGAGGATGACACCTAAGGTTATCTAGCCTTTGGCCTCCACATGCACACACACATTAAAAAAAAAGAAAGAACGAAAAAGACTTGGGGCTGGAAAGATGGCTCAGCAGTTAAGAGCACTGGCTGCTCTTGCAGAAAACCAGGGTTTGATTCCCACCACCCACATGATGGCTGGCAACCATTTATAACTCCAGTTCCATGGGATCCAACCCTAACCCTAACCCAACCCTAACCCAACCCTAACCCTCTTCTGACCTCCAAAGCCATTGCACAACACAGGTGCACCTACCTACATGCAGGTAAAACACTCATACACATAAAATAAAAGTAATCAAATATTTAAAAAAGACTAGTGACAAGGGAATCCAGCAACAAGTTATTGTTTAAAAACCAGAAATTGAGCCAGGCATGGTGGTGCACGCCTTTAATCCCAGCACTCTGGAGGCAGAGGCAGGTGGATCTCTGAGAGTTCAAGGTCAGCCTGGTCTACAGAGTGAGCTCCAGGCCCCATCTGGGACTAAAAGGGAGACCCTGTCTCAAAAAGGCAAAACAAAACAAAACAAAAACCCCAGAAACTATATGTACTCAGCTTTCTTTTAAAAAGATGTATTTCACCCGGCGTGGTGGTGCATGCCTTTAATCCTAGCACTTGGGAGGCAGAGGCAGGCCATGAGTTCAAGGCCAGCCTGGTCTACATAGTGAGCTCCAGGCCAGCTGGGACTAAAGGGAGACCTTGTCTCAAAAAAAAAGATATATTTCAAAAAAAAAAAAGAAAAGAAAATCCTCCAATTCAGGTGATTTGTGTATGTATGTATGTATTTATGTATGTGTATGTGTGTAGATAGATAGATAGATAGATAGATAGATGCAATACCAGTTGGAGAGAACAACAACAAAAGAACTGGAAAAAAAAAAAAAAACGACTGAAACAGTGAGGTTCTCCCCAAAACAATAAGCCTCTGCTTTGAAAAAAAAAACTCTGGAAAGACTCAGAAAAAGATGCAAGACATGTATGGCAGAGTGCATGAACTCAGGTGGGGTGAGGGGGGCATGGAAAAGGAAATGACTCTAAATTGGATTGAGAAATGATGTATGATATATGAAAAAGTTTAATAACAATAAAATATATTAAAAAAATAAAAAGATACTTCTCTGGGTAGAGGAATTATAGGTATAGGTAGTTTTCTCTGAATTTTTTTTTCTGATGCATTCCTTGTATATTAAGAATATGCAAAACCTGTGGTTTGTAGGGCTCTAGTGTGGCCTCAGGCACTTTCTGGGATCTGGGCTGCCGACCCGCCTGCACTCAACTGGGCAGCCTGGTCCAGAGGAATGATGCTGCTTGCGGTTAACAAAGATGTCTGGGGCCATGTAAAGGGCTGGCCCATGAAGGCTGTGTGCAAGGCGCTGTGGCCAGCAAGTCATGTGAGTGACCTCCACCCTTGCCAGGTCCTCAAATCCCTCAACAAGACTTATCAGAACATGAAGAGGAAGCCTGTGACTATCGACCTGGACCCAAAGGCCGTCACCTGTGATGAGCTATTTGGAATCATCAACCCAGCCACCAGGGAGTGGAAAGATGGTAAAAGGCAGGGCAGGGGGAGGGGGATGGAGACTTGGGGGGAAGGAGGGTCAGGAGTTGCGTCCCTGACTCTGGGCTCAGCACTGTGACATTTTCTGAGACTCAGCCATGTGCCTAGGCAGGCTCCTTGAGAGGGCCCTGGCCACCCAGGAAAAGGGCTGATGAGCCAGTGCTGGGTCACTACCAGTACAGAGCACCTTCGTCGGCAGGCAGGGAGGGCGGCTGAGGCTGACTCAGCAGCCTAAGGGGAGCCCCCTACCCTGAGGCAGGACCCATGGGCTGTGCCGAGTGCTGTAGCAGCCTCCAGAGCACAGTGAAGGTCAGGCCTCTGTCCACCAGGATCTGGGACAGAAGCCAAGAAGGCCTCGCCCCCCATAAGAGGCAGCGCCCCTCCCCTCTACCCGCTTTCTCTCTGTGGTTGTCCTCCCAGCTTCCTGTGTCACAAGGCACACATTTCTGTGTGGGCCCCCGTTTGTTCCTCATGAAGAGACGAGCTCTATGGGGTGGCAGGGTTTTGATCATCCCAGGCTTTGTCCCCAAGCTCTCGTCCTGCCTCTTTCCACGCTGGGCACATGGAAAATGCATCCATGGGTGAAGGGACACATGGATGGGGAGCCGAGCATGGAGATCATGCTCCATCTGAGGCTGCCAAACTTTGAAAAACAGAGGCCGTCAGAAGGCACAGGAGATGGCTAAGTGGTGGGAAGAGGGTCAGAAGAGGACAAGGACAGAGCTCGGGGTGGAAGACTCAAAGAGGGGAGGCCGCTGGTCGTGAGGGCAAGGGGGGGACATGAGCCACCCTCCTATCTGAGGCCAGGAGACTCAGAGCTAGCCAATGTCAGGTTCGTTTGGCAGGGGGGGGAGGAGGGAGTGAATGCCCCAAAATGCTTTGGGTGCCATTCAGACCCTCAGATACGGCCACAAGTCTCACCGGCCTGCCTCCTCACAGGACTGTTCTCAACCATCATGCGGGACCTGGCCAATATTACACATGACGGTCCCAAATGGATTGTCCTGGATGGGGACATAGACCCCATGTGGATTGAGTCCCTCAACACTGTCATGGATGACAACAAGGTACATGTCTCCTGGGTTCCCAGCTGCCCCCCCCCATTGCCATTGTGAGAAGAAGGGGCAGTGTGGGGCTCACAGACAAAGGACAGTGCCGGTATGGGAGTGGGACGGGGCCTGGGAGGGGATCTGCTGGAACTCTGCACAGAAAGCCATGCAGCCTGGACATCACTCACCTGAAACATTCTCCACGTAGGATGCAAATTTGCACACGCCTCAGCCTACCCGTGTTGCTGAGGTACAACTCAGGTGTGTGTTTTCTTACAAGTTGTTTCAGTAAGCAAAAAGTCCTTCAGAATAGCCTAGAAGCAGTGTAAGAGACTAATTCTCCCCAGAGCTCAGGAAGCTGAGGCAGGAGGATCACAAGTTTGTGGCTAGCCTCATGCAGGGTAAGACTTATCTGAAAAACAAACCCCAAAAGGGTTTACTCAACTGGGTATAAGAAGACATAGGGGCTGGAGAGAGATGGCCTAGCAGTTAAGAGCGCCGTCTGCTCTTGCAGAGGACCTGGGTTCGATCCCCAGCACCCACATGGCGGCCGAGAACTGTCCGAAACTCCAATTCCAGGAGAACTCCAGTTCCAGGGGAATCCGAGACCCTTTTCTGACCTCCGCGGCATTGCACGACACGGGTGCACAGACTTGCATGCAGACAGTACATTCATACACATACAGAAATAAATAAAATTAATAAAAAAAGAAGACATAGGAGGGGCTGGAGAGATGGCTCAATGGTTAAGAGCGCCGACTGCTCTTGCAGAGGACCTGGGTTTGATTCCTAGCACCCACATGGCGGCTAAGAACCATCTGTAACTCCAGTTCCAGGGGAATCTGACGCCCTCTTCTGACCTCTGCAGCATTGCACGACATGGGTGCACCAACCTACATGCAGAGAGTACACTCATACACATAAAAAATTTAAAAAAAGAAGACACAGGAGCATTTCCTTAGAGGGGAGGATTGTGGCTTTGAAGAGCAAACTTAATGCCACTGTGCAGTGTCAGACAATGCAGAGAGCAGTCCCTGTTCACTAGGGGCAGGCGGCGGTGGGGGGAGCCGGAGGTAAGGGGGTCCAGTGGTGGTGCGTCCCCCTCACTGGCTTCTCATTAGGGCACCGCCACTGACCAATAGGCTTGCCCCCCCCCAGGTCCTCACCCTGGCCAGCAATGAGCGAATCCCCTTGAATCGCACTATGAGGTTGGTGTTTGAGATCAGTCACCTGAGGACAGCCACCCCGGCCACCGTCTCCAGAGCTGGCATACTCTACATCAACCCGGCTGATCTTGGGTGGAACCCGTGAGTAAGGTTTAGACCTTCCCTTCTCACTGTGGCTGTGTCGGTGTGTATGCTCGCATGTCCCCATCCATTCTCATCAGCACCATGAGCCATTTCACCTCAGTATCAGAACATTGAAGGGACAAGACATGTAAGAAAGGAATGGAAATCACAGAGGCTTCGCAGCGCGGCAGCTGGTGAAGCAGACGTTGGTGCGCGAGCTGTGGCTCCAGGAGCTGGGCAGAGGCGCGACTGTCCCAGAGAACTGGCCACAAGCCTTCCTTCCATCTGCACTCAAAAAGTACGGGAACTGGGTCAGCCTTCCGCATGGGAACTGGCATTTATGGAAAGGCTCTCGGGATGGATGGAGAATGAGGACCACGGACCATGAAGAAAGGACCTCTGTGACAAGAAGAGGAGTATCAGCCCCTGGAAGACACACAGCCCCAAGGCGGGAGAGGAAGGCATGGACTTGAGACCAGCCTGGCATCTTGAGAAGCGGCAGGCACAGGGCTGACTCTGGAGCATGTTTTCCTGCATGGACACATGGCCAGTGGTTGGCGGAATAGTATAAGTTCAGGGGACACAGAAATTACAGCCAGGAGCCAATGAATTGAATCAGCTGGGATAGAAATTCCATAGTGCAGTCCAGGGTCTGTAGGCTCAGGATGAGCAGCTCGGCTGCAGGTAACCACTCACTCCTCCATCCACCCACCCACTCAGTACATTTACCTACCCATCCATCCACTCACCCACCAATCCATCTACCCAGCCACCTGTCCATCCATCCACCCAGCTACCCATCCATCTACCCACCCATCTACCCACCCAGCCAGTCACTCGTCCAGCCAGCCAGCCACCCACCCACCCACCCATCCATCCTCCCAACCACTCGCCTACTCATCCACCCATCTGTCCATCCACTTACCCACACATCCATCCACATATCCAACTGGCCGTTTGTAGATACCTTTTAGACCCTAGAACATTCCATGTGGGTAAGTAGATTCTCCAGGAAAGATATGGGTTAGGATAACAAAATGTTCATTTTCTGGGCAAAACTTACAGCTGTGTTGGGAAGGAAGAAGAGTCCCGAATAGATTCTCAGAAGCGACAGCAGAAGAGACTCTGGGGCAGTGGTGAGCCATAGATACCCCAGGGAGGAGAAGCTGCAGCAAGCAGGACTCTTCCAGGATCACACCTGACAGACACGTTTAAGGAATGAGGTTGTCCCGGACTTGGTGGTCAGGCGCCTGTCAATAACTCAGGATAGATCTGTGGCACACTGCGGCAGAAGCCAGGTGTGGGCCCAGAGGAGGCCTCTGAACCAAAGGTGTCTGGAAGAGTTCTGCCTCCAGGTGCTTTGGGGGAGGGGCAACAAGACAAGGGAAGTTCTTGTTGTCTCCGGGAGAGCCAGGCTTGGGCACAAGGAGCGAACCTAGGAGTGTCCAGGTGCACGCATGTCTGTGGTGGAGAGAAGAAGATGGAAGTTCATGTTTGAGGCTCCTCCTTCTGTAGGAAGAAGTATCTGGTGGGAGGAAGGCGGCTGTGTAGAAACAGAGGCAGAGCTTGAGCGACATGTCTGTTAGCCGCGGGTGATTAGGAGCCACCAGGAGCTGCAGAGGCTGAGGCCAATCCTGCCCCACGGCCCTGAGGCTTTGGGTTCAGGGCCCACTGTGATCCAGGATGCCCTCATCTGGAGAGCCTTAACTACACCCACACAGGCCCCCGCTCTATGTGAAGGACAGGAGATGGTGGATCACAGGCCACATGGGAGTACAAAAGGAGATAGCCTCCTGGGACATGCAGGACCACAGCCATGGAGAAGGGAAGAGCCCGAGGTAGAACGGTGAGGGCAGAGGCCGGAAGTGGGCGCTTCCAGAGGAAGCAGGAGAGGAAGTTCTGCTGGAACAGAAAAGAGAAATCAGTGCAGGACTCCCAGGTGGAGCAGCAGCCCCTCAGCAGGTGGCTACAGTGGAGGCCGGGGCTTTATCCAGAAGCCCCCCCCACCAAGGACACAGGCCTCTGAGTGTGTGCTAGAGGTGCCTGGACCTGATGGAAGGCGGACCAAATGCCCCTGTGTGTGTCTGCCTGGGTTTGTGCACAGATGGAAGCCAGCATGCTTCAGACCCAGATTTAGCTCAGACAGTGAAGTGGAAGCCTGAGTGCGGTCTACACTTGGGCCTCCCTACCAAGGACCACCGCACCCACAGCTCACATCTGCCATGCATCCCGCAAGGAGTCCCCGTCCTCTTCTTGGAGACATTTGTGGTATGAAGGTTGCTTTACCACACTGGTAAGCAGGTGCTGTGGGCCCTGCCCCAAGTTGCTGTCTTCTGTCCCACAGCAGAACAGGAAGAAGTAGAGCTTCCACAATGCTCATGGGAAGGCCTGTAGTTCCCGGCTGTGGATGACCACCTTGCAGTGTTTGGTAATGGGAGCTTCCTGCCATTATCTTGGGAATCCTAGAAATGACGCACCACCCAAACTTGCTGTCCCTTGAGGGAGCCTGGCATGCTATGTATGCTTTTAGCAGATGCTCCTCTGGCTCTCATCACTCTCTTCCATGAGCTTTAAAAAAAGGGGCGGGGGGGGGGGAGCTGGGCGTGGTGGCACACGCCTTTAATCCCAGCACTAGGGAGGCAAAGGCAGGCGGATCTCTGTGAGTTCAAGGCCAGCCTGGTGTACAGAGTGGGTTCCAGGACAGCTGGGACTACAGTGATACACTGTCTCGAAAAGACAACAACAACAACAAAAAGCAGCCCACACCATCCTGGAGCTGGAGGTGACATAAACCATGACCCAGCTTACAGATGTGAATCTAGGACCATACATGTTGAGTGCCTTGCCTTGGGCAGCTGCCAGCATGGTCTACCATGCAAGCCCAGGCAGCCAGCTCAGCTTCCCAGGCCCTCCTCACCACTATGCTGGGGGCTTGACATCGTGACACATACTCCAGAGTGGCCCCCTAGTGTCGTCTAATATGAGGACTGGGACTCTTCCACTGAATGTATTAAATCCAACTCCAGCTCACTGAAGCCAGATCTCTGTCTACATACACATGTATGTATGTATGTATGTATGTATGTATGTGTGTATGTGTGTATGGACTCAAGTCAAGGCACAGCTGGATGCAGAGGTTAGAATGATGTCAGGTGGGATCTCAGCTCCTCTTTTAAATCCTCAGCTTCTTCCTCACCCTGACGACAAGGGCTCTTTCCCTCTTCTCCTGTCCCCAGGCCTTAATATCGGCTTCAATTGGCAGCAGATGTTCCCTAGGTACAGCAAGGATGACCCTCAAGGGGCTGGGGATGTACCTCAGCTGGCAGAGTGCCTGTCTGGTCTGCACAAAGCCCTGCGTTCCATCCCCAGCACTACATTCACCCAGCATTGCAGTGCACGCCTGTAATCCCAGAACTCCAGGTAGAAGGATGAGTTCCAAGTCATCCTTGGGTACAGAGTGAATTTGTGGGCAGCCTGGCATATATGAGACCCTGTATCATAAAAGGGGGTTGAAGACTGCACTACCTGCTCTTGCAGAGGACCCAGGTTCAATTCCCAGCACCCAGGAGGCGGCTAACAATTGCCCATAACTCCAGTTCCTGAAGCCCTCTTCTGGCCTTCATGGGTATTGCATGCATGTGGCACTTACATAGACAGTCAAAACTCTTACATACATAAAATAAATTTATTTTTAAAGTTCCCTCTTGTTCTGGGCTTATAGCAACCTCAAAGTACCAATCCGGAAAAAGAACACAGTTCCCACTGGCCCCACATCCCCATCTGATGCTCTCAGGATCCAGAACATGGCACTGTCACATGGGAGACTGAGTCACGTGTCTGCCTTCATGGGCAACCTCACTGCTTATACAAGAAAGGCAAAAAGCGCTTGCTACAGGGAGGGACTCAAGCAGCCACTGCGCCCCCCCCTTCCCCAGAGTGGTGAGCAGCTGGATCGAGAGGCGCGAGGTGCAGTCTGAGAAGGCCAACCTGATCGTCCTCTTCGACAAGTACCTGCCCACGTGCCTGGACAAGCTGCGCTTTGGCTTCAAGACGATCACTCCCGTGCCCGAGATCACGGTGATCCAGACCATTCTGTACCTGCTGGAGTGCCTGCTCACGGAGAAGAACGCACCTCCCGACTCCCCTAAGGAGCTCTACGAGCTGTACTTTGTCTTCGCCTGCTCCTGGGCTTTCGGTGGCGCCATGTTCCAGGACCAGGTGATGGGTGCCCTGGGGACATGGCTGCTTGGACTGCGGCGGGACGGCGGACCCACAGCCTGCTTAGCTGGTCCCTTCACTGCTTTTTCTTTTCTTTTAAAAACAGCTCATCGATTATCGAGTTGAGTTCAGCAAGTGGTGGATCAATGAATTTAAAACCATCAAGTTTCCCTCCCAGGGGACCATTTTCGACTACTACATTGACCCAGAAACTAAGAAGTTCCTGCCCTGGACAGACAAAGTGCCTGCTTTCCAACTAGACCCCGATGTCCCACTGCAGGTAACCTTCCCAGAAGTCGTGGCAGGGAGCAGGGCTCAGTGTCCCACCCACTTGAGCCTGGCTGGATGGAGCCATCTTCAACAGTGGCATCCTTTAGCGATGGTGGGGATTTAGAAAGCCCCCCAGAACTGCCAGCCACCAGCTGCAACACAGAACTGGGTGGGTTGTCTGAGAGCCACGACCGTCCCCTTCCCAACATCCCCTCCTCCACACACACTCCCAGGCCTCTCTGGTCCACACTACGGAGACCATACGCATCTGGTACTTCATGGACCTGCTCATGGCGAAGGCGTGGCCTGTGATGCTGGTGGGAAATGCCGGCACAGGCAAGTCGGTACTGATGGGGGACAAGCTGGACAGTCTCAGCACTGACGACTACTTGGTGCAGGCAGTGCCCTTCAACTTCTACACAACCTCTGCCATGCTGCAGGGTGAGGTGGGGTGGGCTCCATCCTCACACCCCCCTAACTCTATTCCCTGTCACCCCCACCATTGCAGGCCTGAGGACCACTAGCCTTTCCCGGATGGAGGCCATAGCCAAGGCCCCTCTTGGTACCCGCAGGCAGATGCCACAGTGATGGGCACTGAGGGTGGGGTAGCACCAAGGCTAACTTAGAGCAAGGCTCCTGCCCCCAGCCTCTGAGTGCTCCTTATGCTTAGGTCATTTGTGGTGGAGTCCTGCTTCCTACAGCGCCCCCTAAGGGTCTCTCCTGGGACAGGCACATCCTGTGACCCTCCTTTCTTGCCTCTGACCTCTTCCATCCCCACAGCCCACATAGCCTTGCCCTGTCTACCAGGCACTAGCTCCGAATCTTCTACCTTCCCCAGGGGTGCTGGAGAAGCCTCTAGAAAAGAAGTCAGGGAGGAACTACGGGCCTCCAGGCACCAAGAAGCTCATTTACTTCATTGATGATATGAACATGCCTGAAGTGGACAAGTACGGGACGGTGGCCCCGCACACCCTAATCCGCCAGCACATGGATCACGGGCACTGGTGAGGGCTGTGAGTGGGCTAAAAGTCATATTTATGTTTTTATTTTGCATGTATGAATGCGTTGCCTGTATGTAAGTGCACCCGTGTTGTGCGATGCCTGCAGAGGTCAGAAGAGGGCATAGGAGTCCCCTGGAAGTGGAGTTATGGATGTTTGTTAGCTGCCATGTGAGTGATGGGGAACATTGGTCCTGGGCAAGGGCAGCCAGTGCTCTTAACAGCTGAGCCCCAGATGTTCGCCTCTTAAAGTCACAAGCAGCCCAGGCCAAAGTTGGGAGGAGCTGAGAGTAAATGAACGCCAGAAGCCAGTCAGTCAGTGGGTGTTCAGAGTCCTTCATAATTGCCAAGAGACAGAAGAGGAGGGCCAAGCCGACTGCTCCAGGCCATGGCCATATCAAGAGGACCATCCCAAATACCTGATGCCACAGCCAGCCCCCCCAACAGCCCCCAGCAGCAGTGACCCATGGAGCTCAGGACCATGAAGCTATAATGTAGGAACAGCTAGTCCTTTGGAGGGTGACATGACCCAGCCAGATTAAGTGCTGTGTGCAGGGGCCCTCAAGAGGCTACCATACCTTCGGGGAAGGGGAGATGTGTGGGATGGAGCCACTGGAGAAGGAGGCAGAGAGGTAATGAAGGGTGGCTCCCAAGGATTGGTCCAGCACACACAGGACCCCGGCTGAGCCTTCCAACATGGCTTTCCAGAGTCAAGCACTCCAGGAGAAATTGCCAAGACCCTCGTGCTCTCTAGGTCCTCCCGCTTACTAACCCTGTGCTCTCTAGGTCCTCCCGCTTACTAACCCTGTGCTCTCTAGGGCCTCCCGCTTACTAACCCTTGTGCTCTGTAGGTCCTCCCACTTACTAACCCTGTGCTAAGTCCTCCCGCTTACTACCCCTGTGCTCTCTAGGTCCTCCCGCTTACTAACCCTTGTGCTCTCTAGGTCCTCCCGCTTACTAACCCTGTGCTCTCTAGGTCCTCCCGCTTACTAACCCTGTGCTCTCTAGGTCCTCCCGCTTACTAACCCTGTGCTCTCTAGGTCCTCCCGCTTACTAACCCTGTGCTCTCTAGGTCCTCCCGCTTACTAACCCTGTGCTCTCTAGGTCCTCCCGCTTACTAACCCTGTGCTCTCTAGGTCCTCCCGCTTACTAACCCTGTGCTCTCTAGGTCCTCCCGCTTACTAACCCTGTGCTCTCTAGGTCCTCCCGCTTACTAACCCTGTGCTCTCTAGGTCCTCCCGCTTACTAACCCTGTGCTCTCTAGGTCCTCCCGCTTACTAACCCTGTGCTCTCTAGGTCCTCCCGCTTACTAACCCTGTGCTCTCTAGGTCCTCCCGCTTACTAACCCTGTGCTCTCTAGGTCCTCCCGCTTACTAACCCTTGTGCTCTGTAGGTCCTCCCGCTTACTAACCCTTGTGCTCTGTAGATCCTCCCGCTTACTAACCCTGTGCTAAGTCCTCCCGCTTACTAACCCTTGTGCTCTCTAGGTCCTCCTGCTTACTAACCCTGTGCTCTCTAGGTCCTCCCACTTACTAACCCTTGTGCTCTCTAGGTCCTCCCGCTTACTAACCTCTAGCTACAGCCAGACCCTGCTCTCAGTTTGCTCTGAAGAAACTTCAGAAGGGAGGGGAGGGGTGGCCAGATTTGGGTTTTCCAAAGATCTCAACAGAAGCCAGCAAGAGGCCTCAGCGTGCTGCCAGGGCAGAGGACATGATCCCGGGCTCCACATGACGGGAGGAGAGAACTGACACCTACGAAGTGCCCCCTGACTTCTGTGCACACATGCACATACACAAAGAAATGTAGCAAGGGGTGCACTTAACACACTTGCAGACATAACACTCATACACATTAAATAAATAAATAAATAAATAAATAATAAATAAATAAATAAATAAAACAAAAGATCTCTGTAGATGAAGTGTACGTGACCCATGGTGCAAGGAAAAAGGGCCCAGCTGTGGGATGCTGGGAAAGGATCTGGGAAAGAGCAGCTCTGAACGGTGCCTGACCCACAGGCACTGAAGGATGCAGGGACATTGGGATACAGGCCAGGCCCAGTCCAATCTTAAGGCTCCTAGGAAATGGGAGAGGGGGACTTCTCCGAGAAAAGTTTCAAAAGAAAAGCTGAATCTGGGAGGCCCTGGTGGCGCACGCCTTTAATCCTAGCACTAGGGAGGCAGAGGCAGGCAGATCTCTGTGAGTTCAAGGCCAGCCTGGTCTACATAGTGAGTTCCAGGACAGCCAGGGCTACAGGGAGACCCTGTCTCAAAAAGACCAAAATGAATAAATAAATAAGTTTTTAAATTTTATTTATTTTTCATGTATATGAATGTACTGTCTGCATGCAGGTCTGTGCACCCGTGTTGTGCAGTGCCACAGAGGTCAGAAGAGGGTGTCGGATTACCCCTGGAACTGGAGTCAAAGATGGTTCTCAGCTGCCATGTGGGTGCTGGGGATCGAACCCGGGTCCTCTGCAAGAGCAGTTGGTGCTCTTAACCACTAGGACATCTCTCCAGCCCATTAATTTTAAAATACACACAGTACTCCTGGAGCAGGAAGCTTTTTTGCCTTGGAGGTGCCCTTGCCCACCCTGGCTCCTGCCTCCTCATACTGACCTCACACACAGGTGGGCATACTAAGGCACCAAGAAGTTAGCCAGCCCAGTAAGGCCACTGCTTCCCAGCCACAGAGCTGGGCTTTAAGCCCTGCTGGGCTCAAAAACACTTCTGCCTCTGCTTCAAAGTTTCCCTTGACAGCAGAGCACAGCGTGGTTGGAATGGCACTGCTGTGCTGAGATTTTCATCTTTAGCCACAGGCTGGGCACTGGGTGGGGGTTGGGGGTGCTTCTCCAGGCCTGTGGCACAGTGTTTATCCTGCAGGTATGACAGACAGAAACTGACACTAAAGGATGTCCACAACTGTCAGTATGTGGCTTGCATGAACCCCACATCTGGCTCTTTCACCATTGACCCCAGGCTGCAGGTAAGCAGTAGCCCCACACTCCCATTACCTGCTCTGGGCTGAGGCCAGCTTTAACAAATGATACAACCTCAGTTTGGGGTTGTTAGAGCTGCGGGCCGGAATGCTTCAGGGAACTCTCCAGCCCGTTCCATGTCAAGAAACTGAGGGGAGCCAAACGGTCTCCTCATTATCCCAGAGGCTGCGGATTGACTGAGAAAAACCCAGACATTCCAGTGTGGCGGAGCTCACCTGTGACGCCAGCCCTCAGGACGGGGCAGTGGGAGGGCCATGGGTTCAAGGCCAGCATGGGCTAACGTCGCAAGTCCTGCTCATAGGATTCTCAAGATTGGTAGTGTTTTTTCTTTTTGGTCTTTTTGAGACAGGTCTCCCTCAGGACAGCCCCAGCTGTCCTAGAACTCACTACGTAGACCAGGCTAGCCTCGAACCCACAGAGATCCTCCTGCCTCTGCCTCCTGAGTGCTGGGATTAAAGGCGTGAGCCACCATGCTCGGCATATTATAATATTAATATTATTATTATTATTATTATTCTCATCATCATATTATGTCTCCATGTTCAGGCAGATCTTCCCTCCAAATCACCAAAGCCAGAGGACCTGGGACATACCCAGCCCCATCTCTGAGGTGTTCTGGGCCTCTGGGAATGTTTTTCTTAACTGCATGCAGTACCCGTGGCTGTTTCACATAGAGTGGGTATTCAATGAGATTTTCCCATGAAAGGCACGATGAGGAAAACCAGGCACCGTGACCCTGCCCCCAAAGACATTAAACAGTGGGGCAGACAGGGTCTGAAATCCCAAGACCGTGGTGCGGCCACCACCCGGTCCCCCAGGGCTGCTGACGGAAGCCCATGCTTGTCCATGCAGCGCCGCTTCTGTGTGTTTGCCGTGAGTTTTCCTGGCCAGGACGCCCTCAACACCATCTACAACACGATCCTGGCACAACACCTGTCCTACCACATGGCCCCCCAGGGCATCCAGAGGTTGAGCAACCACCTGGTGGCCGCAGCACTGGGTAAGTTGGAGCGGCCTCCTCTCGCCTATTGGTAAAACCTACTGTTTTATGGGCCAGTGGGTCTTCCTCTTTTCCTCTAGCAAATATTTTATTTATACTTTGGAATCAATATTTTCAAAATGATGCTGTGTTTCAGCTAGAGAGATGTGAAATCCAATTTCTGGGGCGGCGGGGGTGGGGGGAGGTGGGAGAGATGGTAAAGAGATGCAGTGCAAAGGGCGATTTACAGTACCAGCAAATGCTCACCCTCCTCGGAGAGCTGTACAGATTTCTTAGTCAAATTGTCACCATTTCATAGTCCATTTGCTTTAGAAACTTTAAGCTCTGCACTTCCTGAGGCCATTAAGGGTCCATAGGATCAATGTATCTTTTTCCTATAACAGCCTTGCATCAGAACATATCATCAACATTTCTTCCCACGGCCATTAAGTTTCATTACATCTTCAACCTCAGGGACCTCTCCAATATCTTCCAGGTACTGCTTCATGGCTTTCTGTCACACTGCTGATGGCCAAACCCCAGCCCTATGGGTACTTTCTTCCTCTGCAGTGCTCAGGAGAGAAAGCAAAACGAGTGTGGACTGATGGGCATGGCGGTGGTGACAGGAGTGATGATAGGGGTGGTGGTGGTGATGGTGAGGATGGTGATGATAGTGGTGGTGATGGTAAGGATGGTGATGATGGTGGTGGTCACTATGACGATGGTAATGATGATAGTGGTGATGATGGTGATGATGATGGCAGTAAGGATGGTGATGGGGTTGATTGATGATGGAGGTAGTGACGGTGATGGTGGTGGTGGAGATGGCAATATGGTTAGAGATGATGATGGTGACAACTGTGAGGATGTCCTGTGATGATGGTGATGGTGATGATGGTGACAGTGGGGCTGAAGGTAGAGATGAGCGTGATGAAGACAGTGTGACAATGACAACCGTGTTTCCTCTCATTCAGTGACTTCTTAGTCTGAATCGGGCAGTATGCTTAGTCAGTTATACACGCAATTACTTCTCCAAACAGAACATAACATTGGAGCTCATATCCCTATGTTTTTGGTCTTTTTGAGACAGGGTCTCCCTGTAGCTCCAGCTGGCCTGGAACTCGCTCTGTAGACCAGACTGGCATCGAACTCACAGTGTTCCACCTGCCTCTGCCTCCTGAGTGCTGGCATTAAAGGCATCTGCCACCATACCTGGCTCATATCCCTATTTCAGAGCCGGGAAACCTGAAGCCCCAGGAGCCTGGGTTGTGCTGGGCCCCTCCCACTTGAGCTGTCAGCTCACGGAGGCTCCTCACACACACACTCAGACACCTGCCTTTGCGACTGCCCTGTCGGGGCAAGCCCAGCACACAGCCCAGTGTGCTGTTTCCTGGTTGTTTTCTTCTTCTGGTCACAATTCCCCCTGGAATGCAAACTCCATAAATGCAGGGTCCACCTTGTCACTATAATCCCAGAACCCAAAGGTACCTGGAAAACAGCAGCCTCTCAGCCAGTACCTGTCAACCCTGTCAGGTTTTACACAAGTTGACATTCACCCAAGCCCAGGTGAGACCCATCACCCAAGCCCAGGCGAGACCCATAGCACCTGCTGCAGAGGCCAATCTGTTGCCCTTGAAAATCTAGTTCTTGCCGGGCATGGTGGCACACGCCTTTAATCCTAGCACTCGGGAGGCAGAGGCAGGCCTGGTTTACACAGTGAGTTCCAAGACAGCTGGGGCTACAGGGAGACCCCTGTCTCAAAAAAGAAAAAAAAAAAAAATCATCTAGTTCTTAAAAAAAAAAAAAAGGAAAAGAAAATCTAGTTCTTATCAATGGCCACACTACCTTGAATGCCTCCAGCATCATCTGATGATCTGCTCCCCCAAAAGTTACCTCCCAGTCCTTTCTCTACTGTGTACCCCACTGGAGGATAAAGTCCCCAATCCTGCCTGGGAGGACACACTCTCAGGACACAGACCCACCCTCTGGTCTCTGATCTGCGTGTGTCTCAGCAGTGTGTAGCTTCCCTGGCCCTGAGTAGAAGCTGTGCCAACAAATTCACAGATCACTCTTTGGGGAAGTGTTCCATGTTCCACCCGTGTGTGGTGCGTGGCTCGATCTCCCAGCTGACAGTCCAGAGTGGGAGCAGTGCGGATCATGCTATCATGTACACATATGTACATGTATGTATTATGCATCCGGGCAGGGCATCTTATTCTCTACGAAAGAGATTCTGAAGACCCCACTGGACCTAGTCCGCCTTTGGCTGCACGAAGCTGAGCGGGTGTATGGGGACAAGATGGTTGATGAGAAGGACCAGGACACGCTGCGTAGAGTCACTATAGCTTCCACCAAGAAATTCTTTGATGTAAGTCGAGCCGCCAGATCCTTCTGCTGTGCCTATAGAAACTCCAGAGGGTCAAGTGCCTGGGGCCAAGGATGCTCATAGCCTCTGCCATGGCCCTTTGCTGGAAATGGGAAGACTCACATGTTGACACCAATGCGTGAGAAAGAGATGGCCACTCAGGGAGTGATGACCTCTAGTTTCCTCTCGGAGGGGCCAGGGCTACCTCGGTGCTTGCTGCCTGATGACGCGTCCTGGGTGCTTTTAGACCATCCGTTAGTCCCATGGGAAGGGGAGTTCCCAAGGAGTGTGGAGGATTGACAGCAGCTGTGGCTTGGGTCATTGGAGATGGCCTAGTTGTCCTCGAGGCCTCAGAACCATCATGGCTGCCGTCAGGTATCTATTGTCCCTGGTGGCAAAAGGAATCAAAGTATCTCCTGACTGATCCTAGGATCTTGACGAGGAGCACATGTTCGCCAGACCCAACATCTTCTGCCACTTCGCTCAAGGCATTGGCGACCCCAAGTATGTTCCTGTCCTGGACGTGGCTCATCTGAACAAGCTTCTTGTGGACATCCTGGACAGCTATAACGAAGTCAATGCAGTCATGAACCTGGTGGGTGGCACTAGAGCTGACGATCCAGGGAAGGCCCGGGGTACAGACCTCCTTCCTGAGTCAACTGCGTAGCTGCACCCCCTTCTCTGTCGGGGACATCTTCCAAGGCCCCTGGAGGAAACCCCAGCCCACTATGTTATTTCCTACACATGTACGTGTGATAAAGAATCATTTATAAATTCGGCACATTTGAAACCACAGATAAGTGAAGCACACACGTCAGCACCTACCAGGGATTAGCCAGACCTGGGCTCTCCACATGGGTGACACATGTAGGTGACCTCCTGGGTGACCCTGTGACCTTGGTGAGAATCTACACCCTCTACAGGGATGACTCTGTGACCTTAGAGGGCCCCTGTGCTCTCCACATGGGTGACCCCCAGGAACCTTTTGGCCTCTCCAGGTGCTGTTTGAGGATGCCGTGTCCCACATCTGCAGGATCAACCGCATCCTAGAGTCGCCTCGTGGGAATGCCTTGCTGGTGGGCGTGGGGGGCAGCGGGAAACAGAGCCTGTCACGCCTGGCTGCCTACATCAGTGCTCTGGACGTGTTTCAGATCACCCTCAAGAAGGGCTACGGCATCCCAGACCTCAAGGTGAGGAGCACTTGAGGGAGTCGAGACCACAAGCTCCCCCACGCTCCTTCCCAAAGTGAAGCCAGCCCGGAGTGGCACAGGATGTCACCCCCATCCTCATTTAAATCATCTTTATGTTAGAGAAGACCAGGACACACAGCCACTGGTGTCTGAGCACCCGTGACTAAGGGGAGGTAGCATGTGTCAGTTACCAGGTAACTCAACCCAGGAAGTCAGAAGGGGTTGGCAGGGAGAAGAGGTAGAGCAACCCTGGCCCTGGTCACTGCAGACTCTACACTGTCCCCAGTTCTCCAGGTTAAAGAGTCCAGAGCCATGCTAGGTGTCTTGCTGCATGCTGGAGCCTGAGACTGAAGGCTCGTTTTGAATTAACGGAGTCGACATTAGAGCAGCAGGCCTCCCGTGCCCCAGGCATGCTGCTCAGGCTTTTTATCGATTTCTCCTTCCCGAAAGTTTGCTCTCCCAGGGAGCATGTGCTAGTCAAACACTATTAAGCCAGCACAAGTCATCAGAGTGCCGGGGGAGAAACTGGAAATTGATCAGGGCATATCTGCATTCAGGCCTGCGTTGCCTCTGCAGCTCTACAGCAGTCCCTGGCCTGGTGGCTTGAGTGGGGCACCTCCGGAGCCTGGACAGCTCAGTGCCTGTGATGCTGGGTCTAGGTAAGGGTCCGACGGGGACAGGGGGGACCAGACACACAGGCCAGGAACTGCCACCTCCGAGCAAGCCTCTACCCTCTGCCTCCCCTTCCTTTCCTCTGTGGATTCCATTCTGTATACAAAGGCACCAGTTAACTCTATTTTCAAATCTTAGAATGGAAGGCAGAGCCTCCCGCGTGAGGCCTTCCGCACCAAGCCAGCCTGTGAGTGACATCTTCAGGGATGTCAGTGCCCCAGAGGGACAGTCAGGCAGGCTCAGGAGCACTGGAGGGCAGGCTGGGAACCGGGCAAGGAAGTGCAGTGACGGAACTGTGGCGCTGAGAGCAGACTCCAGGGTGACCCAGCATGCAAAGCGGGCAGGACGCAACACTGGACAGAGCTTCAGTCCTCAGGAGCTTGGACTTCAGGACAGAGGTGTTGGCCCCAAGGTCAGAGCTGCAGACGTTCCAGGCAGATCTCGGTGGAAAACACAAAGCTTTGTATGGTCTTGGCCAATGCAGGGTCTCCAGGGCACCCGACAGCCAGAGTGCCCCGTGGATACAAGGGAGATGGCTCCTTCCACGGCGACTGCCGCCTAGCTTGGTTCTCAGGCTGCTGTGTCCCAACAGCTTTTCCAGAATCTATTGTTCTAGCTGTAGCTTTACTGTCACAGCTAGGATTCGTTGCTTTCTCCAGTCACCCAGATTCAAAACCTGCACCTGTTGAAACCTCATCTCCGAAGTTGTCAAGGAATCACAGGGCCGCCATCAACTGCTTCTGGGCGAGCCGCCATGATGTCTGGAAGCGTTGCTGTCCTTCCTGCTTCCTATGGTAGACACTGAATTCAGACACTTGTCACCGACAAGGGCTTTGGGAACCACACTGCCCAATATGCTGGGTGCACTGAACACAAGAACAGTGGACTCAGCAGCTGTTACAGTGGGCCCACCTAGAGACTGCGGCCACAGTGAGAATCTACCTGAAGCCCCGGTGTTTCCTAATTCAATGATCCTACTCAATTTTGAAAAAAAAAAATAGCTTGTCAAAAATACAGTTTGACCAGCATCAACTCCAAAAGAAGTTGGTGATGTTTCTCAGTCACTTGGGCTTGCCTCCAAAGGATGAGCTAAGCCATCCAGGGGGCTTATAAAACCTTTTGAGAAATTACAGAGAGTCAAAGGTGGCACTAGGCATGGTGGCACACACCTACAGTCCCATTATTCAGGAGGCAGAGTCAGGAGGAACAAGGATTTCAGGCTGTAGTGAGACCCAGTCTTAGAAAGAAAAGGGGAACAAAGAAGATGTAGCTCAGGAAAGCACCTAATAGGCTTCCATTCCAAGTACTCCAGGGAGGGAGGGAGGAACAAAGGAAGCAAGCAAGCATGAAAGAGGCAGGGAGGGGGCTGGAGAGATGGCCTAGCGGTTAAGAGCGCCGACCGCTCTTACAGAGGACCCGGGTTCGATCCCCAGCACCCACATGGCGGCTGAGAACCGTCTGAAACTCCAATTCCAGGAGAACTCCAGTTCCAGGGGAATCCGAGACCCTCTTCTGAACTCCGCGGCATTGCACGACACGGGTGCACAGGCTTGCATGCAGACAGTACATTCATACACATACAGAAATAAATAAAATTAAAAAAAAAAAAGAAAGAGGCAGGGAGAAGGGGTGAGACAAATTATGAAAACCTAAAAATTCACATTAATCCTTGGATGGCCCTGGCAGAATCTTCTGACATATACACATACACAACTTGGCACATTTTTTTTAATATTTTCATATTTTAATTATATAGTATACAAATTAAGGAATGGGAAGAGAAGAATAGTTAAAACAAGAAAAGAACAAGAGACCAAATGCAGTTTTGCAGGCATTGTAGCCATTAGAGAAGCTCACTCTATGGTTTGGCCTTTCCTTGAGAGATCCTGGTGGAATTCTTTGTTACATAAGAACAAGGAACTTGGAGTCCCTCTGTCCCTTTATATTCCATGTGGCAAACAGAACCAGGAAGGATGAATAAAGATTAAAGGAAGATCAACCTAGGGAGAGAGGCACAGATAGACGAGGAGAGGCAGATGTTTCATCTGTGTGGAAGCTGGAGCTGTTTTTACTTATGATAGCTGTTAACACAGGGGCTTGTGAGCAGAAGTCTCCCCTCCTCTTTCAATGATAGCTCTCCCCCACTTATTCCGGGCTTGAAAATAATAGAGGCTGTAACTCTGGGTCCTCCACAAACATGCCAAGGAGTACTGAGCTGTCACTTTGGTGGAAAGACAATAAACAAATGAAGTAATCTCTTGTTCCTGATGTAAAAGGTGCTCAAAGTCCAAAGGAGGCTGGAGTGCTAAGCAGATTTTGTTCACTTCCTGATCCTGTTGGCTGCTTCATTCTGGACAAACTTGTCTCTTTTTGACTTTTAAAAGGATATATATATATATAGGCACATTTTTTTCAAAACTTGCAAGCTGTTAATCCTCTGTGCCGCTGCCCAGTGCACCTTTATTGTTCTAGAATTACTATGGGGGCACTTCTCAAGTTATTTCTTTAAGTCCTCCTAGAAATGTAGAATGAGATCCACCACAGTGGACAGAGCATCCTGGGGACCTATCAGCTCTTCCCAGGAACAGGTCTCTCAACCCAAATCTGAGCTGGTTTTATTTGGGGCCTCTTTTAGAGTTTCCATGCTGGGGGTTCTTGGGGTCTACCATGTGTGTGATAAAAGACTGTGTCAGTGGCGTTCGGCACACTTCCCTCATTGGCCAGCCATCACACCATCCATCTCTTAAAAGCCCTTCCAGTGCTGCAAAGTCTGCTGAGTGTGGTGGCACACACCTGAAACCTCAGCAGCACTCAGAGATGTGGGGCGGGGGGGAGCAGGAGTTTAAGATCAGCCCGGGCTCTACACCAGCCTCAATGCCAGTCTGAGCTGTGAAGCCCCGTCTCAAAAAAAAAAAAAAAGAACAGGATGGGCAAGGTGGCTCAGTAGGGCCAAACACTTGCTGCCAGGCCTGATGAACTGAGTTCAATCTCTGGGACTCGCATGGGAGAAGGAGAGAACTGGCTCCTGCAAGTTGTCCTCTGACTTCCATACATGTTCTGTGGCAGATATGCATACACACACACATATATGCACACACACATACACATGCACAAGTAAATGTAATAGAAAATAACAAAAACTTGGAATGCCGAAGCAGTCCCCTCCCTCAGCCCTGCAAGCCACCTGCCTGTCTTCCATCTCTAGGCAGCTGGAATTAGTGGAATCAGGCAGCATTAGTGGTTTTGTGTCCGGCTTATTTGAGTTAACATGGTGGCCTCAAGGTTGATCCAATGAGGCGGCATGTGTCAGCATGTCTTTCTGAGGCTGAATAACTTTCCTCCACCTAGCACATACTACGTGTTAGTCCACCTGTCTCTGGGCAGTGGGGTTGATGACTGCTGTGAGTGTGGCTGTGTCCCACACCCCCACACCCCCACCATGGTCTCAGGTTCCTCCATAGACCCGGGAAGTCAGCCATCAGGAGCCCTGTTATAAGTGGCTGTGAAGACGTTCACTCTGTTTATTCTCATCTGGTCCAGCTTGACCTGGCTGCCCAGTACATCAAGGCTGCAGTGAAAAATGTGCCGTCCGTGCTCCTGATGACAGACTCACAGGTGGCCGAGGAGCAGTTCCTGGTGTTGATCAATGACCTACTGGCATCGGGTGAGATCCCAGGGCTGTTTGCAGAAGACGAACTGGAAAACATCATCTCCTCCATGCGGCCACAGGTGAAGTCCCTCGGCATGAATGACACTCGAGAAGCATGCTGGAAATTCTTCATTGAGAAAGTGCGCAAGCACCTCAAGGTAGGGCCCCGCCCCACACGGCTGCCCGGGACCTAGGTGACTATTTCCTCTGTAGAGTTGGGAGACTTTCTTTTTTCTTTTCTTTTTTTTTTTGGTCTTTTTGAGACAGGGTCTCCCTGTAGCCCCAACTGTCCTGGAACTCACTCTGTAGAGCAGGCTGGCCTTGAACTCACAGAGATCCGCCTGCCTCTGCCTCCCAAGTGCTGGGATCAAAGGCGTGCACCACCATGCCCAGCCAGGACTGTTTCTTATCAGGATATGGAAGCCTTTCAGGAGAAGGCAAAGGAAGTAAGGAAGCTGCTGGTGAGCTGGGGCCTGGAGTATATTTCATATGGCTGCCAGAGGTAGCTTGGGGCTAGTGGAAGCTTTGTATGTACATATGCAATAAGTGTAGCTGGAAAGCACATCTTGAGTGGGCTGGAGGGATGCTCAGCAGCCGATAGTGCTGTTGCACTTCCAGAGAACCCTAGTTTGGTTCCCAGCATCACAAACACTTGTAACTCCAGTTCCAGGGGATCCAACACCCTCTTCTGACCTCCTTGGGTTCCTGCATGCATTTGCATACACACACAGACACATATAGGCACATATATGCATTTAAATAAAGAATAAAATAAATCTTAAAAAAATAACTGGGTGTGGTGGTGCACACCTTTAATCCCAACACTTGGGGGACAGAGGCAGGTGTATCTCTGTTGAGCTGAAGGCCAGCCTAGTCTACATAGTGAGTTCCAGGACAGCTGGGACATAGGGATACCCTGTCTCAAAAAGACCAAAAAAGAAAATAGAAAGAAAGAAAGAAAGAAAGAAAGAAAGAAAGAAAGAAGGAAGGAAGGAAGGAAGGAAGGAAGGAAGGAAGGAAGGAAGGAAGGAAGGGAAAGATGGGGCTAGAGAGATGGCTCAGTGGTTAAGAGCACTGGCTTGGGGCTGGAGAGATGGCCTAGCGGTTAAGAGCACCAACCGCTCTTACAGAGGACCCGGGTTTGATCCCCAGCACCCACATGGCAGCTGAGAACCATCTGAAATTCCAGTTCCAGGAGAACTCCAGTTCCAGGGGAATCCGACACCCTCTTCTGACCTCTGAGGCATTGCACGACACGGGTGCACAGACCTACATACAGACAGTACATTCAAACGCATACAGAAATTAAAAAAAAAAAAAAAGAGCATTGGCTGCTCTTTCAGGACCCAGGTTTTATTTCCAGGACCACATGACAGCTAACAACCATCTACAACTGGAGTTCCAGGAGATCTGATGCCCTCTTCTGACCTCCACAGGCATTGCACTACACAGGTGCACTTTTACACATGTGCAAGCAATACACATAAAAATTTTTTTAAGTAAGCTGGGCGTGGTGGTGCACACCTTTAATCCCAGCACTCAGGAGGCAGAGGCAGGTGGATCCCTGTGTGTTCAAGGCCAGCCTGGTCTACAGAGCGAGCTCCAGGCCAGCTAGGATTAAAGGGAGATCCTGCCTCGAAAAGACCAAAAAAATTTTTTTTAAGTAATAAATTTTAAAAAGAAATGGAAGGAAGGAAGAAAGGAAAGAAGGGAAAGGAAAGGAAAGGAAGGGAAAAGGGGAAGGGGAAGGGGAAGGGCAAGGGGAAGGGGAAGGGAAGGGAAGGAAAGGCCCCTTGAGGATAAGCAAGTTAGCAGGCTAAGTGCTTACCATACAAAGTCTGACAACCTGAATCCAATTCTCAGAATCCCCATAAAGATGGAACAAGAGAACCAACTCCACACAGCTGTCCCCTGACCAACTCCACACAGCCGTCCCCTGACCAACTCCACACAGCTGTCCCCTGACCAACTCCACACAGCCGTCCTCTGACCAACTCCACACAGCTGTCCCCTGACCAACTCCACACAGCTGTCCCCTGACCAACTCCACACAGCCGTCCTCTGACCAACTCCACACAGCCGTCCCCTGACCAACTCCACACACCGTCCTCTGACCAACTCCACACAGCTGTCCCCTGACCAACTCCACACAGCTGTCCCCTGACCAACTCCACACAGCTGTCCCCTGACCAACTCCACACAGCTGTCCCCTGACCAACTCCACACAGCTGTCCCCTGACCAACTCCACACAGAGGTGTCCCCAACCCCAGCCTGTGGACACTGAGGCCCAAAGAGCAATGTGCTTGCCTACAGAGCTATCTGCCAAAGTGACAGATTCGCCCGCAGTGCTCCATGAAGCCTTGCCCTGTCCCACACCCAGGTGATTCTGTGTTTCTCCCCCGTGGGCTCCGTCCTGCGTGTACGAGCCAGGAAATTCCCTGCCGTGGTCAACTGCACAGCTATCAACTGGTTTCACGAGTGGCCGGAAGATGCTTTGGTATCTGTCAGCGCTCGCTTCCTGCAGGAAACAGAAGGCATCCCGGTAAGGAGGGGCATCCAGATTTGGGGTTCAGTCCCTCACACAGGTGTCTCCTGCAAGCATGAACGGCCACCAGTGCTGGCCAGGGATGTGGCGTAGACAAACACATTCGGACCGCTTGACAGCCACAGGTACGGGAGAGGAGTCACCAAGCCTGAGGGCCCAGGGTAGGAAATCTTCGGTAATGCTTGCCAAATCACCTGAGGGCAGGAAAACTTATTCTCTTATGGGGTAGAGACAGGAGGATCAGGAGTCCAAGGCCAGCCTCTGCTGCACAGCAAGCTTGAGCCCAGCCTGGGCTACATGAGATACTGTCTCAATAGCGACTGTTATGGAAAAAATCTTGGAATGGCTAAGGGATCAAACATTCACCCAGGAGAGAGTCAGAGCTTTATTTTCTCTTGAATGAGGTCCTGGATGCAACAAAGGCTTCAGGATTTTCTGGGCCTGGAGCACAAGTGGAGACAAGGATTCAGTGGGCATTTTTTTTTTTTTGTATGTGTATAAATGTACTGTCTGCATGTAGGTCTGCGCACCCGTGTCATGCAATGCCTCAGAGGTCAGAAGAGGGTGTCAGATTCCCCTGGAACTGGAGTTAAAGACGGTTCTCAGCCAGCCATGTGGGTGCTGGGGATTGAACCCAGGTCCTCTGCAAGAGCAGTCGTTGCTCTTAACCACTAGGCCATCTCTTCAGCCCTCAGTGGGCATTTTTACACCATCATTTTCCTGCTGGTACCTGGGCCCTATGCCTCTTTTCCTTGTGGGCCATGTTATCTCAGAAAAATCCCTTTTCAAGTCACTGGGTCATCATGACTTACAAGATAGATAGCCCAGGTGTGGGCAGGACATACGCCACATCTGGATCTACAGATCAGCAAGGCTAATTGGACTAGGTAGGAATCGGCCAAGCAAGCAAGTCATTGCAGTTTACAAAAAGAGGCGTCACCAGCAGAAGTTTAGGTTTTTTTTTTTTCTTTTCTTTTTGGTTTTACACTTTTTTGTGTATTTTTGAGACAGGGTCTCCCTTTTAGTTCCAGGTGTCCTGGAGCTCACTCTGTAGACCAGGCTGGCCTTGAACCCACAGAGATCCACCTATCTCTGCCTCCCAAGTGCTGGGATTAAAGGCGTGTGCCACCACGCCCAGCAGAAGTTTAGATATCGACACATTTGATCTACACTTTTCTTAAACTAATTGGACCGGGTAGGTCATTGAACCCATTTGGTGAATTTTCCATTTTCTTTAGTCTCACATCTGTATCAGTAGTTGGACATGGTAAGTGGACTGCATCAGAGAGCTTCAAGATATTACAGGGTAACAAAAATCTCCAAATAGCAAAATATTCCAGGGTTACATTTTCAAGATACCTACCCAGTAAACAGAACAAGGGGAACTTCAAATGGCCTAAACTTGCAAGCATGTTACGTAAGAAGACAGTGAGTTATAAGAATGTAACTGTGACCTTTTATCCTAGCACTTGGGAGGCAGAGGCAGGTGGATCTCTGTGAATTCAAGGCCAGCCTGGTCTACACAGCCAGCTCCAGGCCAGCTGGGACTAAAGGGAGAACTTGTCTCAAAAAGACAAATAAAACAAACAAACAAAGAATATAACTGTGAACTTCAAACAGCTTAAGCTTACAAGGACATTGTATAAGAATACAGTTAGTTATAAGAATATAACTTTTCTGAGTTCCAGGACATCTGGGGCTACAGGGAGATCCTGTCTCGAAAAGACCAAAAAAAAAAAGAATATAACTTTTCCTTATCACAGACAACAAACCCTCGAAAATCTTGGCCCTGTACTTTCCAAGCATTTCGGCATGTGTGTGCATATGGATGCGTGCACACAAGTGCCAAGTAATGGGCTCTGCTGGGTCCCAGGTTTCAAGTGCTGTTGCTTTCCTTACCTCTTTTTTTCCTTTATTTTCTTTTAAAAAAATTATTTACTTATTTTTCTGTATATCTGTATTTTTGAGGTGCAGACATGTCACAGTGCATAAGAGAAAATGTGTGAGAGGGTCTCAGGGCTGCAGGCTTGGTGGCAAGTACCTGTATTTGCTGAGCAGTCTCGACAGTCTTGCCTGGCCTCCCTCCCTCCCTCCCTCCCTCCCTTCCTCCCTTTCTTCCTTCCTCCCTCCCTTCCTCCCTTCCCTGCTTCCTTCCCTAGTTAGATTTCCATTGCTGCACACAACATTAACCAAAGGCACCGTGGGAAGAAGAGTGTTTATAGCTCATCGTGGAGGGAGGTCAGAGCAGAGAGGTCCAGGACAGGAACCTGGAGGCAGGAGCTGAAGCACAGACCATGGAGGAAACAAGCTTGCTTCTCTGGCCTGTGCTCAGCCTGCTTTCTTATACAACCCGGGGCCACCTGCCCAGGGGCGGCACCACCCACAGGGGCTGGGCCCTTTCATATCTCTCAATAATCATGAAAATGCCTCACAGACGTTCCTAATTTGATAGAGGAAATTCCCCAGTTGAGCTTCTCTTTTCCCTGGTGTGTTAGTTTGACAACTAAAGCTATCTTTTTATTTATTTATTTATTTATTTATTTATTTATTTATTTATTTATTTTTAAGTGATGTGTGTATGTGTGTGTGTGCATAGAGACCAAAAGGCAACCTTCGGTGTCATCCTTACCAACCCTGTCCACCTGCTTTGAGGAAAGCCTGCAAGCTCCAGGAATATCCTCGTCTCTACCTTTCCACACGCACTGGGATTACAAGCATGTGCCACCACACTGAGCATTTTTACACGCAGTCTGGGGGTGGAACTCAGGTCCTTGTGTTTGCAATGCAAGGCCCCCTCCTTGTACCTCTTGATGCTTGAGACCAGCCGTGGTGCATCTTGTCTGGGGTCTGTGTGAGTTCACTGGAGCCAACAGCAGCTGCTGTTCTCCCCCGACCCTGTGGAGCAAGCCTGGAGCCCCAGGGGGAGTGGGTGTGATATGGGGGGCTCAGAGATGACCAGCTCAGCTCAGCTCCCCTCACTTGCAGCCGGAGGTGAAGACATCCATCAGCCTGTTCATGGCCTATGTGCACACCACGGTCAACGAGATGTCCAGGGTGTACCTGGCAACTGAGAGGCGCTACAACTACACCACACCCAAGACCTTTCTTGAGCAGATCAAACTCTACCAGAACCTGTTGGCCAAGAAGAGAATGGAGCTCATTGCCAAAATTGAGCGGCTGGAGAACGGCCTGATGAAACTGCAGAGTACTGCTTCTCAGGTAGGGGCCTGGGGCCTGCTACCTACACCTACCCCTGCTTCACAGGCTCCTGCAGGGACAGTCACACGTAGGGGGCTGAGCGTCAAACACAGTGGGATGAACCTGACTCCTGCCTTTGAGAACCAGACAGAGGATGCACAGCCTGATAGGAAACATCAGACTTACCCGAGAAAGACTGAAAAGTATCCATAATGAGTCATTGAGAGTCGGAAGCCACGGGGCCTGCTGGTCTCCATCTGAGGCAGCTATTCCTTGCACCACCTGTGGAGGGCAGCACATGCTTGCCTCGCTGACATCTGCCCATCTCTCCATTCCCCCCTCCCAAGGTGGATGACTTGAAAGCCAAGCTGGCAGTCCAGGAGTTAGAGTTGAAACAGAAGAATGAGAATGCGGACAAGCTGATCCAAGTGGTGGGCGTGGAGACGGAGAAAGTCAGCAAAGAGAAAGCCATAGCGGATGAAGAGGAAGTCAAGGTTGAAGTCATCAACAAGGTGGGCCTCCCTGAGGTGTCAGTGCCACCCACACCCGTGGTCCACAATGAGACCTTAGTGTCAGGAAAAGCTTCCCAACCCCGGGGAGCCCAGGGAAGGAGCACCTTCCCCTAGGTGCAGGCTGGGCTTAGAAGAGGGCTCTCCTTAGGGAATATCCACACCCAGTCAGGCTTCCCACAGAGTCCTCCATTGCGGTGTCACCAGGAAGGAGCTCAGGAGAGAAGCATGAGGTGCTTGGCTCCACCCAGCTTGTCATCATGGTGTGTGTTGTGTTGTTTTGGTAGACTGAGGAACTGAATCTGGGACCTCATACATGCTACGCAAGTGCTCTACCATGCAGTCACATCCACAGCCTCTTTTTTTTTTTTTTTTCTGGTCTTTTCGAGACAGGGTCTCCTTGTAGCCCCAGCTGTCCTGGAACTCACTCTGTAGACCAGGCTGGCCTTGAACTCACAAAGATCCGCCTGCCTCTGCCTCCCAAGTGCTAGGATTAAAGGCGTGTGCCACCACACCCGGCTGTTTTTTTTTTTTTCTCCACAGCCTCTTTTTACTTTTTATTTTGAGACAGGATCTTGTTAAGCTGCCCTGATGGCCCTTGGACACACCCTATATCCCAGGCAAGCCTTGAACTTGCAACCTGCCTACCTCAGCATCCTGAGCAGCTGGGATTACAGACCTGTGCCCAGGCCTGGCTTCATCTTTGTGTGTTAATAGAATGCTAGGATCTGTGATTGGGTGAGGGTCAAGATGATTTCACCTGATCCTCAGGCTGTGGTGTCTGCCCTGTGGAGCCCTGGAGTTTGAGGGTGTCACTGTGGGGGCAGCAACCAAGGTGCAGACAACTGCTTTGGGGAACACTCAGGCTCACATCTGGACAGTGATTAAATTAAGTCCCCGAAGTCGCTGTGCACTGGTTCTGGAGATCAGCAGCTGGCACCCATTCCAAAAGCAGCTCTTCCTGTGCTGGGGCCGACCACGCAGGGCGGGGGCCGACCACGCAGGGCTGGGGCCAACCACGCAGGGCGGGGGCCGACCACGCAGGGCTGGGGCCGACCATGCAGGGCGGGGGCCGACCATGCAGGGCTGGAGTGGTTCCCGTGTGGTGCTAGGCAGGGGGGACCAGGCCAGGATGGCCAGGACCTGGGTCCCTACACAGCCACAGCCTGTGAGGCCAATGGAGAAACTGAGGCTGGGGTGGTCCATAACTTGTCAAGTCTTGACAGAGCAAGTGGCACAGTCAGGTTCCAAGGCTGGACAAGACCGTGCCACCCCCCTTTTTTTTCTTGTTTAATTGATTCTTTGAGAATTTCATATGATGTATTTTTATCATGTTTGGACCCCCCATCTCCACCTCCACCTACTACCTACACCCCCTCCAACTTCATGTCCTAAATTATTTTTCTTTTTTATTCTTTTCTTTTATGTGTGTGAGTGTATGTATGCATGTATAATAAGTGTACCCATGTTGTGCAATGCATCAGATCCCTTAAACTCAAGTTACAGATGGTTGTTAGCTGCCATGTGGGTGCTGGGAACTGAACCTAGATCCTCTGCAAGAGCAGCCAGTGCTCTTACCCACTGAGCCATCTCTCCAGTCCCCGTTTTTCTTTTTGGAGTACTTTTTTTTTCTTTTTGGTCTTTTTGAGACAGGGTCTCCCTGTAGTCCCAGCTGTCTTGGAACTTGCTATGTACACTAGGCTGGCCTTGAACTCACAGATCCTTAGGGAGACAAGATCCTCCTCTGTTCTTCCCTGGGGCCCAGAAATGTGCTCAGGGCCTAGGGACTGTCCAGCACTCTCCTGTACCCCAGCTGCTGCTCCTGCTGAAGATGCCAAGATCTTCTGGTCTCTGAGCTTCACCAGAAGACTGAGTGTCCTTTCCAACCAAGAGAGCAAAGTAGTGCACACATGAATGAGTGAATGAATACTTGCACACATGAATGAGTGAATACTTGCACACATGCACATGTGAACATGGATGTGCCAGCATGATGAGAACATTCACGTGCACAGATGAATTAGCTCACGTTGCACACGTGAGTGGATGAACACTCACATACATGGGTGAATGTTCACATGCCTGTGTGAGTGAATACGAGGGACAAGTGACATGCTCTGGCATGCCTTGTTCTGGAAGGATCACACAATGAAGATCTCAGGATGAAGGGAGTGGCACATGGGTGGAGTCCCCTTTAGTCCTGGAAGCTGGAGTTGATAGAGAGACCTTGTCCTAAGTCCCCCAGCGCATGTTCAGTCTGCTGGCAGGAACTCAGATCTACTGGGACTTGGCTGTGGCTGGGAGGGGGGCTAACCTCATTCTCCGTACTCCCCTTCCTGCCTCCCTCCAATGGATGGATGGGTGGATAGATGCATGGATGCATGGATACATGGATAAGTATGTGGATGGATGCATGGATAGATGGACAAGTGGATGGATAAATTGATGCAAAGACAGATGCATGGATGGATACATGGGTGGGTGGGCAGATGGATGGGGTAATGGAGGGATGGATGGGTTAATGAATGGATGAATAGATGGGTGGGTTGGTGGATGGATGGATGGATGGATGGGTGGGTGGGTGGATGGATGGATAGAACTGCACTGAGTTTTCCTCTTTGTCTTCCTTCTAGAATGTTACTGAGAAACAGAAGGCTTGTGAAACAGACCTGGCCAAGGCAGAGCCAGCCCTGTTGGCTGCACAGGAGGCCCTGGATACTCTGAACAAGGTGACCTAGGAAGCAGAAAGGAAAAAGAGAGAAGGGGGGCCTGGCCAAATGGGGTGAGTGGTGACCTTTGTGTGATTATCCTCACAGAACAACCTGACCGAGCTGAAGTCCTTTGGATCCCCACCAGACGCTGTGGTCAATGTCACGGCTGCGGTCATGATTCTGACAGCACCCGGTGGCAAGATCCCCAAAGATAAGAGCTGGAAGGCTGCCAAGATCATGATGGGCAAGGTGGACACGTTCCTGGACTCGCTCAAGAAGTTTGACAAGGAGCACATCCCCGAGGCCTGCCTGAAGGCCTTCAAGTGAGCAACGGCCAGGCGCTCTGAAGGGGAAGCCTTGCGCAGGCTGCACCTTTCTGTGTCAGTGCGACTGAGCTGGGGGTGGGGATGGTCTTTTCCCAAGGACCCAGCCTGTCACCCCCATCTCCCCCATGGGAAGGGAGCTAAGCCATATGTAAACACTGCCACTGCGTAGCAGAGTACAGCTTCTCCAGCACCATCTGGGGCTGAAGTGCACAGCTGGTGGGCTGAGCAGGGGGGAGCCTGGGAACAAGACTCAGAAGAGGCCAATCTCTGCCAGAACAGCTGCCCACACATGCATGAACACAGAACATATGCACACATGCACACAAGAGTACAGCACACACACGTCCCAGGGTGTGCTCACCAGGGCTCTGTTGTGTGCAGTTCCCCTGTAAGAGTTTCCCTTCTGCTGGGAGGCTTTCTGGGGGCCTTCTGTGGGGTACACTGGGACCTGGACAGATGTCTTGGAGATCCCACTCACCTTCACAAGGAGCTCCCATTTCATGGACACTCGGGTCTTTGTGGTCCCCATCTGACACCCTTAACAACCCATCCTCAGGCTCTACCCCCCCCCAGGGTGGGAAAGAAGGCCACAGTGTGACCCCCATGACCCCAGTATCTTCACGCCCTATTTTCAAAGGAAACAGCTCAAAAACTAAAACTCTTTGACCAATGTGGAATAATTTAAGGCACAAGAAAAGTAAGATTGGGGTCTGCAAAATGTCTCTGCACATAAAGGCCCTTGCCGCCCAGCATAAGCTGAGTTCAGTCCCAAGACTCGTGGTAGAAGGAGAGAACTGACTCCTGCAGCGTGCGTATGCACATCATACACACACACACACACACACACACACACACACACACTGCACACACACACACACACTGCACACACATATACACAAATAAGTAAAAATGTAATGCCTTGGGGTATGTCGATGTGACACAGGGAATGGAACCCAGGGCAGTGGCTGTGCTCAAAAGGCCTCTAACCACTGAGCCACATTTTATAGGATTTCTAATCTCTTTTTTTCTGAAGTATTTCATAGTTGAAATAACACTAGAAACACTCTGTCAGTGACTTCTGCACTGTCCTGACTAAATCCCGTCTGGAGGGATTTGAGGGAGGAAGGGGTAGCACCTGGCTCAGAGGACATAGTCCGTCATGGCGAGGGAGCACAGAGGCCCAGAGGCTCCATCTGTGGTGGGAGGACACGACACTGGGCCCATCCTGGCAGCAGAGAGGAACTGACTGAAACTGGAACCACAAGGAGCTGCGGCCTTCAAGGCCCCCTGAAGTCCACTCTGCCAGGCAGGCCAGTCTCAGTCTTCACAGCCTCCCCAAACACCACCACCAACTGGGAAACCAGGGTCAACCAGGATGGGGGGGGTGCATTTCAGACCTAACCAAGACACACCCAGTAATTTGTTCTTCATTTAGTTCTCTATTTCTTTATCTGTGGTGGGGTGTTTGTGTATGTACATGTGTGTATATGTTCATGTACCTGTGTCTGTGGAGGTCAGAGGTCCACAATGGATGACTTCCTCAGTCGCTCTTCGCCTTATTTCTGAGACAAGGTCTTTCACTGACCTGGGGCTCATGGGTTTGGATGGACTGGCTGGCCAGCAAGCTCCCGAGATCTGCCTGCCTCTGCGCCCCTCCCGCAGTGCTAGAGGAACAGACACCCAGTGCGGGGCGTACCGCAACAGGCATTTACAAGAACTGGGCATGTGAACTTGGGGTCTCACGCTGCACAGAAAGCACTTTACCAACTAAGCCATCGCACAGCCCACCATTAGTTTCATTTTTTATGTTTTTTTTATCAGATTCCCTGGACTGGAGTTCTCCTGAATTGGAGTTTCAGACGGTTTCACGCGCCAGTATTGGTAGGGGGATTGAACTGGGCCATGCTGCAAGAGCAGTCGGCACTCTTAACTGCTAGGCCATCTCTCCAGCCCCACCACCATTAGTTTTTTTGTGTGTTTTTTTTTCGTATGTGTATGAATGTACTGTCTGCATGCAGGTTTGTGCACCCGTGTTGTGCAATGCCTCAGAGGTCAGAGAGGGTGTCGGATTCCCCTGGAACTAGAGTTAAAGACCGTTTTCAGCTGCCATGTGGGTGCTGGGGATCGAACCCGGATCCTCTGCAAGAGCAGTCAGCACTCTTAACTGCTAGGCCATCTCTTCTGCCCCACCACCATTAGTTTTTAATTAATGTTTTGAACAAGAAAACAAACCTGCTGCTGGTGTTACTAAAACACTTCATAGCTGGGCATAGTGGCACACGCCTTTAATCCCAACGCTTGGGAGGCAGAGGCAGGGGAATCTCTGTGTGTTCAAAGCCAGACCGGTCTACATAATGAGTTCCGGGCCAGCTGGGGATACAAGGAGACCATGTCTCAAAAACACCAAATCAGCCAGGCATGGTGGTGCACGCCTTTAATCCTAGCACTTGGGAGGCAGAGGCAGGCAGATCTTTGTGAGTTCAAGGCCAGCCTGGTCTACAGAGTGAGTTCCAGGACAGCTGGGACTACAGGGAGACCCTGTCTCAAAAAGACCAAAACAAAAAAACAAAAACAAACAAAAAAAAAACACCAAAACAAACAAACGGCTTCATAAGCTTATCAACAGGTGATCTTGCTGTGAAATAGAATCCACGTGGGAGTTCCTGGGAGATGGTTAAGCCTCTTCCGCTGCCTGGGTGCATCTCCTTTTCTGATGTCCCCGGGGCGTTTAAAGATACAGATGGCCCCTGATATTAGCTTACCCACAGGATAATGTAAACCGAGGGAGAGAGGCTGGCTTCGCTCCTCCGCACGCCCAAGGTACCTTTCAAGTGGTATAGTAAACCATCCATGCAGATCTCTTCCTGCAGACAGTCCTGTTTATTCTACTTAACTAGTTTGTTGGGCTGGTGAGATGGCTCAGCAGTTACGAGCACGTGATTCCAGCACCCGCGTCACGTAGCTTGTGATCGTCTATGACTCTGTCTTCCAGGAGGATGGGCCCCTCTTCTGACCACCGTCAGCATTACAGGGCATGGGTGCACTTACATACCCATAAACTGAAAATAAATATATTGAAATTCAAATTAAATTTTAAAAATACCGGTGTGTAGAGGTTCTGCCTGGCACCGGTGGGCCTTTTCCTCAGCCACTTTAATGTCCCTTCTCATAAACCTCATCCCTGATAACTGTCTCACTGTACCCTGCGTGAAAATGACATCGGTGCTGCTCCAGAGGGCAGGACTGGAAGAGCTGTTAGGGAAGCCTCTGGGCCTGGTCTGTAGTACTGTGCTACTCAGGTGAGGCAGTTAACCTTTCTGAACTTGGCTCTGGCAGAGGCTGCAACAAGGTTGCTGCATAATCTGCTCACAGACAGTCCAGAGGCTCCCAGGTGAGCGTTCTGTGAATGAATCTTGTCTCAGCACACCCTCTCTGTGTTATGGTGGGCACGCACGCCCCCTGTGCAGACCTCAGCCTCCCTGTCTATGAATGGCATCAGAGAATTAAAATGAGGTTAGCAGGGCTGGAGAGATGGCTCAGCAGTTAGAGCACTGGCTGCTCTTGCAGAGGACCTGAGTTCTATTGCCAGCACCCACATGGTGGCTAACAACAGTCTGTAACTCCAGTTACAGAGGATCTGACACCCTCTTCTGGCCTCCAAGAACATTGCATGACACAGGTGCACTTTTACATACATGCAGGCAATACACTCTTACACATAAAATGATAAAATATTTTAAAATGAGATTACACAAGGCACCAGAATCAAAGGAGAAAAATGAACCCAAAATTCTACCTCATAGACCCAAACTTTTAAATTTTGAGAGAGAGAGAATAGGCACCCATGTGCCCCTCCCCGTTGGGCCATGATCTTGCTCTCATTTTTGCTGCTGCACTCTGGGCTAGCTCTCTCCTACCTCAGGGTTGGAGCCTGGGATTATGAGTGCATGCTGTCACGCCAGGCTTTTTATATGGTTTCTGGGGATCAAACTCAGGTGTGTCAGGTGTGTCAGGTGTGATTTTCTTCTTTTTTTTTTTTTTTTTGGTCTTTTTGAGACAGGGTCTCCCTGTAGCCCCAGCTGTCCTGGAACTCACATCGTAGACCAGGCTGGCCTTGAACTCAGAAAGATCCGCCTGCCTCTGCCTCCCAAGTGCTAGGATTAAAGGCGTGCGCCACCAAGCCCGGCTCTTCTTCTTTTTGTAACCATTATAACAAGAATGGGGGGTGCTTGGCTCAGTGGGTATTTGCTATAAATATGAAGTCCTGAATTTGACCCCCAGAACCCACATAAACCGCAGGCCTGGTGGTGTGCTCCTGTAGCCCCAGCACTGGGGAGGTGTGGCCAGCAGGGTCTCTGGGGCTCACTGGCTGGCCAGCCCGGTCTACTTAGTGAGCTCCAGACCAATGAAGGACCCCGTCTCAAAGACAAGCTTCTGTATGGTGGTGCACGCCTTTAATCTCAGCACTCTGGAGGCAGAGGCAGGTTGATCTCTATGTGATTGAGGTCAACCTAGTCTATATATCGAGTTCTAGGCCATCTGGGTCTACAAGGAAACCCTGTCTCAAAAGAAAACAAAAAAATCAAGGTGGACAGTGGCTGACGAGCAACACCTGAGGTTGGCCTTTAACCACGGCCAGGGTGGCCTGAGCCAACCGTGGGGAGCGGGAACAGGGTTGGCATCCTGTTTTAGCTCTGCTCAGCATCTCTGGTTTCCTTCCAGGCCCTACCGAGGCAACCCCACCTTTGACCCCGAGTTCATTCGTTCCAAATCCACGGCCGCTGCAGGCCTGTGTTCCTGGTGTATCAACATCGTGCGCTTCTATGAGGTCTACTGCGACGTGGCCCCCAAGAGGCAGGCACTGGAGGAGGCTAATGCGGAGCTGGCAGAAGCTCAGGAGAAGCTGTCCCGGATCAAGAACAAGATTGCAGTAAGTACCCACCCACAGGCCTGTAAAACATACCCATTCCCTGTGGGTCAGTACCTCTGCTTGAAACACGCTGGAACGGCATGCAGTTGGGAATTACTAAGTGCCCCAAGAGAGCACAGGCAGCTGACACGCCAGGAGCTGTAAGGAGAGCACTGGGCCTGCATGCGACACCCATGCTGTGCACAGACCAGGCTGGATCCTCTGGGCAGCTGGGAATGCTCCCATTAATACAAAGTACTTTACAACTTGACTTTTCAGGAACTCAATGCCAACTTGAGCAACCTGACCTCAGCATTTGAAAAAGCGACAGCCGAGAAAATCAAGTGTCAGCAGGAGGCAGATGCCACGAACAGGGTGATCTCACTGGCCAACAGGTAGCTGAACCCCCAGGAGGCAGATGCCATAAAAAGGGTGATCTCACTGGCCAACAGGTAGCTGAACCCCCCCTCCCCACCATGGCCACTTTGTCCCTCAGATCCCCCAAAGGGACAAGCTCTCAGAAGGGAGAATTCTGAACAACCTAGGCCTGCCTAGAACGCTGCCCAGAGGCACATGCCCTGAAGCACTTACACCTCTACAGCTGTCCTGGGGGTGCCGTCCAGGACTCTCATGAACGCCGAGATGCAGATGACTGGTCTCTTAAATACAGTGATGTGGTTTCAATATGTTCTATTTCTTTTTATTTTGTGTATACGAATGTTTTGTAAGCATCTCGCATGCGATGCCCACAGAAGCCAGAAGAGGGAGTAAGATCCCCTGGAACTAGAGTTACAGACGGTGGTTATTAGCCGGGAACTGAGCCTGAGTCGTCTGGGAGAGCAGCAGCCGCGCTTGACTACTGAGCTATCTCTCCAGCCCCCTTATTTTTATTACAGTTTTTCATTTAGTGGGGCCTGGGGCTCATGCCACAGTGCTCATACGGAAGGCAGAGGACGGCTTGCAGGAGTCAGTTCTCTCCTTCCTCCATGTGAGTCCTAGGGTTTGAACTCAGATCATCACAATTGTGTGCAAGTGTCTACTCGCTGAGCCATCACAAGAGCCCAGCAGGGCTGTTTTTACACAGAACCTTAGCACACATGCTGTATCTCTAGACACCTCTTGATTCCCTATTCCACATAACCACGTGGTTTAGGCAGCACCAGGAGGAAGCCCACATGTGTTCAGGACAGGCCCAGCATTCCACAGATGTGGAGCCCACAACTGGGGAGTTCTGGCTGCTATGCCATAGGCCCTCTCACCACCATCGTGAGAGGGCCTATGGCATATACTTGCTTCCATTGGCTCTCTGCACTTAGACCCTGGGAATCCAGTGTGGCCTATGTCTCCCTTGGAACTCTTCAGCAGCCCAGTGGAAACCACAGAGATGTGAGAGAAACTGAGTTTAAAGACATTTAATTTTATTTATTTCTGTATGTGTATCAATGTACTGTCTGCATGCAGGTTTGTGCACCCGTGTCGTGCAATGCCGCGGAGGTCATAAGAGGGTGTCGGATTCCCCTGGAACTGGAGTTCTCCTGGAATTGGAGTCTCAGACGGTTCTTGGGCATCATGTGGGTGCTGGGGATTGAAGCCGGGTCCTCTGTAAGAGCAGTCAGCGCTCTTAACCTCTAGGCCATCTCTCCAGCCCCAAGAAACTGATTTTATTTTATTTTATTATTTTTTTGGTCTTTTCGAGACAGGGTCTCACTGTAGCCCCAGCTGTCCTGGAACTCGCTCTGTAGACCAGGCTGGCCTTGAACTCACAAAGATCCGCCTGCCTCTGCCTCCCGAGTGCTAGGATTAAAGGCATGCACCACCACACCTGGCTTGAGAAAATTATTTTAACCACACACGTCTTATCTAAATTATTGTTACGTTGGGGCTGGAGAGATGGCTCAGTGGTTAAGAGCACTGGCTGCTCTTGCAGAGGACCTGGGATGGATTCCCAGCACCCACATGACAGCTAACAACCATCTGTAACTGCAGTTCCAGGGGATCTGATGCCCTCTTCTGACCTCCTCAGGCATTGAATGGTATGGGTGCATCTACCTCCAGGCAGGCAGTACACTCATACACATAAAATAAAAATAATAAACTATTAAATAAAATGAAATTATTTTTAAAAATTAGTGTCACAGTAACACGTGATCAACAAAGGACTACCACTGAGCTCTCCTGCTGCTCCAAGCCCTGGAAGCCTGGTTCTGCTGCTGCTGTCGAGACAGGGTCTCATGTGGCCCCAATTGTTCTCAAACAGCCTGTGTACCAGCGGATGACCTTGAAATTCAGATCCTCCCTCCTCAATGTCCCAATTGCTGGGATTACAGGCATGCACCACCACGTCTGGATTATGTAATGCTGGAGTGAACCCAGGGCCTTCTGCACCCTACAGAAGCACTCTAGCAGCTGAGCTACATCAGCTGTTGTTGTGTTTCTTTTATATATATATATATATATATATATATATATATGTATTTATATATAATTGTTATAATTTTGTTTTTGTATGAGTGTATTGCCTGCATGTGTGTAAAATGTACCTGTGTCACAAAATGCCCGAGGAGGTCAGAAGAGGGCATCAGATTCCAGTGGAACTGAAGTTATGGATAGTTGTTAGCCACCATGTGGGTGCTGGGACTAGAACCCAGGTCCTCTGGAAGAGCATCCAGTGATCTTAACCACTGAGCCATCTCTCCAACCCCTCATTTTTGAGATGGTCTCACTATGTAGCCCAGGCTGGCCTCAAACTATCAGTGATCCTCCTGTGTCTACTTCTCAAATGCTGGGACTCCAGATGTGTGCCCACACACTGGCCTCAGTGTGATTATACCCATAATCACGCTGTGCAGGCCTGCCACCTCGCAGGTGTTTAGCCACCATGTGGAGCTCATAACCTCCATGTAGATAGCAAGTTTGAACACCGGAAGTCCCCACTCCTACAGAGCCGCATCCCGTGTGTGATACCACATCCCATTGCTACCACATTCCTACCCAGACTCCACTGCCTGTGAGCCCAGTGTGCCAGTGGTCCAGTAGTATCAGTGTAATGGACAGCCACAGACACGATGCCTGGGGAGGGAGATGCCGTGTCCGTCCTGTGTCAGCACAAAGCACGCCTGCTGCTGAACCGTGGAGCCAAGCAAGCACCCACAGTGTGGCACAGCTGCAGCTTCCCAGGCCTCCCCGTAGCCCATGTAAACCCTGCTGGCAGTTAAAGTGGGCTCTCCTGCTTCCCCTGTCCCCCACAGGCTGGTGGGAGGACTGGCATCAGAAAACGTGCGATGGGCTGAATCGGTGGAGAACTACAGGGAACAGGGGGTCACCCTGTGTGGGGATGTTCTGCTCATCTCTGCCTTTGTCTCCTACGTGGGCTACTTCACCAAGAAGTACAGGACTGAGCTGATGGAGAAGTTTTGGATCCCTTATATAAATCAATTAAAGGTAAGAAGTGGTATTTATGCCTGGGGGAATCTGGGGTCCCTCAGAAGGCAAGGAAGCAGCGACACTAACTGCACCCAGCGGCCCCCGTCTTCCTGGGATGACATTGTTCCTGGTATGTCACAAAGGTTCTCCTATGCAGGCTTCCTTCTCCTTCAGCTTGCCCCTCAGACAACCTGGCCTCCCAGCAGCTAGCTGCGGGCACAGCGCTGTTCCCAAAGCTGTCCTCCACCGAGTAGCTCAGTCAGCAAAGTGTGGACCTGAGTCTCAGAGCCCATGTGTTAATAAAAAGGGGGACATGGCAGTACATGCCTGTGACCCAGTGCTGGGAGGGCCAACCAAGAGGGCCTCTATGGCTCGTGGGCCAAACCCACGAGCTTCAAGCTCAGTAAGAGACTCTGTCTCAAAGAATAAGGCAAGATGGACCAGAGGGTCAAAGCACTTGCTGCCAAGCTTGGCGACCTCAATTTGATGCCCAGGACCAACAAGGTAGAAAGACAGAACTGACACCTACAGGTTGTCCTTTGACCTCCACATACACACCACAGGACTCAAATATGAACAGACAGACAAACACAGACACACACACACATACCTTACACACCCAGACATATACACAGAGACAAAGACACACACACACATACACACACATACACACATGCATAGACACAGACACAGAAACACAGATACACACAAAGACATACAAACACTGAGACACAGAGACACAAACCACACATGCACACACGGAGAGACACACACACATACACACAAAGACACAGACATAATAAATGAATAAAATGTAGAAATAAATGCATAAATTAATAAGAGAGTGGTTGAAGAAGACACCCAACATCAGTGTGGCCTCTAAACATGTGCACTCATACACACAAACACAGACATGCACAGAAAGAACAGAAGAGTGTCTTCCCGGCAGGTCCCAATCCCCATCACGGAGGGCCTGGATCCCTTGACTCTGCTGACAGACGATGCAGATGTGGCCACCTGGAGCAACCAGGGTCTGCCCAGTGACCGCATGTCCACTGAGAACGCCACCATCCTGTGCAACACGGAGCGCTGGCCGCTGATTGTGGATGCCCAGCTTCAGGGGATCAAATGGATCAAGAACAAATATGGCAGCGAGCTGAAGGCCATCCGCCTGGGACAGAAGAGGTGCGACTGGCTCTGAACAGGGCTCGAGGCAGGGCGGGTGTTTTCCCAGCCTCTGTGCACACAGGAACATCAGGCGCTGTGTGTGAGTTAGATGGCAGGGGGGGGGGCGGGGACGACACACGACTGGTGAGGGGATGCATCGACTCTCAAGGTACAGCTGGGGATTGCCAGGTGCTGTGTGCACCTGTGCCTTGGGTTCCACGTGTGAGATGGATGGTGCCCAGGCACCTTGCATAGGCATCTTAGTCCCTGCAGGTTTGTGAAATGGTGGCTCTACAAACGGGTGCTGGCCCGCGGGCACTGAGAACAGCACCCTGCCATCGCTGTCCCACAGGGGAGAACTGGACACTGGCTCTGGGCTGGCTTTGCATCCTCTTGGCTGCTGATTGGCTGGGAGGCTCCAGGATGGTCTTTTCTCATCTCTAATAAGGTTTATATTCTGGTCCCTGAGGCATGCCCTGGTGTCTTTTGTGCCCGTAGCTATCTTGACGTTATTGAACAAGCCATCTCAGAGGGAGACATCTTGCTCATTGAGAACATTAGCGAGACTGTGGAGCCCGTTCTGGACCCATTGCTGGGCAGGAACACGATCAAAAAGGGGAGGTAAAGGCCAGGTGTAGTGCACGCCTTTAATCCCAGCACTCAGGAGGCAGAGGCTGGTGGCTCTCTGGCATCCACTGTTGTTCTCCAGCCATCCTGGGATTTGCTAGTGGTTCATAGGCCACATGAATACCCCATGCAGCATGGCCACCCAAAGGAAAGACAGACGTGGCCTCCAGTAGCCACCAACCAGAGTTCCTGGGGGAGGGAAGGGTAGGCCGCCGGACCCAGTGTCACCCTCTCCACCGCCACTCACCCATAGGTACATTAAGATCGGTGACAAAGAAGTGGAATACCACCCTGATTTCCGCCTGATCCTGCACACCAAGTATTTCAACCCCCACTACAAGCCCGAGATGCAGGCACAGTGCACACTCATCAACTTCCTGGTCACCAGGGACGGGCTTGAGGACCAGCTTCTGGCTGCTGTGGTGGCCAAAGAGCGCCCGGACCTCGAGCAGCTGAAGGTAACTGCCCTGGATGACCAGTCGCACGTCAACATCAGAGATGCCCCAGGGGCCCAGGGCCAGGTGGGGGTAAGCAGGTTGCCCTGGGCCTACATGACCCCCTGGACCAAGAGAATTTTCTGGGGGGTCCCATGTGTCTCCAGGGTTGTCTCTGAAGGTGCCGAAGGCCCTCAACCAACACCAGGCATCCTTTCTCCTTCCCCAGTGTATTCCTCACCCAGCCGTTGTTATAAGTCAGTGGCCACTGCACATAAGAACGGGCCTCAGCATCGGCAGATGGCCCTGAAGCTCAAAGCCATCCCCCGGAAGGCTCTGCTTCAGGCTGCCTGGGGCTCCATAGCCCTTGTCTAGCACGCACGCGTGAAATTCTCAGCACCACAAAGAAAAAATGTTTTTGTTTTGAAACATTTTTTGCAGGTCCGGCTAGCCTGGAACTTACTATGTACAGCAGGCTGGCCTTGAATTTACCATGAAGACCAGGCTGGCCTTGGTCTCACAGAGATCCACCTGCCTCTGCCTCCCGAGTGCTGGGGTTACAGGCATGTGCCACCTTGCCCAGCCTAGGAAAAAAGTTTCTTTTTTTTAATTTTATTTTTATTATTATTTTTTATTATCCTTTATGTGTATGAGTGTACTGTCTGCATGCAGGTTGGTGCACCCATGTCGTGCAATGCCACGGAGGTCAGAAGAGGGTGTCAGATTCCCCTGCAACTGGAGTCAAAGACGGTTCTTATCAGCCATGTGGGTGCTGGGAATTGAACCCTGGTCCTCTGCAAGAGCAGTCAGCGCTCTTAACTGCTGAGCCATCTCTCCAGCCCCTGGGGTTTCTAAGAAAGGGTCTGGGGGCTGGGCATGGTGAAGCACACCTTTAATCCCAGCACTCAGGAGGCAGAGGCAGGTGGATATCTGTGAGTTCAAGGCTAGCCTGGTCTACATAGTGAGCCACTCCAGGCCAGCTGGAGCTACAGGGAGACCCTGTCTCAAAAAGAAAAACAAAACAAAAAGAGGTCTGGGGCTGAGGATGGCTCAGTCACTGAAGAGCTTGCTGTGAAGAGTGAGGATCCGAGTTCGATTCCCAGAACCCACACAAAGAGCCAGCATGGGGTCTGGAGAAATGGCTCAGGGTGGAGAGCACTTGCTGTTCTTATGGAGGACTGGGTTGCATTGCTATCACCCACGTGTCGGCTCACAACCATCCGTAACTCCAGTTCCAGGGGATCCAATGACCTCTTCTCATCTTCATGGATTTTGAAAGACAGTGGCACACGTACTTATCTGCAGGCAAAATACTCATATACATGAAACATAAATAAGGAAATAAATAAATGAAAACCAAAATGGACAGTGTCTGAGAAATAATGGCTGAGGTCAAGTTGACCTCTGGCCTTCCATACACACATGCACGCACACATTCATAAACATGCTTGTACACACACACACACACACACACATACACACGCATGTGTCCTCATGACCAACTACGTGGCAGCCCTTTCCCCAGCTCTTCCTCAGACACAGTATGGCTCGGAGGAGTCTTGCTCTTGGTCTCCACAGCGGAAGGCTTGCTGGGTGAAAGTCCCTCTGCCTAGCCTTGGCTAAGCCTACCACCACGTCTGCAGGCCAACCTCACCAAATCACAGAATGAATTCAAGATCGTACTGAAAGAGCTGGAAGACTCTCTCCTGGCTCGGCTCTCAGCGGCCTCAGGGAACTTTCTGGGAGACACCGCCTTGGTGGAAAATCTGGAGACCACCAAACACACGGCCAACGAGATCGAGGAGAAGGTGGGCCCCGAGGACCCGGCAGGCCACCCTGCAACCCTGCCGAGGCACAGGGAGGGTCTGACAGCAATTATCTAGACCAACGAGGCCTGCGGGCCTGTCTGTAGGGCACGGTCTTGATTGCCAGTTGACACAGGAAGAGCCAGGCCATCGTGGGCAGTGACATTTCCTAGGCCAGGGGTCCTGAACTACGTAACACAGGAGAACGCTGTCGGGAGCAACCGAGCACACAGTCCTTTCTCTCTGCTCTTGAGTGTGGGTAGGGCGCAACACATTGAGTTCTTCCTGCCTTGACTCCCACAATAGTGCACTGTAAACTGGAATTATAAGCCAAGCCACACAAACCTACTTCTGCCTTAAGTGAAAACAGGACAGCACCCAGACGGGGGGTGGGGCTCCCTCCAAGCCCCTTTTGTTTGCTCCAAGGTCCAAGAGGCAAAAATCACAGAGGCCAAGATCAACGAGGCGAGGGAGAACTACCGCCCAGCTGCGGCCCGGGCATCTCTGCTGTACTTCATCCTCAACGACCTCAGCAAGATTAACCCCATCTACCAGTTCTCCCTCAAGGTTGACCACACCAGGATGCCAGGCTGGGGGTCAGGGGAGCTGGAGTCAACAGATCCCTGGGGGCAGTGTACCTTGAAGGGGAGGCAGGGCAGGGAGCCAGGACACTGGAGCAACCCAGTGCTAGCCTCCCGGGTGCTGGGGGAGGGGGTCTCGCCACACCGCCCTCCCCTGGTGCCCCAGTGCCCCTCCAGAAGCCAGAGCTGCAGGCTCACTTGGTCTGCTCCTCAGGCCTTTAACGTGGTGTTCGAGAAAGCCATCCAGAAGACAGAACCTGCCGATGAGGTGAAACAGCGTGTCAACAACCTGACGGACCAGATCACCTACTCCGTGTTCATGTACACGGCACGCGGGCTCTTCGAGCGTGACAAACTCATTTTCCTGGCTCAGGTCACCTTCCAGGTAATGCAGCCCCTTGCCAGTCAGAATGTGCTCCCTACACTGTGGCCTGGGCATCCTCAGGGCCTCAGACCCTCATCTGGGCCTGCAGGATCCAAACCAGCACCTAAGCAGCTTCTCAGGTGATGGTAAAGTCTGGGGTGCCTGGTGGGGAACAAACTCAGAGCTGTATTCAGTGGACACCCGAGAAGCAGACCTGCGTGCTAAGAAAGGCCACTGCCACTGTATGATGCCAACTCTGATAGACAGTCCTTAGCCTAAGTGTCCCGAGAAAGACAGAAGACAGCCAAATGGCTGAGTAGGGAGTGCTGTCTGCCACGCCCAGGGGTCTGAGTTTAATCTCCAGGACTCCACGGTGGGAAGAAGAGACTCCTCCTGTAAGTTATCCTCTGACCTACACACACACACACACACACACACACACACACACACACACGGTAATAAATCATTTTTGTGGGGCTGGAGAGATGGCCTAGCAGTTAAGAGCGCCGACTGCTCTTGCAGAGGACCGGGGTTCGATCCCCAGCACCCACATGGTGGCTGAGAACTGTCTGTAACTCCAATTCCAGGAGAACTCCAGTTCCAGGGGAATCTGACACCCTCTTCTGACCTCCGGGGCATTGCACGACATGGGTGCACAAACCTACATGCAGACAATACATTCATACACACAAATAAATTAAATTAAATTAAATTAAATTAAATATTTTTGTAATTTAAAAAGCAAGACAATATGGTCACAGGACATGTGAGTTAAGAGCAGAATGGGAGCCAGGCACAGTGGGGCACACCTTTAATGCCAAGCACGGTAGGGCACACCTTTAATCCCAGCTTTCCAGAGGCAGATCTCTGTAGGTTCAAGGCCACCTGGTCTACATAGCAAGTTCAAGTCCACCTGGTCTACATAGTGAGTTCAAGGCCAGCCTGGGATGGGGGCAGGGAGAACAAAGTTCTGACAGATGCTATAAACATGGATGAGCCTTAAACATGTGCTAGTGAGGGCTGGAGAGCTGACTCGGTGGTTAAGAGCACTGTGCTTTGCAGAGGACCTCAGTACCCAGCACCACAGAGCGGCCAGTAACTACAGTTCCACGAGATCTGACACCCTCTTCCGACCTCTGAAGTTGTTGCATGCACGTGGTACACTTACATACGTGAAGTCGTTGCTAGAACGTGGTACACTCACACAAAGTCATTGCACACATGTGGTATACTTACATACATGAAGTCATTGCTCACATGTGGTACACTTACATGAAGTTGCACACCTGTGGTACACTTACATACATGAAGTTGCACACATGGTACAGTTACATATATGAAGTTGCATGCATGTGGAGTATTTTTTTTTTTATTTCCGTATGTGTATGAATGTACTGTCTGCATGCAAGTTTGTGCACCCGTGTCGTGCAATGCCGCGGAGGTCAGAAGAGGGTGTCGGATTCCCCTGGAACTGGAGTTCTCCTGGAATTGGAGTTTCAGACGGTTCTCAGCCGCCATGTGGGTGCTGGGGATCGAACCCGGGTCCTCTGTAAGAGCGGTCGGCGCTCTTAACCGCTAGGCCATCTCTCCAGCCCCGCATGTGGAGTATTTAACACTCGCCTGCTTCTACGTGCAGCCGAGAGCCAGGAGACACGGAGACAACTGGTGATGCCACGGGCTGGGCAGTGGAGGAGGACGGCCTTCTTAGTGGAGAGGGGGTTTTGATTTAGGGTGGTGGAAATGTTCTAGAACTAAATTGTAGTCATCGTGTAGCCCTGTGAGTGTATAAATGCCAGCAGGTTATGCCCTGCGTAGGTTAAAGTGGTAGACGCTGTTAGTGTGTTTTGGCACAATTTAAAAAACACGAAGTGCAAACAGAAGAGCTCCTGCCCCACCCTCTCCTGCCCCACCCTCGGCCCAGGTCTTATCCGTGAAGAAGGAGCTGAACCCCTTGGAGCTGGACTTCCTCCTACGGTTCCCTTTCAAGGCTGGCGTCCTGTCACCGGTGGACTTCCTGCAACACCAGAGCTGGGGTGGAATCAAGGTGGGTCCTCGCACTCAGACGGCATCCTGACGTCCTCGCTGACCTGCTCAGGTCCAGAGGAGAGTTTCATCCATAGGGACCTGCAGCAAACCCCACTGTATCAAGGCTCAGTACATAGGGACCCAAGGAAGGCGGTGCCTCAGGGCAGGACAGTGTTGGCGATCCCCTCCCTGGAGGCTGAGGGGTCGGGGGAGGCTGGACAGGGGCCGGTACCCATCCCCAGCTGGACTCCCCATTGGAGACATGACTCAGTTTGCAGGAAGGACAGAAAAGGCCACTCCCCCAGAGCCCTGGGTTGGCCTGAGGCCTCTTCCCAGGGCCCACTAAAAGCCATCTGGGGAAGGTGTCTACCAGTTCAGGCTGAGCAGGTGGTCACTGCAGTGCCACGTCTGTCCTAGGCTTTGGCAGAGATGGATGAGTTCAAAAATCTGGACAATGATATTGAAGGCTCTGCCAAGCGGTGGAAAAAACTGGTGGAGTCCGAGGCTCCCGAGAAAGAGATCTTCCCCAAAGAGTGGAAGAACAAGACGGCGCTGCAGAAGCTCTGCATGGTGCGCTGCATGAGGCCGGACCGCATGACCTATGCCATCAAGTGAGTGTCCCTCAGTCCCCAGGGCAGAGAGGTGGTTGGGAACCACTCAGCCAGTGCTCTGTAGATTTGACTCTTAGCTAAGTAAGGCTCCTTTGCCTGCATGGCCATTTTGTGAGACACTCTTTTTTAAAAATTTTATGCCAGGCGTGGTGGCACACGCCTTTAGTCCTAGCACTTGGGAGGCAGAGGCAGGCGGATCTCTGTGAGTTCAAGGCCAGCCTGGTCTACATAGTGAGCTCCAGGCCAGCTGGGACTAAAGGGAGACCCTGTCTCAAAAAGACAGAAAAAAATTTTATGTATGAGTGTTTTTCCTGCATGTATGGAAATGTACCATGTATGTAAGTGTGCATGTAATGCCTGCAGAGGCCAAAAGAGGGTGTCTGATCCCCTAGAACTTGAATCACTGACAGTTGTTAGCTGCCATGTAGGTGCTTGGGAGGTGACCTGAGTCCTCTGCAAGAGCAGCCAGTGCTCCTAAGCTCTGAGCCACCTCTCCAGGCCCTCGGTGGACCACTCCAATTCCTTCCATAGCCAAGGATGACTCTCACCCCCCAGCCTCCGGACTCTGCCTCCCGAGTGCAGGGATTACAGCCATGCACCAGTTTTATGCAGTGCTAGGGACTGAACCCAGGGCCTTGGACAGGTCAGGCAAGCATTCTACTAATTAAGCCATGTCCCCAGCCCCCATCCTGAGTTCTTGGTTGACTCTCAGGGCGGCCCCACTGACCTGTAGAGATACCCTGTAACAGGGAACAGGGAAGAGATACCCTGTAACAGGGGACAGGGAAGAGATACCCTGTCGGAAGAGATACCCTGTAACAGGGGACAGGGAAGAGAGACCTGTAACAGGGAACAGGGAAGAGATACCCTGTAACAGGGGACAGGGAAGAGATACCCTGTCGGAAGAGATAACCTGTAACAGGGGACAGGGAAGAGATAGCCTGTAACAGGGGACAGGGAAGAGATACCTGTAACAGGGGACAGGGAAGAGATACCTATAACAGGGGACAGGGAAAAGATACTGTAACAGGGGACAGGGAAGAGATACCCTGTAACAGGGGACAGGAATCAGGGCTCCCCATTCTAGGCTCCAATGTTAAAAGCAAATGGGACTCTCAGGAGGGTGGTTTGGAGAGGAGAGGGCAGGCCGTCAGCGGCGGAGGACGCTCCGTGGCTAATTTAATGCCAGTGTTGATGAATGTCCATTGAGACCCATCCTCAGGACCCGAGCCCTGCAAGGCTGGAAGAGGATGGGTGGCTAAGGGAAGGCAGGGGTTCAGAACAGAGTCCAAGGTCCAGCTCAGAGCAGGTGGGGTGGCTTCTCCCTCCCCATCTCACCCTGTGCAGCCTATACACAGCCAGGTTTCCCCAGAGCACCTACAGCCCCACAGAAGTCACTTCTGACATACGGAGCAAGGCAGGGCCCGACAGAGGCACTCGTTATGCGTGGACTTCTTCTTCGTTTTGTTTTCCTCCAAGGAAAAGGAAGGAGCCAGAAGCAGTGGGAGGAAGTGGGCAGAGAAAAAGAGGAAGTATCCCTGATAAGGTGGGAGGGCTGGTAGGGGAGAGAAGCACGGGCTGGATCAGACGATGGAGGGAGATTGGGCAGAGTTTGGGAGAGGCCTGGGCACAAGGCCCTGACTATCAACAGGACTTCCACCCACTAGGGATAGTCTGGGAACTGGCAGGGCTTCAGGTAGCCACCCCTGCATGTGGCATCACTAATTCAGCCTCAGAGAATGGTCCTTTGGGGCCTGGGGAGATGGCTAGTCAGTTAAGCGTCTACACACTACTTTTGAGTTTGATCCCTGGGACACATATAAAAAGCTAGGTTTGGGGCTCGGCTGGGAGAGATAGGCCTAGCGGTAAACGTAGGCGCCGACGGCTCTTTTCTTGCAGGAGGACCTGGTTTCGATCCCAGCACCCACCACCCATGGCGGCTAAGAAACCGTCCGTAAAACTTCCAATTCCAGGAGAACTTCAGTGTCCTTTCCAGGGGAATCCGAAGACCCTCTTCTGACCTCCGGCCCATTTGCATGACACGGGTGTGCACAGACCTTGCATGGCAGACCGTTACATTCATACACATACAAAAAATAACTATAAACTAATTTAAATAAAAAAAAAAAAATTTAAAAAGCTAGGTTTGGGGCCAGGCATGGTGGTGCAGTTTAATCCCAGCACTTGGGAGACAGAGGCAGGCCAGATCTCGTGAGTTCAAGGCCAGCCTGGTCTACAGTAACAGCTCCAGGCCAGCTGGGACTAAAAGGGAGACCTGTCTCAAAAATACCAAAAAACAACAACAACAAACCAAAAAACCCTAGTTTAGGGCTGGAAGAGATGGCTTCAGCGGCACTGGCTGCTCTTTAGAGAACCCACAGTGCGGCCAAAGAACTGTTATAAACTCCAGTTCCCGGGGATCCAAACCCTCTCTGACTTCTCTGGGCATTGTACAACACAGGTGCACTTACATACAGGCAGCATTATACTATACACATAATAAAAATAAAAAAAAATAAAATAAAATATTTTTTTTAATTTTTTTTATTAATTTTTATTATTTCTGTATGTGTATGTAATGTGACTGTCTCATTGCAGGTTTTTGCAAAACTTCGTGTCGTGCAATGCAGCGGAGGTCAGAAGCGGGTGTCGGATTCCCCTGGAACTGGAGTTCTCCTGGAATTGGAGTTTCAGACGGTTCTCAGCCGCCATGTGGGTGCTGGGGATCGAACCCGGGTCCTCTGTAAGAGCGGTCGGCGCTCTTAACCGCTAGGCCATCTCTCCAGCCCCATAAAATATTTTTTTTAAAGCTACATTTAGTGCCAGGCATGGTAATGCATACCTCTAATTCCAGGACTCTAAGGACAGAGGCAGGCAGGGAGATCTCTGTGAGATGGAGGCCAGCCTGGTCTACATAGCAAGTTCCAAGGCAGCTGGGGATATAGAGAGACCCTATCTCAAACAAAAAGCTAGGTTTAATGCTATGCACTATAACCCCAGCACTTGGGAAGCAGAGGCAGGCAGATCTCTCTCTCTGAATTTAAGGCCAGCCTGGTCTACATAAAGTTCCAGGCTAGCTAAGGCTAAAGGGAGACCTTGTCTCAAAAATGCCAAAAAAAAATTAAAAAAAAAGTAAATTTGAAGCCAGGCATGGTGTTTTAATTCCCAGTACTTGGGAAGCTGAAGCATGTAGTGAGATTGAGACCAGCTTGGCCTACATAGTGAGTTCCAGGGCAGCTGGGGCTACAGGAAGAACCTGTCTGAAAACAATAATAAGCGGGCTGGAGAGATGGCCCAGTGGGTTAAGAACACTGACTGTTTCTTACAGAGGACTCAGGTTCAGTTCCCAGGACCAACGCGGTGGCTAACAAATGTCCATAGCTCCAGTTCCAGGGGATCTAATGCCGTCTTCTGACCTCCTCAGGCATTGCACCACATGGGTGCACTTACACACATGCAGGCAATACATTCACACACATAAAATAAATAATAAATAAATGAAGGTGGAGCTATTGAAGATAGCTGATGTTGCCCCTGCCCACTTGTGCACATATGCACACCCACGCATAAACACACAGGTACGGAGAGTGGCTGGGCAGAGACACAGGCAAGCAGGCAGACAGACAGAATGGCCCTTTGGCCTGGCCACTTAGTAGACAAAGCTGATGCCTGTCCTGGGAATCAATTCACAGCCTGGGCTCCTGGCCACAGTCCTGCTTTCAAAGCTGGGTCTGGGCAGTAGCACCTCTGCAACCCTGGAGACTCAATGAGAACCCAGAGAGCTTGGCTACCTGTGGTGGAGGGCAGCGGGCAGATACCTGGAATAAAAAGTTCACCCTGAACACTGGACTGCTGGGGGAGGACCACCTGAGGGACCTGGACTGCTGGGGGAGGACCACCTGAGGGATCTGGACTCTGGGGAAGGACCACCTGAGGGACCATGGACTACTGGGGGAGGACCACCTGAGGGATCTGGACTACTGGGGGAGGACCACTTGAGGGACCTGGACTGCTGGGGGAGGACCACCTGAGGGACCTGGACTGCTGGGGGAGGACCACCTGAGGGACCATGGACTACTGGGGGAGGACCACCTGAGGGACCTGGACTGCTGGGGGAGGACCACCTGAGGGACCATGGACTACTGGGGGAGGACCACCTGAGGGACCTGGACTACTGGGGGAGGACCACCTGAGGGACCATGGACTACTGGGGGAGGACCACCTGAGGGACCTGGACTGCTGGGGGAGGACCACCTGAGGGACCTGGACTCCTGGGGGAGGACCACCTGAGGGACCTGGACTGCTGGGGGAGGACCACCTGAGGGACCATGGACTACTGGGGGAGGACCACCTGAGGGACCTGGACTGCTGGGGGAGGACCACCTGAGGGACCTGGACTCCTGGGGGAGGACCACCTGAGGGACCTGGACTACTGGGGGAGGACCACCTGAGGGACCATGGACTGCTGGGGGAGGACCACCTGAGGGACCTGGACTGCTGGGGGAGGACCACCTAAGGGACCTGGACTCCTGGGGGAGGACCACCTGAGGGACCTGGACTCCTGGGGGAGGACCACCTGAGGGACCTGGACTACTGGGGGAGGACCACCTGAGGGACCATGGACTACTGGGGGAGGACCACCTGAGGGACCTGGACTGCTGGGGGAGGACCACCTGAGGGACCATGGACTACTGGGGGAGGACCACCTGAGGGACCTGGACTGCTGGGGGAGGACCACCTGAGGGACCTGGACTGCTGGGGGAAGACTACCTGAGGGACCTGGACTGCTGGGGTAGGACCACCTGAGGGACCTGGACTGCTGGGGGAGGGCCACCTGAGGGACCATGGACTGCTGGGGGAGGACCACCTGAGGGACCTGGACTGCTGGTGGAGGACCACCTGAAGGACCTGGACGCTGGGGGAGGACCACCTGAGGGACCTGGACGCTGGGGGAGGGGTGCTTAGCAGGAAGCTGAGGTTCTACAGTCCCCTCAGCAGAGCTCTCTCCCTTTCACCATCTCTCACTGACCTCTAGGGCCTTCCATATCCAGGGCAGTTTCCAGCTACTGGGAGGGGCTGCCCCTCCCTGGGCCTGCTGGGTGTCCAGTATGGATAAAGCCAAGGTGAGGCAGGGCACCTGAGTGCTGGTACAGGCTTGTTTAGAATGCTTGAAGCCCTGGGTTCCATGCCCAGCACTGCATAAAGGGGAGGTGGTGACAAACACTGCCTGTAATTGCAGAACTTGGAAGTAGAGGCAGGAGGATCAAGAATTCAAGGTTATCCTCATCTACAAAGCAAGTTTAGGCCAGCCTGGACTACATGAGACCCTGTCTCAAAAACAAGCATGCAGCCAAAGTAGATGTTACTCTCCTCACAGACAGAGGAGTCTCTGCATCCTTCAGAGGCCTGGCTCTGCTTAAGGAAGTCTGCCCAGAGAGGCCCAACCGCCCCTCCCCGCTCCCTCCACTGCAGCCCCCCGCAGTGCTGGTCCCCAGCAGGCCCCAAGTCTGGGGTCCCACAGAACGTGTCTCCCTCAGGAACTTCGTGGAAGAGAAGATGGGCAGCAAGTTTGTGGAAGGTCGGAGCGTGGAGCTCTCCAAGTCCTACGAAGAAAGCAGCCCCTCTGCCCCCATCTTCTTCATCCTGTCCCCTGGCGTCGACCCCCTCAAAGATGTGGAGGCCCTGGGTAAGTACAGCAGGCGGGCAGGCATCATCAGGCCCCAGGGAAATGAAAATTAAAAGCATAGAGAGACTGTGTCCACCCATGAGTGTGGGTAAGTCACAACCAGTGAGTATCAAGGGGTTGAGGTAGAGAGACAAGTCTCTGGGACACTGCTGGGGAAATGAAAGATGGCGCAGAAACCTGCACACAGAATGACCACAGCACCCCAAAATTCCACAGCTGGCTCTGTCCTCAGAGAGCTTGAAAGCAGGTATGAAAGCAAGTCAGCGTCCACAGTCAGGAGGCAGAGACAGCGCTGGTGCTCAGCTCTCGTTCTCCTTTCTGTCTGGTCTCGGACCCCAGCATGTGTGCTCTACGCTTTCAGTTGCTGTGATAAAGAACTCTGACCAAAACCAAGTTGGGGAGGAAAGGCTTTCTCTGGCTCACATCTCCAGAGTCACAGTTTGTCACTGAGGGAGCCCAAAGTAGGAACCTGGAAGCAGGAGCCGAAGCTCAGGCCGTGGAGGAACGCTCCTCACTGGCTTGCTCCCTTGGCCCGTGCTCAGCCTGCCCTCTTATACACAACCTGCCCAGGGGTGCCACCACCCACAGTGAGCTGGGCCCTCCCACACCACTCAACAATCAAGAAAACACCCCACAGACATGGCCACAGGCCAGTCCAATGGAGGCCACTCCCCTATTGAGGCTCGCTCAACCCAGGTGTGTCGAGTTTTGATACTAAAGCTCTCCAGCACAGCATGAGATGGTGAAAGCCACATTCATGGTGGGTCTTCCCTCCTCTAGAAATACCGTCATGGACACATAGTGACCCTACGTCCAATCAAGCTGATCATCAAAATGAACCATCACGAATCCACCAGAAAAGTGAACTAACACAGTGTAGGCAGAGCATGCTGTGGAATATTATTCTGCTGTGAACAGGACAAGGTCTTTCTCCAGCCTCAGATGGCCTGGAACTCCATATGTAGACCAGACTGGCCTTGAACTCACAGAGATCGGCCTGCCTCTGCAGAGTGCTGGGATTGAGAGGCGTGTGCCAACACACCGGGCTGTCAAGCATTAGGCTTATGAAAAAAGCCAGAAGCAATGGTCTCAGATGTGATCCCATTTACATGAAATGTCCCTGACAAGTCGATCCACAGGGACAGGGAGCATTCTGCCAGGCATAGAGCAGGGAGGGAGTCACTGTGGTCATGAGGCATTCCAGGGTGGCGAGTGTCCCTGGTGTCCCTGGGCCGCACCCTTGAGATGGCCAAAGCCCAGTCAGGTTACGGGATGTCTGTTTCCCTGCAATAAACAATATGAGAAGCGTGTGGATTTCCCGGCTGTGGGTCGCAAGGCCCAAACCACTGTTGCTGAATCACCTCTGCATTTTTCCTGTTTTTCCTCTCTTTAGGGAAAAAACTGGGATTTACCATAGACAATGGCAAACTGCACAATGTGTCCCTGGGGCAGGGACAGGAGGTGGTGGCTGAGAATGCCCTGGATGTGGCTGCCGAGAAAGGGCACTGGGTCATTCTGCAGGTGAGAGTCGCCCAGGCATGGAGGCCTGGATCCTCCAGATGACACGGCCCCTCCCCTCACCTAGGCACCCACATGTGTGCGCGGCATTAGGAAACACCCTGCCCACCCTAGGGATGCTATAGGGAGCCCCATCCTCGTGGGCCTGAGGCGAGGTGACTAACCCCACTGTCTGCTACAGAACATCCACCTGGTGGCGCGGTGGCTGAGTACCCTGGATAAGAAAGTGGAACGCTACAGTACAGGCAGCCATGACGACTACAGAGTGTTCATGAGTGCGGAGCCAGCTCCCAGCCCCGAAGCACACATCATTCCCCAGGGCATCCTGGAAAATGCCATCAAAATCACCAATGAGCCGCCCACAGGCATGTACGCCAATCTGCACAGGGCTCTGGACCTCTTCACTCAGGTAGGGCGGATGTAATTAGATGGTTCTACACCTAGCAGGCCTGGGGCCCAGGCTAAGGGAAATGCCAGGCCAGAGGAGATGAGGGTCACCTCAGAGCTCCAGAGAGCCCTCGGCCACGGTCTCCTACCCACTCCACCCCCAGCTTGCTCACACACCTGCACACACCTCACATTGCAGCATGTACCTGGAAGACTGGGTGAAAGGCACCTGCCACTGAGGCATTAATGGAGGAAATGTGGTCTTGAATCAACTTCAAGACCCTGTCATCTCTGTCACAGCACTTCCCTGACCCTGCTCCCATCCTCATAGCTGCTCTGAAAGTGATGAGTGACTGACAGGTGGTGGTGACAGTGTCCCCACTGGGGCTCTGGCTCTGTGGCCCAGTGTCCTCACCTTTGGTCCCCTCCTCTGACTCACCCCTAAACAGACCCAGCAGGGTGAACAGGACTCTACGAAAGCTGTGGCTCCTAGCTCCCTCCAGAATAGGAGGAGCCTCAAAGGCAGAGGCTGCCTGGCACCCTAGGGCCTCAGAGAGCAGCATGCCTGCCTGGCAGGGTCTCCAGTACCTCCCCTCCACCCACGTCTGTGTACAGGGCTCTGACTCAGCTTCTCATGCTCAAGTCTTCCCTGCAGCCTCCCTGCCACACACACACACACACACACACACACACACACACACACACACACACACACACACCATAGCCCTGCCCAGCACTCCTGCAAGCCCCAGGGAACTGGTGTCCTTCTCTCTGCTCTGCTCCAACCCTCTGTGCACATGCTGCTTTTCCAGGCTCAAGTCCAAACCTCTCTGTATTATCCTCACGTGTCTAACATAGAGAGGACCCAGAACAGAACTTCTCTAGTTCGTGTAACACAGTCAGCCACTAACCTGCTCACAACCCACTTCTACAAGACCTAGGTGCCATCAGCGTGCAGATTATAGAGACCTGAAGGTGGCTGGCAGGTGCTGTTGAGAGTAAGGCCCGTCCCTGGCTGGTCATGCTGCTGGCTGCCATGTGGCAGGTGGTGGTCAAGACTGTGACCCGGGCTGGCAGACAATTGGGGAAGGATGTGGGTCCCTGAAAATGAGAACCCAGTGTGGGACGCATACGCACAGGGTCAAGGCTGCCTTCCCGGTACAGAAGGTGCTCACAAGCACTGCAGACTACATGCTGTGTGCAACCCAAGCTGTAGTCAGTTCTACCTTCTTTTGCTTTTCATTCCTATTCTTTTACAGAAATCTGTGTGGGACAGACTGGGCGGGGCACTGTTGGCAGGGCCAGGGGCCTTTCTACAGCCAGCCTGAGCATCCTGAGTGCCAGTGCAGTAGGACTCATAAAAAGGAATATGCTAAAATAGTGATTTAAATGTATCTGGAGGCTGTTGAGAGTGCTACGTGGTTAAACATTTGCCACTAAGCCTGGTAACTTTAGTTCAGTCCCCAGAACCCACATGGTGAAAGGAGAGAACTGAGTCCCACAAGCTGTCCTCACACACCTGCACACCCACAAACAAACTAACAAACTAACTTAATAAATGTAAAAAATTAAATGTATATTGGGGTTGGAGATGATGATACATACCTGTAATCTCAGCACTCACAAGACAGAGACAAGAGGATTGCAAGTTCCTGGCCAGCCTGAGCTACATAGCAAGTTCCAGGCCAGCTCGAGCTACGTAGCAAGTTCTAGGCCAGCCCGAGTTACATAGCAAGTTCCAGGCCAGCCTGAGCTACATAGCAAGTTCCTGGCCAGCCTGAGCTACATAGCAAGTTCCAGGCCAGTCTGAGCTACATAGCAAGTTCCAGGCCAGCCTGAGCTACATAGCAAGGACCCTGACTCAAAAAGAAACAAAAACAAAACAAAAAATACATTACATAGTGCAGGAAACATACAAACCAGTAACATGGTTTTGTAACTTTCCTGAGGAGATATGATCGAATGTCTATTCACTTCGGATAGGGCACTGATGACAAACACATGCATGTAAAACATATGAACATAAAAAATTGTACATACATGCATGACATTCACTTGTTCTCATACACATGTAAAATATAAATTCATGCACACTATATATAAAATATACATACATGCCTGCATACCACACACATGCACATGAAAATGGAAAAAGAAGCTGGGTGTGGAGGTGCACGCCTCCTTTAATCCCAGCACTCAGGAGGCAGAGGCAGGCAGATCTCTGTGAGTTCAAGGCCAGCCTGGTCTACACAGCGAGTTCTAGGACAGCTGAGACTAAAGGGAGACCCTGTCAAAAGACTAAAGAACTGGGAGCACCTCCTGATCTTCAGACAGGTGACCCTACAGCTGGTCTGAGGGCCCAGTTTGGGTCAGGTCAGAGACTGGGCTGAGTACCACTAGGGGCATCCTGATGTCGTGCCAGCCTCTCCACTTGTTGGTGGCCCCTGACAGGACACGCTGGAGATGTGCACCAAGGAGATAGAGTTCAAGTGCATCCTCTTCGCCTTGTGCTACTTCCACGCGGTGGTGGCCGAGAGGCGCAAGTTCGGTGCCCAGGGCTGGAACCGGTCCTACCCCTTCAACAATGGGGACCTCACCATCTCCATCAACGTGCTCTACAATTACCTGGAGGCCAACCCCAAGGTGAGGTGTGCCTGGTGGTCTGTGTGGTCCCTGTGTCTCCAGGATCTTGGCATCATCGTATGCCAAGAATTTAAAAAGCGCAGACAGATAGCAAAGGGGCAAGACACCTGCTTGAGAAGCAAAGCACCTGAGCAGATCAGACACTGCACCAGTGAGCTGAGGGCTCCCTGGGTTAGAACGTCAGAGGCCCAGGTCTATGTTTGAGGCCTAGGAAGTGGGGAGCTTGTTGCTAAGGGGAAGAGTCTGAGTGGTTTTCCAGGCTTTTAAAGTTTTTTATTTTTTATTTTATGTGTGTTTTGCCTGTGTGTGTGTCTAAGTGCACCAATGTTGTGCAATGGCCTCAGCAGCAAGAAGGGATTGGATCCCCTGGAACTGGAGTTACAAGTGGTTGTTAGCCGCCATGTGGTGCTGGGAACCAAACCCTGGTCCCCTGCAAGAGCGGCCAGCGCTCTTAGCCACTGAGCCACTTCTCCAGTCCCGGGGTCTCTGTTTTGATTGACGGCCTTGGGTTATGTGTTTCTCTACCACATATGTCCCTTCCCATGATGCAACTGATTTTAATCATAGGCACACCCAATTATGCACAAGTACATGATGGTAAACAGAGTCTCCCCTAAAAGTTCCCTCAAAGGATAGTTTGCCTTAGTGTGAATATCACTCAAAACTAGTTCAGAGTGGATTGGCCCCTGCCTCTCATACACAGATATGCTCTGAAGTAGGTTTGAATGGAAACTGACCACGAAAGGGGAGTTATCAAATGGTTCCTAAGGGAGGAACCACTTGTTTGGAACACAGCTTATGTACACCTGGACACAAGCGAGGGTTAGAATGGGAGCCACATGTTGAGCTTCCCGGGCTTGGCCTGTCTCACTTCCATCCATCCTTTGTCCCTCCTGTCCTTTTTGGTAGATCTCTCTTACACTTAACAGATGGCAAATGGGTTCCATAAACCAAAGGAAGTCTAATGCCACGGACACTGCTATGATCCCACCAACAGCACTCAGCAGTCACTGCCCAGCCCTGCCAACTGCAGGTTGTCTTTCAACAACAGAGGGTGCCTTTCTCTTCCCATCAGTTGTTTCAAAGAAGTCATTCCCCAGAAACCCCAGTGCCTGGAGGACTGGGTGGGTGGCAGGCAGGGCTTCCCAAGCTGCAGGCCTCACCAGTGTCCCAAGACATGTCCCTGAAGACCCCTTTAGAAAGAAGGACCTTCTGTCTGTTCTCACAACCAATGGGAATACTTTCAGAAGCATATGCAAGCTGTGAAATAGAGCAGGAAGATGCCCAAGTCAGCTGAGTGTGGTGACGCCTGTCATCTCAGCACTTAAGAGGCCAAGCAGGAGGGTGTCGAGTTTGAGGGTAGCCTGGGTTAGAGAGGGGTGACTCTGTCTTGGGACCAAAGCTAGGATTTGGGTGTTGTGCACTCCAGCCTGATCTGCATAGTTCCAGACCAGCTGGAACTAAAGAGAGACTCCATCTCAAATGACAAAACACCAAAACCAACAAAACTAAAACTAGGGATGTGGCTCAGTGGCACATCATGAACACTGCCCAGCATGAACAAGGCCTAGGTTCTGTCCTCGATACTGGAAACTGAGTCTAGCGGGCAGGGTATGGTGGTCAGGCTGCAGGCCAGCAAGGGCTGGTCTGAGGACAGACTGGGCCCACATGTAGCCTGGAACTTGAACATAGGTTAGGTACCAGACTGTTGGCTGGATGGGGCCCCCTCTCTAAGCAGCAGCTCCATTTGTAAGGGCCCCTAAAGACTTGTCCAGCTATCTGCAAGCTAGAGCGAGCAGCATTCCCCACTTGGCATAGTTATTGGTGCTAACCATGGGGAAAGCAATCACAAACCCAGCATCCTCTCCCAAGAAGGGAAGAATGTTCTGCACACCCCAGACCTCAGGCTCTATGTGGCTTCTGAGATCCTGGCTCCCAAGGGAATAAAGCACCAGGTGCTGCCTCAGGGCTGAGAGGGGAAAGAGCAGGCAGTGCTCTGCAGGGCAGCAGGTGAACCTGACCTGGGGAAAGAGCAGGCGGTGCTCTGCAGGGCGGCAGGTGAACCTGACCTGGGTTAAGAGCAGGTGGTGCTCTGCAGGGCAGCAGGTGAACCTGACCTGGGGAGCCTGGCAGGGCAGGCTAGGCCCCTCCCGTGACACAGTGTGGAGCCAGGAAGGAGTAGGCATGAAGCCTGCTCTCACTCACAGGCTGAGAAATCTACATCAAGTCCCTCAACCTCTCTGAGCCTGCTCCTTCACTGACAGAACAGGGGTGATCTCCTGCCTCAGAGCCCCAGGGGCTGGATGAGGACAGAAGTGTCAGCCAGGCCTCTGAAGCCAATCTCAGGAACTACGCTGCTGCTCGGTTCCTGGCTCCTCTAAGCCCAGTGAATGACACCTGCACTTGCATGGTGGCACAAGCCTGTAATCTTGGCACTTGGGAAGTGGAGGGAGGAGGTCGGGGAGTTCAAGGTCATCCTCAGCTAGAAAGCAAGCTTAAAGTCACGCTGGGGTACATGACAAGAAAGGGTGGGAGGGAGGAAGAGAAAGAAAAACGGCATGGGGGAGAGAAGGAGACAAGCCAAATGTGGGTGAAAGGTGATGAGGAGGAGGAGGACGAGGAGGTAAGCCCAGGCCTGGGAGAGATGCATATTCCTTGTGGGCAGCCTGAGAAGGCCCAGCAGGAAGGGCTAGCTGAGGTCAACTCGCTCTCCCCGTCCCGAGGATGCTGTCATCTTCCCTGGCAGAGTCTGAGCAAGAAGGCACTGTTCAGGCAACCAGACTGGGGCACAGTTCACTGTCCCTGTAATGGGCACAGCCTCCCCATGGGCAATGGGACAGTCCCTGAGTGTATTTCATCTATGACACTCCTATGCCAACTCTGGAAGATGCCATCCAGGCCTCTGGGGAAGACTAGGGGAAGGGATGATCTTACCAGGGTTGTGTGAAGGCCTTTAGTCCGCCACCTTCCCCACTTATGCAGGGTTCCAAGCTGCTGAGGCTGTGGTGTCCTGCAGTGACAGGCCTGTCTCAGCAAGAGTGGTGTTCCAGTGGGCCTGTGCTGGCCAAGCTTCCTCCACCAGAGCTCAAGCCTTGGGAGGCTTTGTCCCCTCTGCAGACTCTTCACACTCAGCAGACTTGAGGAAACCCAGCAGAGAAACACTCTGAAGTCAGATGAAGGTTCAGGGCCAGGAAGATGGCTCTGTAGGCAAAGCTGTGGCCACGTGAGTGTGCCGACATGAATTCAGATCCCAGCACGTAACGCCAGACATGCAATCTCCACACTCCGTGAGACAAGCAGGAAGCAGAGACAGAACTGTGCCAGAAGCTCAGGGGTCAGGGAACACACACACATGCTACACACACAGCAGACAGCAGACAGCACACATCATATACACACAGCAGACAGCACACATCATATACACACACAGCAGACAGCACACATCATATACACACACAGCAGACAGCACACATCATATACACACACAGCAGACAGCACACACACAGCAGTCAGCACACACATAGCAGACAGCACACATCACATACACAGCACACATCACACATCACATACGCATACAGCAGACAGCACACATCACATACACAGCAGACAGCACACATCACATACACATACAGCATACACACACACTTCATGTATACATACAGCACACACAGCAGATAGCACACATCACACACACACAGCAGACAGCACACACAACATATACCACACACATATCAGACAGCACACATCACATACACAGCAGACAGCACACATCACATACACAGCAGACAGCACACACAGCAGACAGCACACATCACATACATAGCATACATCACACACACACAGCAGACAGCACACACCACACACACAGCATACACCACACACAGCATATACCACACACACATACAGCATACAGCACACACACAGCATACATCACATACACAGCATACACCACACACACACACAGCATATGCCACACACACACAGAGCATACATCACACACACAGCATACACCACACATAGCATACATCACACACACACAGCATACACTACACACACAGCATGCACCACACACACAGCATACATCACACACACAGCATATACCACACACACAGCATACACCACACACACAGCATACATCACACACACAGCATATACCACACACACAGCATACATCATACACACAGCATATACCACACACAGCATATACCACGCACAGCCTATGCCACACACACACAGCATATACCACACAGCATATACCACACCCACATGCACACACCATCACACACACACGCATACATCTCACACACAGCTTATATCACACTCTACACACAGATTTTTTTTTTTTTAATGAGAATTGAGGGGCTGGAGAGATGGCCTAGCGGTTAAGAGCACCGACTGCTCTTGCAGAGGACCCAGGTTTGATCCCCAGCACCCACATGGCAGCTAAGAACCATCTTTAACTCCAGTTCCAGGGGAATCCAATGCCTTCTTCTGACCTCTGCTGCATTGCACGACACAGGTGCACCAACCTACATGCAGATAGTACATTCATACACTATTAAATAAATAAATAAATAAAATATATTTTAAAAGATTTGTTAAAAAAATGAGAATTGAGAGCAGGTGAGATTTTTTTTTTAAACATTTTTATTTTCTTTTTTGTCTTTTTGAGACAGGGTCTCCCTGTAGCCCCAGCTGTCCTGGAACTCACTCTGTAGACCAGGCTGGCCTTGAACTCACAAAGATCCGCCTGCCTCTGCCTCCCAAGTGCTAGGATTAAAGGCGTGCGCCACCACGCCCGACAACATTTTTATTTTCTGTGTGTGTGTATTGCCTGCATGTAAATGCACCCTAGTTGCGCAGTGCCCACGGAGGTCAGAGAGGGCACCAGATGCCCTGGAGTTGGAGTGGCAGATGGTTACTAGCCATCTAGACCCAGTGCTGGGAACCAAACCCAGATCCTCTGCAAGAGCAGCCAGTGCTCTGAACTGATGAACCATCTCTCCAGCCACAGACATGTTTTAAGTGAAAGTTCTCCAGACTAAATCAGATAAATGGTGAATTATTTTACGGGAACTTACCAACAGCAATCCTAAGCAGCACTGATGAGGTCAGAGAAGTCACCTGCTGTCCTTGGGAAAAATGCACAAGTGTAAAAGCTGTGGTAGGCGACATAAGTGTGGGCTGTGGGAGCCACAGGCAACGTCCACATTTAGACGTGCTGCGTCTGAAGGCTTGGGACCAACTAGCAGGCACTCTCTCAGGAACAAGACAGATACCTGTTACAGGCTGACAAGAGCCTTTCCCTGAAGTGTCTGCAAGGAAGTGGAAACCTGCAGGAGTGGCTCCCACCGGAGAGGGACTCCGCAAAGGGGGCTGAGCCATGAGCAAGGGGCCTGACAAAGCGACAGGCAGAGGTAAGGAGAAATGAGACAGGGCCAGGTCCTGATGCTACAGGAGAGTTGGTGCTGGGCTGTCTGCTGGGCTCAGGAGCCCCACTGGATACGTGCTGGACACATGACTGAACTTTTGGCCAAAGGAAGATGTGGGGGCCAGGCACCCAGCCTCAGAGAACTCAACTGCCATGGGCAAAGAGACTGGGGGCAAGGCAGAGCCAAGGGATCCAATGGCCTGTGGTACCTAGGGTGCCAAGCAAGGAGCCCCATGGATGCCCTGCAAAAGGGGGAGCAGATCTGCCAAAGCCAGCCTTTAACGAAAGCCAGATCAGAAAGCCCCCAGAGGCCAGCCTCGGAGTCAGACACTGGTACTAGAGGAGAGAAAGCCCTTTGCAGACCCGAGGCTAGCGGGCTGGGAGCAGGCCCTGCCGAGCGGGCTGCCCTCCGCACTCTCGAATGGCAGGAAGAGGTCGGGGAACGGCTTCTCATAACTGCTTTTCCCTCCTCAGGTGCCCTGGGACGACCTTCGCTACCTTTTCGGTGAAATCATGTATGGCGGCCACATCACAGATGACTGGGACCGCCGGCTGTGTAGGACCTACCTGATAGAGTTCATCAGGGTGGAGATGCTGGAGGGAGGGGTGCAGCTGGCCCCAGGGTTCCAGATTCCCCCCAACCTGGACTACACGGTGAGGAGAAGAGCCATTGTTTGGGGAGCTCACTGTGACACAGAGGCCGAGGCCTATCCATCCTGGCTAGATCCTTGTGAGGGGATGTGGTTCCGTTGTGGGTGTTGGTAGAGTGCTTGCCCAGCAGGCGTGATGCCCTGAGCTCCATCTCCAGCACCACACAAGCTGGTCACGGTGGCACACGCCTGTAATCCCTAGCACCTGAGAAGTGAAGCTAGGAGGCTCTAGAGTTTAAGGTCGTGGGTTTGAGGCCTGTCTGGGCTACATGAGAACATGTCTCACAAACAACAAAAGGGTTGGTGAGATGGCTCAGCAGTTGAGAGCACTGGCTGCTCTTGCAGAAGACCCAGGTTTGAATCCTAGCAAGGTTGGCTAACAACTGCCTGTAACTTCAGTTCCAGAGGACCCCACACCCTTTTCTGACCTCCACGGGCACTGCATGACACAAGTGCACTTACATATATGCAGGCATAACATTCATACACATAAAATAAAAATAAAGTTAAAAACAATGTGGGGCTGAAGAGATGGCTCAGAGGACCCAGTTTGCTTCCCAGCACTCACATGGTGGCTAACAACTGTAACTCCAGTACTGGGGATATGACGCCCTCTTTTGGCCTCCAAGTGCACCGTGCACACAGTTGTACTTATATACATGCAGATACAACACTGATACACATTAATTTTTGGAGGGGGGGAGGGGAACTATTTGAAACAGGGTTTCCCCGTAGTCCCAGCTGGCCTGGAGCTCACTATGTAGACCAGGTTGGCCTTGAACTCAGAGATCTGCCTGCCTCTGCATCCTGAGTGCTGGGATTAAAGATGTGCGCCACCACGCATACACATTAAATTTAAAAAAAAACAAAAAAAACTTTTCATTAGAAAAAAAGGCCATTTAGTAACCAAGCAAGAAAATACAAAGTGATTCGTGTGGCCTGGGGAGGGGCAGGTGGATCCACAGAGTCCAGGAGATCCCTAGTCAATGGCAGGAGCCTGCTTACAAACCAGCTCTTCTGTCCAGGGCTACCACGAATACATCGATGAGAACCTGCCCCCTGAGAGCCCCTATCTCTACGGCCTACACCCCAATGCTGAGATTGGCTTCCTGACAGTCACCTCGGAAAAGCTGTTCCGCACTGTCCTGGAAATGCAGCCCAAAGAGACAGACTCAGGAGCAGGCACAGGAGTGTCCCGAGAGGAAAAGGCAAGACCCTGCGTGTCCCCAGTAATGGATGGGCCAGGCCTAGGGAGGGGGGCACCGTATAGCCTGACAACCTTGGAAACTAGAGATTCTGGGACGGGGTGGGTGGCCTACACCTGGTCACCAGGTATCACTGCTGTAGTATCTGGGCCACAGAACTCTGGGAAAGCAGGGGTGGCTTTCCTGGGTCCAGGAGCTCTACAGATAGCCCAGTACATACACTAACCAACACATGGTCAGAAAGGCACCTCACAGGCTCTCTGCTGCCTGGGTCACCTCTGGGCACCCTAGGAATCTCTGGCACCTACATACTTTCTCATATATCCTGGGAAAGTTCTGTCACAAATCAGCTAAGGTTGGGGCTGAACAGTGAACAGCCCAAAATTGGGATCGAAAGTCCCTGATGGCTATCAGGCTCCAGAACTTTTGTTCCACCAATGAATGGCAATCAGCAATCTGATGAGCCAGATCTGCTGAGAGCCACCCGTAATCCCACCAGCACAGGAGAGGCTGAGGCAGGAGGAACTCAAGGTCAGGGTCACACTGAGTGGCATAGTGCAAGGCACTGTCTCAAAAAGTCTGATGGATGGCGGTGAGCACTATGGACCATTGTGTGCATGTGTACATGTGCGTGTGCACATGTGTGTGTGTAGGCGTTACAGTCCCCAGAGAGATGATTACAGTGACCTCTGTGGGCCACTCTGTGTGAGGTAAGGGTGGTTGGGAGGTGACAACACAGCCCTGACAGAGGACAGAATCACAAGCCCATGCCCACTGGGGTGATCTGATAGAGGAAGAAGCTGGAGCGCACATGCCCGGAGGTGCCGGGTCTGACGTACTGGGCAGCCCTGTCCCAGGGCAGTCCCTGTCCAATGCAGCCGCACCTACTGTCCCACTTCTGATCACCTCACTGGCCTCAACCCTCTGCAACTCTAGTCTGTGAAGCCAAGAGGGGAAGTCTCTCCACTGGTCAGGATGCCCTTCCCTGACAGGGGCTTTCTGGGGACTGGGTGCAGGTGAAGGCCGTGCTGGACGAAATCCTCGACAAAATTCCAGAACCCTTCAACATGGCTGAGATCACGGCTAAGGTCGCTGAGAAGACTCCCTATGTGGTCGTTGCCTTCCAAGAATGTGAACGAATGAACATCCTCACCAACGAGATGCGCCGCTCACTGAAGGAGCTGAACCTGGGGCTGAAGGTAGAAAAAGGGCCATCCAGGACCACAGGCACAAGGCCGGCCTGCAGAGGGACAGCAGTGCACCTAGGGCTCCCCAGTCTGAGTCCTGGAGATTGGTGTGCTGCCACCTGACCCTTCCCTCCCTGGTCTGGAATCTTCCACAGAGGTTGAATGCTGCCTGGCTAACCAAACACAGGACCTCTGGAGATGCCAAAAAACCACAGTGTGTCAATGACTCAGGACATACAGTGGGGTGGGAGGCCACAGGGGTGGGGAGGGTGTAGAGGCTTTCCCCTATCCTAAGCACACAGCTCCCCCAAGTCTGACCATGTCCCTTAGGGGGAGCTAACCATCACAAATGACATGGAGGACCTATCCACGTCTCTGTTCTATGACACCGTGCCAGATACATGGGTGACCCGGGCCTACCCCTCCATGATGGGTCTGGCAGCCTGGTACGCCGACCTGCTGCTCCGTATCAGGGTAAGTCAGGGGACCCAGAGCCTTAGGAGCACAGGCTCCACAGCCCTGGAGGCCCTGCCCATCACTGACGCTAGAACCTGGGGGGGAGCCTGGCAGCCCTTCCAATATCTGACCATGCACACGTGGTGACAGCAGAAGGCCAACTCACGTGAGCAGGCAAAGGCAGCATGCATCTCTTCTGGATCCCCAAACTGGGGTCAAGTGTCGAGCCATTTCCTCCTCAGTCCTCCTCCCGCCCCATTTAAAATGGGCCCAGAATGAACATTCCGGAAAGCTGCAGACTGTCCTGTGGAAGCTAGGCCTCAGCCTGCTCAAGCCACAGCCCAGATCCCCCACCCCCCCTGCCAATGGCCTCAGCATCAGCAACTCCTGTTTCCTGCCAGGAGCTGGAGGCCTGGACGACAGACTTTGCCCTGCCTACCGCCGTGTGGCTGGCTGGGTTCTTCAACCCACAATCCTTCCTCACGGCTATCATGCAGTCCATGGCCAGGAAGAACGAGTGGCCCCTGGACAAGATGAGTCTGTCCGTGGAAGTGACCAAGAAAACCCGAGAGGACATGACTACTCCCCCCCGGGAGGGTGCCTATGTATACGGACTCTTCATGGAAGGTGACTGGGTCTGTCCCAGAAGGTTCCAGAACCGCTCCCACTCAGCTGCAGAGGAGGCTAGCTCTTAGTGGAGACAGCTGAGCATCACTGGGGGAGGGTGGATTTCTAATGCAGGCACATGAGCTGGCAGCTCAGAGCCACACTGAGCTCTAGAGATGGCTCACAGGAGCCATAGTCCCAGCACTTGTCAGGGGAAGAGGCAGGAAGATTGCTGGGATTTCCAGGGCAGCCTGGGCTACAAAGCAAGATCCTATCTCAGAAAAAAAACAAAACAAGGAACTCCATTCAGCCAGCCTGGGCTCTACTCAAGATGGCCATGCTCCGTAAGGCCTTTACTGCCCTTTTGGCTTCCACCCGGAAAGCTTCTGAGTTAGGGGCTTGGGCATGTGGGATGACTCTCAGCCTGGATCCCATCTCTACCGGCATTCCTACCAAACACCCTCCAGGATCCAAGCCCTATAGCCCCCAAGCAAAGGCTTAAGGCCAAAATGCCCACCTGTCAAGCCAGGGCAAATGGCAGATGGGCAGACCGGTGGGGGCACCATTCAGAGCCAACATCCACATCCCTCAGTCCTACTACCACGAGGAACACGGGACAGGAGCACAGGGCGGGAGCTTGGGCAAGCCCAAGCCCTCAGACCCACTCCAACCAGTCCCACTTGACACCCAGCATCACTGGTCTTCTGTGAGGTACCAGGACCAGGCCAGCTGAGACTCAGACACCCATTTCCCACATTGCCCAGGACAAGCACGGCAGCAACCATTCTCCATGTTTATTGTGGGATACCACACAGGGAATACAAACATCATTAAATAGGACGAGGAGAGGGCAGCAGACAGGGTTTCTATAGGCATATATATAATTTATACCATATGTACACACACAGGGTGGACATTTCACATGAAGGAGTCAGGGGACATAGCTCTAACCATCAGCTGCATTTCCAATTTCCTGCCACCGAAGACTGAGAGCTGAGGCTCTGAAAACACCGCCGATCTGCACAGACTGCCCCAGAGCTTGATTGCCAGGCTGGGCCTCAGAGCCGTTAGGGCATGCACAGACACCCACCAAGTCCTCAGTTCTTACCTCCAAGTTTGGCACTTTCAGACCCTGGCACCTGGCCAGAACTCTTCAGGGGTCACAGGATACTGGCCTATCCCTGAAAGGTTGGGGAGGTGCCTCTCCCTGCCCGTGCTTCCCCTCAGTCACAGCCAGTACTCCAGACAGAAGGCAAAGCCTCCCCGGGCTGCCCTGACCTCAGCCACACTGTCCCCCAGGAGCTCGCTGGGACATCCAGACCGGAGTCATTGCCGAAGCAAAGCTGAAGGATCTGACGCCGCCCATGCCCGTCATCTTCATCAAGGCCATCCCTGTGGACAGAATGGAGACCAAGAACATCTACGAGTGCCCGGTGTACAAGACGCGCATCCGTGGCCCCACCTATGTCTGGACCTTTAACCTGAAGACCAAAGAGAAGGCAGCCAGGTGGATCCTGGCAGCTGTGGCACTGCTCCTCCAGGTGTAGACACACCGGGGCAGCCCAGCAGCCCGACCACAACTGAATCCCAATGAGAAACAGCCTTGCAACCGTCACTTCTTTACAGGAGCTGACAGCTACTTTCGGGCTCTTACATAATCCAGCATACCTGGACTACCACAAGGGTGAAGGTGGGTGGGATGGGTGAGGGGTGTGGAAAGGGTAGTTCAGATTAAAACAAGTGCAATTATTTGGCTACGCCTGTCTGATTCCACTTAGTGCCTGATGTTACCTAGGCTTAGCACAGGGTGGGGAGGATGGGGGGATGGGAGGATGGGAGGATGGGGGTACAGGGGTGGGGGTGGAGTTGGGGGTGTGTTAAAGTTCGGTTCTCAGGGTCCAGAAGCAAGCATCCTAGTGAACAAACCCCAAGCCCTGACCTCTGGGGAGCCAGGGAAGCTTATCTTACACAAGCAGTATGTGGGTTGGGGCTCAGTGTTTGACCTTTGGCCCGATGCTCTGAACAAAGCCCCACGGCAAGGGAATCAGGTGCTCTCTCATAAATAGGAGTGGCCACACTGCCCTCAAGAACAAGAGCCCTTTATAATCACAGCAGTGCCCCCCAACCTCCACTCCAGAACTGAAAGGTCAAGCCAACTGTTACACAAATGTCACCGCTGAGTGCTGCCCAGCCACCCCTCCCTGCTCACACTTGCTCAAACAACTGCCTAGGTTAGTGGGGACAGCAGGGGCCGGGCCACTCTTTTTTTTTTTTTCAATTTTTAATTTTATTTATTTATGTGTATGAATGTACTGTCTGCATGTAAGTTTGTGTACCCGTGTTGTGCGTGCAATGCCGCGGAGGTCAGAAGAGGGTGTCAGATTCCCCTGGAACTGGAGTTCTCCTGGAATTGGAGTTACAGACGGTTATCAGCCGCCATGTGGGTGCTGGGGATCGAACCCAGGTCCTCTGCAAGAGCAGTCGGCAATCTTAACCGCTAGGCCATCTCTCCAGCCCCAGGCCGGGCCACTCTTAACCACATGCTGTGCCCAGCTATTTTGGCTGCTCAGTGGTTACTTCCACTTAGCTGCCAGACCCAGAGGAAGCTCTGGGAGTGACCTGCCGTCCTAGCATATGGAAAGCCAGGAACTCTCTCCCTTCTGGATGAGTCCTGCAGCCTATCTGAGTTTGAGCCAACTACAGCAGTAGAAAAGCCCTGCAACAGGACTGTGAACACATGCACATGTATGCATGCACACATCCATGCGTACACATACCCTGAGACAGGCCAGCTCAGGACCATGAACACATGTGCACACACAAGACGCAACCTGTCAGGGAGGCCAGCTCAGGACTGTGAACACACGAGCATGCATGCATGCATGCATGCATATGCATACACACACACACACACACACACACACACACACACGTGACCACATGACTAGCAACAGTCTGCTGGAGCTGTCAGGGATGTGATCTCTGTAGGCAGCAGCCCTCTTCACACAGTTGGTACCTGCCCCAGCTGATGGTGGCTATAGGTGGCACTGGCTGAGAGGCTGCACTGGAAGACTAGCCCTGAGCCCCTCTGTCCACCTGCAATCAGAAGCACTCCAGCAGGAAAGCGATGAAGCCCAAGCCTCAGACTACAGCAGTGCCGGTGCCCGGCATGCAGTGCAATGGCCAGGCTGCAGGCAGGCGGCAGGGCAGCAGGAGGCAGGCAAAAGGCGAGCCAGGTAATGGCTCCTAGGGTAATGGAGACAGACCGTAAAGCCTATAGACTCCAGACAAGAGCACTCCCAGGGGAGCAAAGAGCAGCCCTCAATAATCCCATCCCCCACCTCCTCCAGCAGAGGAATGGACACAGGAGTTCAAGGCCAACCCTGTCTGCTGAGCAACTGCCTCTGCTGGACAGAAGGGGTCACTGCAGTCCCAGTAGATGACAGTCAGCAAGGCCCCAGGCAACTTACAATCTGGTAATAACCACAAAATGAGTTTTTTTCAATTTTGCCTTTGGAACCTGAAATAAAGTAGTAATTTACTCCATACATACAAATTGTGGGTAGCTGACAAAATTATCTCCAAACTCCCCAAGGCTGAGTCAGCTGCAGTGGCAGGACAGCAGATCTAGAAGAAACTCATGCTTGGGAGAACTGGGCAGCCTGCCTCAGAGGAGCTAGAGGAACAGCCTGCCCAGGACACCAGTGAGAGCTGAGCACAGGGGCAGCTCCAGAGCACCACTGAGGCCAGGCTGTACCTGTGCTGTTCACTATGGCCCAGCAGAAGCTGCAGAAGCACGTGCTTTATGGCCTCTGCAAACACAAGACCGGGTGCTGCAGCCTCTGTAGCTCCTGTCACTTGCCCCATGGGATCATTTCATATTGGTCCCAAAGGCAAACAGCACTGAGGGGCTCCACCCTGTTCCTGCAATAACCAGCAGCTGTCCTGGCTTAGGCTAGATGTTCCCAGCTCCAGACTCCAGGTGCCACAGCCAGGCTGTGACAAGAGGTGGCTATTACAGTTGTTGGTCGGGGGGGGGGGGGCAGGGGGCAGACAGGAGAGCTGCTTCCAGAGGCACAGAACAGGCAGACACCAACCCTGGTCCCCTATGACAGGCTCCTGAGCCTAGACCCAGAGGCTTCTCTACAAACACCAGCCTCTGTGTAAGTGGCAGCACCCAAGCCTTCCAAGCTGGCTCCCAGAGACCTGGGGAGGAGGCCGGGCAGATGAGCCGCTTCTATAAATACACAGGACATGTGAACTGTAGGTACCCTGTGGAGGACACCAAATGCGAGCTGCCATATCAACCAATCATATGCTGGAGACCTTATTTGGATCTCATGTCAAATCAAAAAAAGTAAAAGGAGCCAGGCACAGAGAAGGCTGAGGCAGGAAGGCCAGCCTGGGCCAACCTTACTGTAATGACCAACATCTTCTGGTTATCTGACAACACAAGGAGTTCTGGCTAAGTTTTGTATCAATGATACCAGCACAGCTGAGTCCACTTTAGGAGGAAATGCCCATGTGCATGTGGTGTGAGTGGATGAGTGGACAGACAAGGCAGTGGCTGCGGAGAGGGAAGCAGGAATAAACTGCACACTGCTGGTCTCGGAGGCTATCTTCTCCACTCTTAAATTTGTATAGTGTTTCAGTATGCTTTAAAGTAATTTGTGGTGGCACATGCCATTAGTCCCAACACTTGGGAGGCAGAGGCAGGCAGATCTCTGTGAGTTCAAGGCCAGCCTGGTGTACATAGTGAGTTCCAAGCCAGCTGGAGCTACACAGTTTTCAAAAAAGATGTAGTTGTGAGGAGAGAGAGACAGGAGCTGAGAACCATGGGAACACAAGGTGTCATTTAAGAAAGTGGACCATCTCAGGTCCAACTCCTCTGTGACCTCTCATTCTTCCTCCGCAAAGCAGAAGAGCCAGGGACTGACCCCTTGAGGCCCCCCTGGGGTGTATGTGGGGTCCAGAGACCATGGATCATGGTGACCAGCCCTGAAGCCACCATGTTCTCCACTCTCATGAGGGACCAGCTACACACATATCTAGAACATTGCATCTGCATCTGCAATATCACACTCCATAGCTGCATGTCACAGAAACGTCGAGGCTACGCAAAACAGCAACCCCGAGGTCTGGCTCAGCCGCCGCCTCCTCCTCTGAGCTGCGCTGTCTGGGGCACTCAGCCAGAGCCACTCAGTCCAAGCCCTTCCTCCTCCTGATCTTCATCCCCTGGGCACTATCCCTGCAGGGCCGTGCTCAGTGGAGAGGACAGACAACAGAACCTGCCTTTCTGCTCCCTGGGTTCCTGAACCTCCCAGGACCCCTGGGCAGGGAGAGCAGAAGGCACCATACACTGCTGGCCCTACCACAGGTGGCCCAGCCCTGAGAGCCAGCAGCACCTGAGGGGAGGGGACTGAGCTACAAAGGTTAGCACCAGCTTTAAAACCCCTGGAAACAGCTGTCTGTCCACAGACAGACACTGCTCTGCACCAAACCAAGGACACAGTGAGAGAGCTCTCAGCTTTAGTCCCCCCGCAAGCTCCAGTGGCTAGAACCTCCTCACCTACTCTGCTTCCAGCAAAACCATGTAGAGAGGCAGCACTTGCCTGTCTTCAGAAGAAGTTCTTGATCAGTGGAGTCACCATCTTCACCCACAGCTTCACCTGCCGACCCGGCTGCTCGAAGGTAGCTGAGGACACCACACCTGACCGCAGGTAGAGCTGCTCCTGCTCCTGAAGAACACACAGCAGAGGTGGGTGTCCCTCCAGCGCAGGATAGCGTAAGTTGGCCTGTGGCTCCCTCAGACCAGCCTGGACAACAATCACACATGTGTGAGACTGGCCAGAGATGCTGCAGATGCTCCTGCAGCTGGGGAGCCCGTCAGATACTGCCACGCACAACAGCCCAGCTAAGGCTGGCTTCCTGGGCACTTAAGTCAAACTGACTCAGTCTCAAAACTTCTTTGATTTGGCTAAAGAAATATACCAGGAGAAAACTATTTTAGATGGTAATCCCTACAAAACAAATTAGTATAAATTAGAACATGAAGGAAGTGGGTGAGGGGTACTAGTAGTCAGCCTGGTGCAGAACGAAGTGGGTGAGGGGTACTGTTCAGTAGTATGTCAGCCTGGTGCAAAAGGAAGTGGGTGAGGGGTACTGTTGAGTAGTATGTCAGCCTGGTGCAGAGGCCCTGCTTCCACCCCCAGCATAGCCCTATCAAACTGCAGCACAGCTCCCTGGAAGGCTGGTATTTAGCTAACATGCCAAGCTGATGCAAAGGGGGGACCTGGTCCTCTCCAGAAACCTGACAAGAGACATAAAGAGCCCAGAAAAGCCCTGCTTTCAAGTTAATCCCAAGACAGCAACTCTGCCCTCAGAACTAGGCGCTGGGCTTTCACAGATTCTTGTGGCAGCAGCACTCACAGTGGGGAAAGCTGGAAACCACCTAAATAACCAATAGTCACTCATGAACAATCACCCCTGCCCTCCCAGCTATTATGCAATAGATGGTGTCATAAAGAAAAGTGTGTGACACACAGGCGATAGAGCTGGACATGAAGCCCCAGAATCCATGAACCCCACAGACACCAACACCCAGAAGAGGCTCATGTCCCTGGCACCCAATGTGGAGAGCTTCCTGCAGGCCACATGCATCTTGCAGTATGGGTCACTGTGTCCAGGGCCTCACACACGCTGGACAAGTGCTGTACAGACAACTACAGCTCCAGTCCCCCCCCCAAAAAAAAACAAAACCAAACAAACAAACAAAAAACAACTCTTAAGACAGCATCTCACCAAGTTGCTCAGACTAGCCTTGAGTTTGTAATCCTTCTGCCTCAGCCACGGAGCTGCTGGGATTTTATAGGCCTGAGCTACAAGGTCTAGCTCCTTCAGACTGTTTTTCCCAGGATTTATATTTATCTGTGTCAGTGTGAATGTATATGCACAAGAGTACAGGTGCCTACAGAGGTCAGAAGAGGGGGGTCCCTGAAATGGTTACAGGCAGTTGTAAGCCTGCTGATATGGGTGTTGGGACTCAAACTCAGGTCCTCTGCAATAACAATAGATGCTCTTAATCACTGAGCTGCTCTCCAGCCTTCACAAACTTTTCACTCAATTTGAGATTATCTGTAATATCTATTATCTACTACAAATGTAAATGTAATATACACAGTGGCACTGTAGTACGGAGGGAACATCAGCAAAGCCTGATGTGTCTGTGGACAGTGGGGCCCTGAACATTCCCCATGCACAGGTGGTTGAGTCCTTGGTCTTGGAACCTACAGATATACAAGGCCAATAGTAATCCTAATTCCATTTTCTTTTTAAGGTACATTTTATTTTTAATCATGTATGGGGTTGGGGGGAGTGCGTGTGGGTGCCCGTGGAGGCCAGAGGCATTAGATCCCCTTAGAGTTGGAATTATAGATTATTGCTGAGCCACCTGATACGAATGCTGAGAACTAAACTTGGGTCCTCTGGAAGAGCAGTATATGCTCTTAACCAATGAAACATCTCTCCAGCCCCAATTCCATTTGCTAACAAGTTGTACCTCTCCATGGGTTCCCAGAACAAAAGATGGGTAAGGATAATTAGAATGAGTACCAATGGATGATTGTTACAATGAATTTTATACTTTCACTTTTTTTTTTTTTGGTATTTTTGAGACAGGGTCTCCCTGTAGTCCCAGCTGGCCTGGAGCTCGCTCTGTAGACCAGGCTGGACTTGAACTCACAGAGATCCGCCTGCCTCTGCCTCCCAAATGCTGGGATTAAAGGCGTGCACCACCACGCCCGGCTATACTTTCACTTTTAAAACCAAGTTTAAAAAAACACACATGCACACTGGTGAGATGGCTCAGCAGGTAGGCACTTGCCACCAAGCCTGACAGCCTGAGTTTGATCCCCAGAACATACATGGTGGAAGGAGAAAACTGACTCCCCAAGTTGTCCTCTAATTTACATACTTGTGACACACACACACACACACACACACACACACAGAGTTTGATATTAAAACACACACATGCACTGCCTTCAATCCTACTTAGGGTTTGGTGAGGGAAGGCTGGTGCTCTATAAGCAGTCTACTTACAAGTCCTGTCCCCTCTGCCCACACTTTTCCTGGCAGATCAGCTTCCTTGAGAGGCTGGGGACCATACCTGCAACCTACTGAGGGTCACAACATGACTTGGCATCTGAAGAACGAGAAGCCAGGACTGCCCATGCACAGAGAAAGACACAGTCCTTGGCAAGGACTCCAACCCAGAGAGTGGGAGGACACAACTTCCTATCCTCTAAGACTTCGGAATGTGTCTGAGGCTCTGCCCACAAAGACGATGGACATTCAAGGCCTCACATCACGTCTTCCTTGCCATTCCCACACCCTGGGCCTTTGTCACAAAGGCAGCATCCTGGGGCTATTGTCCACGGCCCACAGCTGGCGTTTCCATCGCAGTTCCACATGTCATCAACAGGGACCTAATGCTCCATGGGATGTGCCTGTGGAGGAGCCAGCTCTGGTCTCAAGGGGCTGGTTTGCAGAAGTCTCTACAGACCCAGTTCCAGCTCTGCTCTAAGTGAACACCCAGCCAAGATTGCAGTTAAATTACCAGAAATGCTTCAATGTCCTCAGACTCCACAGCAGGGATGGAGAAGGAAGTCAGCTGGTGGAGGTCAAGGGACTCTTTCTCAGGTCATGAGTGGAAAACTATTCTCTGAACAGAACCAGGAAGCTTTCAGGTTTATTGTTTGCACTGAGTCAAGGGAAGGACTCTGGGTTCTGATAAAAAAATCTCTCTCCGCTCTCCATCTCAAAACCCTTTTCTGGGCCCCAGGACAACGCAGCTAGGCTTCTGAGTGCAGAGACCACAGAGTGCAAGGACCCCTGAAGGGACCTTGGGTTGGGGGCTGGGCACCCTCAGCAGCGGCAAGCAGGCATGTAGAGTCAGGAGACCAGCTGCAGGCCTTGAAGCATGCTGAAGCACAGTGGAGCCATCTAGAAGAACACTTCTACCCTTCACAGACACAGAATCAACACTCTTAACGAGCCAGGAGCCACGGCTGGAGGAGCTGCCACCTTCCCACAGCCAAAAGCCCCTGGGATTCAGGTTTGGGAAGAAAATATCCAAAGTATGTCATTTGAGAAATCAGCAGACCACAGCCAGACTGGCCTTTCTCAAGATCCAGGATGTGGGCTTAGCTCAACTCAGGAAGTGGGGATGGGTCAGGACCAGGAACTAAGGCAGAGGCCTGGGCACTTGCTCCCCAGAACAACACAGATCCCCCCCCCAGAACTCTTCTCTGCCCTCTGCTAGAACAATTAATAACAATTCCCATGGAGGCCTATGTGCACGTGGCTCTGTACTAGTGACCCTGCTGAGAGCTGCAGGCCACCTTCCCCATGCTGGCTCTCAAGCCAGCTGTTACCTGTTATGGGAAGCCCCAGTACATGGAGCCTGCCTCAGTCATTTGCCATAAGTCTTTCCGTAGGAGGAAATCTGCTGGCAAACAGTCATCCCATGGCCACCACCCACGGCTGTCACTTCCTCTTGCTGATCATGAAGCCCTTACTGACACCTGGCCCCTCACTTAGCAACAAGATTCCCAGGCACATTAGCAGGTCCAAAGAACAAGGTAGTGACCACTTCCTAGTCCATTAGCAAAGGGTCTGACAGTGCGACAGCAGCGACTGCGCACATACTGGTACGTAAAAGTCAGCGTGGGACCAGAGAGAGACAGAGCACGTGAAGTCAGCGTGGGGTCAGTGACAGAGCACATGACGTCAGCGTGGGGCCAGTGAGATGACAGAGCACGTGAAGTCAGCGTGGGGCCAGTGAGAGACACAGCACGTGAAGTCAGCGTGGGGTCAGTGAGAGACAGAGCACGTGAAGTCAGCGTGGGGCCAGTGAGACGACACAGCACGTGACGTCAGCATGGGGCCAGTGAGAGACAGAGCACGTGACGTCAGCATGGGGCCAGTGAGACGACACAGCACGTGACGTCAGCGTGGGGCCAGTGAGACGACAGAGCACATGAAGTCAGCGTGGGGTCAGTGAGAGACAGAGCACGTGACGTCAGCGTGGGGTCAGTGAGAGACAGAGCACGTGAAGTCAGCGTGGGGTCAGTGAGAGACAGAGCACGTGACGTCAGCATGGGGTCAGTGAGAGACAGAGCACGTGACGTCAGCGTGGGGTCAGTGAGACAACAGAGCACGTTAAGTCAGCGTGGGGCCAGTGAGAGACAGAGCACGTGAAGTCAGCGTGGGGCCAGTGAGAGACAGAGCACGTGAAGTCAGCGTGGGGCCAGTGAGACAACACAGCACGTGACGTCAGCGTGGGGCCAGTGAGAGACAGAGCACGTGACGTCAGCGTGGGGCCAGTGAGAGACAGAGCACATGACGTCAGCGTGGGGCCAGTGAGATGACAGAGCACGTGAAGTCAGCGTGGGGCCAGTGAGACAACACAGCACGTGACGTCAGCGTGGGGTCAGTGAGACAACAGAGCACGTGACGTCAGCATGGGGCCAGTGAGACAACAGAGCACGTGACGTCAGCGTGGGGCCAGTGAGAGACAGAGCACGTGAAGTCAGCGTGGGGCCAGTGAGACGACAGAGCACGTGACGTCAGCATGGGGCCACAATCTCCTCTTCACTCTTGACTGCTAGGCAGTGTGCGAGGCCTCTGAGTCTCTAACCTCACAACTATACAGGTTGACCACAATCTGTAAAGGGGCCAGGCAGGAGCTAATTCATTCTTCCAGCCAGAGAGAACTGTCACAATCCCAACTAGATGTAATTGTGTGCGGAGGGAAGATGGACTCCTCCCTCCATCTTGTATGACAAAGACTTGTTCTGCTGCTTCCTGCACCAGCCTAGCGGCCATGCAACCTTCTCCCAAGTCTCCCGTCTGCCTCCTATCTCACCACAGCAGCACTAGGATAACAGACAACATCACCACATCCAGACAAACGCGGGTTCTGGGAATTTGAACTCGGATCCTCACCTTTACGCAGCAAGCTCTTACCCACTAAACTGTCTCTCAATCCCACACAGTTGTTTATACAGGGATGCAGCTTTGCTGGCCATGTAAAGCAGAAAGTGTGGATCCTAAGCTTGAGCCCCTCAGAAGATAAAATGAGAAGTCACTTCCCGTGACCTTTGCATTCCCCACTGAACACTGTGTCAGAGTACTCGAGGCTGAGTGCTAAGGCAGCAGGTTAGAGCTGGGGTGCTGGAGGACACTCATGTGAAGTACTTGCCAGACAAGTTCGAAAACCCAAGTTTAGTCCTGGAACTCAAGGGAGAAAGAAAGAACCAGCTTCCATAAGCTGACCTCTAACCCACACAGGCATCATGGCACACCTGTACCACACTCACACGCAGACATCATGGCACACCGCCCCACACTCACACACTTACCTCCCAACACACAATAACAATGAGCATGCATGTTCCTGACAGGGTCCAGATGGAAGCAGGGCCCCAAAGGCCTTCTGCCCACCCCATCAGAGAAGTTCCTGCAAAGGGCACAGACTTTCTAGACTAAGCGCATGGTCTCACACATCTGGGGTACTGCTGCAGGGGGCCAAATACTGAGAGTCATGAGAAAGCGTGATGGAACTTCCTGTTATTTACTCCAAACAAAAAAACACTGCTGTACAATGAGAGTCACAGCCCCTGCTGGCCCTAAAATTCACCCTCATCCTTAGAAGACTGGTCCCTGTCCTGCAGCACCCATGTCCCTGTGAGGACTCATCCCTGTCCTGCAGCACCCATGTCCCTGTGAGGACTGGTCCCTGTCCTGCAGCACCCAAGTCCCTGTGAGGACTCGTCCCCGTCCTGCAGCACCCATGTCCCTGTGAGGACTGGTCCCCGTTCTGCAGCACCCATGTCCCTGTGAGGACTGGTCCCCGTTCTGCAGCACCCATATCCCTGTGAGGACTGGTCCCCGTTCTGCAGCACCCATGTCCTGTGAGGTCTCGTCCCTGTCCTGCAGCACCCATGTCCCTGTGAGGACTCGTCCCTGTCCTGCAGCACCCATGTCCCTGTGAGGACTCGTCCCTGTCCTGCAGCACCCATGTCCCTGTGAGGACTCGTCCCTGTCCTGCAGCACCCATGTCCCTGTGAGGACTCGTCCCTGTCCTGCAGCACCCATGTCCCTGTGAGGACTCGTCCCTGTCCTGCAGCACCCATGTCCCTGTGAGGACTCGTCCCTGTCCTGCAGCACCCATGTCCCTGTGAGGACTCGTCCCTGTCCTGCAGCACCCATGTCCCTGTGAGGACTCGTCCCTGTCCTGCAGCACCCATGTCCCTGTGAGGACTCGTCCCTGTCCTGCAGCACCCAAGTCCCTGTGAGGACTCTTCCCTGTCCTGCAGCACCCATGTCCCTGTGAGGACTCGTCCCTGTCCTGCAGCACCCATGTCCCTGTGAGGACTCGTCCCTGTCCTGCAGCACCCATGTCCCTGTGAGGACTCGTCCCTGTCCTGCAGCACCCAAGTCCCTGTGAGGACTCGTCCCTGTCCTGCAGCACCCATGTCCCTGTGAGGACTCGTCCCTGTCCTGCAGCACCCATGTCCCTGTGAGGACTCGTCCCTGTCCTGCAGCACCCATGTCCCTGTGAGGACTCGTCCCTGTCCTGCAGCACCCAAGTCCCTGTGAGGACTCTTCCCTGTCCTGCAGCACCCATGTCCCTGTGAGGACTGGTCCCTGTCCTGCAGCACCCATGTCCCTGTGAGGACTCGTCCCTGTCCTGCAGCACCCATGTCCCTGTGAGGACTCGTCCCTGTCCTGCAGCACCCATGTCCCTGTGAGGACTCGTCCCTGTCCTGCAGCACCCAAGTCCCTGTGAGGACTCGTCCCTGTCCTGCAGCACCCATGTCCCTGTGAGGACTCGTCCCTGTCCTGCAGCACCCATGTCCCTGTGAGGACTCGTCCCTGTCCTGCAGCACCCAAGTCCCTGTGAGGACTCGTCCCTGTCCTGCAGCACCCATGTCCCTGTGAGGACTCGTCCCTGTCCTGCAGCACCCATGTCCCTGTGAGGACTCGTCCCTGTCCTGCAGCACCCAAGTCCCTGTGAGGACTCGTCCCTGTCCTGCAGCACCCATGTCCCTGTGAGGACTCGTCCCTGTCCTGCAGCACCCATGTCCCTGTGAGGACTCGTCCCTGTCCTGCAGCACCCATGTCCCTGTGAGGACTCGTCCCTGTCCTGCAGCACCCAAGTCCCTGTGAGGACTCGTCCCTGTCCTGCAGCACCCATGTCCCTGTGAGGACTCGTCCCTGTCCTGCAGCACCCATGTCCCTGTGAGGACTCGTCCCTGTCCTGCAGCACCCATGTCCCTGTGAGGACTCGTCCCTGTCCTGCAGCACCCAAGTCCCTGTGAGGACTCTTTCCTGTCCTGCAGCACCCATGTCCCTGTGAGGACTGGTCCCTGTCCTACAGCACCCATGTCACTGTGAGGACTGGTCCCTGTCCTACAGCACCCATGTCCCTGTGAGGACTGGTCCCTGTCCTACAGCACCCATGTCCCTGTGAGGACTCGTCCCTATCCTGCAGCACCCATGTCCCTGTGAGGACTCGTCCCTGTTCTGCAGCACCCATGTCCCTGTGAGGACTCGTCCCTATCCTGCAGCACCCATGTCCCTGTGAGTACTGGTCCCCGTTCTGCAGCACCCATGTCCCTGTGAGGACTCGTCCCTGTCCTGCAGCACCCATGTCCCTGTGAGGACTGGTCCCCGTTCTGCAGTATCCATGTCCCTGTGAGGACTCGTACCTGTCCTGCAGCACCCATGTCCCTGTGAGGACTCATCCCTGTCCTGCAGTACCCCTGTCCCTGTGAGGACTCATCCCTGTCCTGCAGCACCCATGTCCCTGTGAGGACTCGTCCCTGTCCTGCAGCACCCATGTCCCTGTGAGGACTGGTCCCTGTCCTACAGCACCCATGTCCCTGTGAGGACTGGTCCCTGTCCTACAGCACCCATGTCACTGTGAGCACTGGTCCCTGTCCTACAGCACCCATGTCACTGTGAGGACTCGTCCCTGTCCTGCAGCACCCATGTCCCTGTGAGGACTCGTCCCCGTTCTGCAGCACCCATGTCCCTGTGAGGACTCGTCCCTGTCCTGCAGCACCCAAAGGACTGGTCCCCGTTCTGCAGCATCCATGTCCCTGTGAGGACTTGTACCTGTCCTGCAGCACCCATGTCCCTGTAAGGACTCATCCCTGTCCTGCAGTACCCCTGTCCCTGTGAGGACTCGTCCCTGTCCTGCAGCACCCCTGTCCCTGTGAGGACTCGTCCCTGTCCTGCAGCACCCATGTCCCTGTGAGGACTCGTCCCTGTTCTGCAGCACCCATGTCCCTGTGAGGACTCGTCCCTGTTCTGCAGTACCCATGTCCCTGTGAGGAACTGGTGGTCTCTTCCAGCACAGCAAAAGTGCCCAGAAAGGGCTCAGGCCTATTCCGGCAGCTGCAGTGGTTATGGCACAGCCTTCCAAGGTTTCTCTCAACTTAGGGGACCCAGCGTCTCTCACTCTGCAGTCTCACTGTCTTGACTGACAATGGCAGTAACAGGGCACCAGCTGTACCCTCATGCACCTAAGAGTCAACCAACCTGATGGAGCTGCTGCTGCAGGGCTCGGCTCTCTGTCACGATGGCAATCTGGGCCTCCAGGTCCCGGTGAACTGACCTGTACCCAAAATTAGGAGAGCCAATCAGCGTGAGACAGGGCAGGCTGCTCCCTGCCAGGTACAGCCAGAGGCCTGCAGGGAAAAGGAAATGTGCGGATAGGAAGTGAGCAGAGCATCTGCAAGTCCTCGAGCCTCCTGTCAACCTACGAGGAAAGCAGCTGGGGAGGACCATTAGGGAGCTGGGGGGGACCATTAGGGAGCTGGGGGGGACCATTAGGGAGCTGGGGGG